>OY288289.1:12349489-12949489 GCA_958450335.1 Hibiscus tridactylites | reverse complement strand
GAAAGTTTTAGACAAGCTCTATCCGATTGTGGCCTGTCAGATTTGGGGTTTATTGGGCGGTGGTTTACTTGGGAACGCGGTAGACTTTCTTCTAATAACACACAGGAAAGGTTAGATAGAGGGGTGGCAAATTCACAATGGTGGGATGCTTTCCCAAATTATTTGGTGCGCCATTTACCTCACACTTTCTCGGATCATTGCCCACTGCTCATTGACACGGTGGGCAATACGCAAGCTAGAGGAAGAAGTGTAATTGGAAGATTCCAGTTTGAGGCGAGTTGGATCCTTGAAGACTCTTGTGCTGACTTTGTCAAGAATTTTTGGGAGACTCATGCTGGTCATTTGCCCGAAAAACTAGCCAACTTGGGTGGTGCTTTGCGGCAGTGGGGCTCTACTATTAAACGGCAGCGTACTTTTCTGAAAGATACCTTGGAGGCAAGGTTAAAGTTGTTGGAAGACAAAGACCCGGAGGAGGATGTTTTGAATGAGATTCTTGAAGTCAAACTCGAGCTTAACCTGGAAACGGATAAGGATGAACGGTTTTGGGAGCAACGGTCGAGGGTAAATTGGTTAGTGAATGGGGACAAGAATACGGCGTTCTTCCATAGATTTGCTTCCACACGGGCAAAGAATAATGTTATCTCTGGGATTGCTGATGATAATGGTATTGTGGCTTCGAATACTGAGGAAATTTTGTGGGTTGCGTCTAATTATTTTTCGGAGCTGTTTACGTCGACCCCAACAGTAGGTGCTGATTCTTTTTTTGGAAGTGTACGATGTGGGATATCTTATGAGATGAATAAAAGCTTGCTGGAATCTTTCCGTGGCGAAGAGATATGGATTGCTCTCTAGTCGATGTCGCCCACCAAAGCTCCAAGTATGGACGGTTTCCCTGTTCTGTTTTACCAAAAATTCTGGAGTATCATAGGGGTTGAGGTCACTAATTATTGTTTGTCTATTTTGAATAGAGAGAAAGATATTGCTAGTATAAACCAAACTAATATTGTCCTTATCCCTAAAACTAAAAAGCCACAGCATATGTCTCAATTTCGCCCTATTAGTTTGTGCAATGTTTTGTACAAGATAATTGCCAAAGTCCTTGTTATTCGGATGAAAGGTTTTTTGGATTTTTGTATTGATGAGGCTCAAGGAGCTTTTATTCCGGGGCGCCAGATCTCTGATAATGTTCTTATAGCATACGAAGTGTTACACTCCCTTAAGATGAAGCGTACAGGTAAAAATGGGTCTTTCGCGCTAAAACTCGATATGAGTAAAGCGTATGACAGAGTTGAATGGTGTTTCATTGAAGGAATGATGCGGCGGATTGGGTTTCATCCGAACTGGATTTCGTTGATTATGAGGTGTGTTACTTCTGTCTCATATAGTGTTGTATCAATGGTATGAACAGTGAGGTCTTTTTTCCCTCACGAGGCTTGCGTCAAGGAGACCCTTTAAGCCCCTACCTCTTCCTTTTCTGTACTGAGGGTTTTTCTACGATCCTTAATGAAGCAAAAGTTTCTGGCAGTGTTGTAGGGGCCCGGTTGGTTAGGGAACGTTTGGCTATCAATCACCTTTTCTTTGCTGATGACAACATTCTTTTTGGTGATGCTTCTTTGGAGGGGGCTAGTAGAGTAAAGCAGGTCATCCAAGGCTATACAAATGCTTCGGGCCAGAGAGTAAATTTTGACAAGTCTCTTATCTATTTTAGTGCTAATGTTCCTGCTGTGCTAAAGGATCAGATTGGTACTCTTTTGGGTGTGAGGATAGCTTCTAATCCTGAGAAATACCTAGGCCTTCCAACAATGATTGGTAGGCGTAAAAAGAAAGCTTTTACACACTATTTGGATCGTTTCAATAAGCTTATCGACAACCGAAATAATCTGCAGCTTTCGAAAGGGGGAAAGGAGGTTTTTATAAAAGCCGTCCTTCAAGCAATTCCTATCTATGCCATGCAGTGTTTTCTACTGCCTAAGAGTATTTGTCAGAAAATGGAGGTCCTAATGAATAGATTATGGTGGAAGAACAATAATTCATCAAATGGCATTCCTTGGTGTAATTGGTCTAGGATGTGTTTTCCAAAAAGCAGTGGTGGTTTGGGGTTCAGAGACCTAGCCAAGTTTAACATTGCCTTGCTTGCAAAGCAAGGGTGGCGTATCATTACTAATCCAACAAGTCTTTTATCTCGGGTTATGAAGACTAGATACTTTCCCCAAACTGATTTTATGAATGCCAGTTTGGGTACTTGTCCCTCCTATACGTGGAGAAGCATTTTAAGTGCCCGAGGGTTGCTTGATAAGGGGTTGGGTTGGAGAGTTGGAAATGGCTTAAATATTAGCACCTGGAATGATGCTTGGCTTCCAGGGCAAGGAACTGGTAGATTAAACTAGTGTATCGATGTACGTTACCCTAAGGTGGCTGATTTAATTAATCCCGAGACCAATCAATGGGAGTATAGCCTTCTTCAGTCCATTTTCGAACCTAACCTAGTGCAACAGATTTGTGGTATTCCTTTGGCTAAATCAAAGCCAGCTGATGAACAAATATGGTGGTATGATAACTCAGGTCTCTACTCTCCTAAGAGTGGCTATAACCTTTTGGTAAGTGATGACCCACAGATGTATAATGCAACTACTGTGACAGATTTCAGCAATGTCAAGAGTTTCTACTCTAGCCTATGGTGTTTAGCAGTCCCAGCAAAATGTAAGATATTTGCATGGAGGTTAGTCAACAATTATCTACCAAATTACTCTAATTTACAACAGAGGAGAATCCAGGTTAGAAATGCTTGCCCTTGCTGTGAAAACGCTGCTGACACGGCTCATCACTTCGCCGTGGAATGTTCCTTTACAAATCAAGTGCTAGTCTTGGTTGGAGTGCGAATACAACCTGTCGATATGAATGAAGACTATAAGCAGATTATTATGGGGTATTTTCTTCAAGCAAATGAAAGTCAAAGGATGCTTCTAGTTATCACTTATTGGGCAGTTTGGTTTGCCAGAAACCAGCAAGTTCATGAAGGCACTAAGTGCTCTACCATTCGAACTTTTATTTTCATTCAAGCTCATTTTGCTGAGCTAAAGGCTCTGGAGATTATCTCACGCCCTATCCAAATGACACATCAAATTAAATGGACTCCCCCAGATGATAATATAATCAAATGTAATTTTGATGCATCGTTTAATCAATCTGCTAAAACCTCTATTTCAGGAGTTATTGCGAGGAACTCACTGGGTTTGATAATGGCCGCCTGCGTTTACCCGCATCGTGATGTGGCAAACCCTTTTATTGCGGAAGCTCGGGCTTGTCAGGTTGTGGTTTCCTTCGCGACTGAGTTGGGTTTCAGGAAAGTACAGATCGAGGGTGATTCCCTTACGGTGATGAAGAAATTGTCATCAAATCCAGCAGATAAATCCGCTCTAAGCCCAATTTTACAAGACATCAAGGAGATGAAGGGTTTGTTTGATTACCTTCATTTTTCGTTTGTGAAACGACAGGGAAACGAAGCTGCGCATGCTCTGGCTAAAGAAGGAAGTAATTTTTCGTCTCCCCGGTACTGGATCGAGGAAGCTCCGACGGTGGTGGAGCTAGCGGCCCGCCGTGACCTAGGTCGCTGATTGTTCGTCTTCTACATGGTTTGTTTGGAGAATTCAACATATACTCGACTCCAAAGGCACACCATACTCTCCTTCAGCAACGATTTCTGATGATTATTTTGAGTTGCAAGAGCCTTCTGGTTCTTCAGATTGTTTTTTCAAAAGTGAGAAAGGGTTTTTTCCCTATTTTGGTTTTTCTTTGCTTGTTTGTTGGTTCTCTTTGGTTGTAACGACAGATGCTTTGACTGTCGGTTTCCCCTTTTCTCACTTTAATAAATTGAAGTCCCAGTTTTACCCTAAAAAATATGTATTTAAAGTTTTTATTTCCATTCCAAGAAAGGTTGACATATAAAGTTATAAAATTACCATATTTTCATATTGAATGCATATTTATTATTTAATATTAATGTTAAAAATGTTTAAGAAATATTTCATTATTACCTTAACAATGTCATAAAAAAGTTTAATTATGACATAAACCATACCATATTAAAAGTCAAAATTTAATGTGGAATATTACCTTAGTAATACCATAATTTATGGTTTTAAAAGTGTCATATTTACAAGAAAACTTATTAAGGAAGATTTAAATTACCTTACTAATCGAATATTCAAATGTTCTATCTCAAGAAAACCGCTTGCATCGTGCTGAATCCGTGGTGTTGGTGATCTCAACATTTCTTGTCTTTGGGCATTCACTGCCATGAAAATCGTTGAGATGTCTTTGAGCATTTACGGGCACCAATAGCTTTGAAGACAAGAAAAAATGGTCAAATGCCAAATATGAAATAATTGGTCACTTTAGTTTAAAACCATATAAATGTTATGAAAAAAGCACGCATGTAAATCACAAATAACAACATTATGCTTTCCTTTTTCTATGCGTGAAAATTTTCTCATCGTGTGAATAATTGCTTTAGATACAATAATTTGTTCTTCTTGGATTAAAACTGATAATCTGTCTTAAGATTGTTAGAAGATAAGCGTTAATCCAAGAAAAAAATAATAAGATAAAATAATATTATTTAAACGAACAATACAAAAATAAGAACAATACAACAATATATAAATCAAACCGATTTGGAACCAAAAGAAACGTGTTGAGGCCTGCACGAACGCAGTTTTCTTAAGACAGATTTTCGGTCACTCCTATGGTGCTTGAGTTCATTGGTCGTCTGTCTCCCAAGATACAATAACATAAGATCAGCCACAGTTGCACTACTATGGAGATCGCGAACCGACCCTTGCCTTCGCCTATCACCGAAAACCACTTGTAAAATCCACAGAGTAAAACAATAAAATTTTCTGTGATTTTTGTTGGTTGTAAACCTAGAAGCTTTACTCCCTATTTATAGGATTGTCATGAGGGTATAAGTGAACATTTTGACCTAATGGAGCATTTAATATTGAGAATCAATTGATTCTCTTATAAAGCAATTTCCAAAATTATTATCTGAATTAAAGGTAACTTCCAATATTTACCCTTTTAATTCCAAGATAAAATTTGGCAAATTTATGTTTTTATTTGAGAAAAATTCATTTCAAATTTGGGTCAAAATATCTGCAGGCCCACGAAGGACCAGACCGGTTCAGACATTTGCGTTACCCACGTCGTGCACGTCTGCACATTTACGAACCAACAATTGGTTCCACATTTTCCTCAACAACATTTGAATCAATTTCTTATTCAAAGCTCCAAAATTATCAAATGTTTCCAACATATTTCACCTCCTATATCAAAACAAACATAATTTCCACAAATAAGCTCATAAAATAACTAGAATATGAAAGAATTAGTCACAACAAAGAGTATTTAATTAACCTATCAGTGAGCAAAGTAGAAACCGTCGATTACAAACAAGAACTAAAAACCAATTTTAATTTGTAATATTGAACGAATAGAGAATTGACCGTTTTAGTGAAGAAGCGTCGATTTTGGCCTGATCGTCTTGGCATCGTTTTATATCACCGACAACAGTTCCAGATTCTTATGATAACAAGGTCAATAATGGAGAAGAAAAGGGGATTTACAGAAAGCTAAAATTCAACGCAATGGAGAAGAAAAGGGGATTTAGAGAACACTAGAATTAAATCATTATTTTTGTTTTCAATTTTGACGTGTCTTTTTTGGAAAATAAAATCCAAGTGTGTGAATGATGTGTTAAAAAATATTGACATGAATATTTTTAAGTGAAGAGGGCTAGGGTTGACGTGGTGGAAAGGGTTCATGAAATAACTTCTTTAGGTAGAGATATAGATGAATTAGCCTAAATTGAAAATGCAATGATCAGATCCAATTTGAACGGTCTTGAATATGTTTAATTTGTAATTAACGATGCACTAGATATTCTGAGCCGAGTTTAAGTTGTTACAGATTTTCTGGTGATATTCTTTGATGATAGAAGATCTTGTGCTCCAAAGAAACTTGTTCTACAAGTTGAGATCAATTTATGAAGATTACATTTTGGAAAAATCATAATATTATGGAAGTTTTCTTGTTTGAAAATGAATATTTGACCAGCTATTTTATGAACCTAATATACAACAATTAAAGTGGAAGAAGGAGAATTACTATTCAAGCCAATAGATGTACAAACTTAGGGTTTAAATTATTTCTGGTTTTGAGTGCTTCTATTGAATTATTTGAGAGAGCTTTAATATTGAATAACATTAAAGCCAATAGATGTCCATTGGAGGTCGAGCGTGAGAAGAAGTTTGATGAACATTTTGTATTTTTCGAGATAATTTAGGGCGTCTGCTAGCATTGAACAAGGAGCAACCATCTTCGTCAATCATGTGAGTAAAAGAATCCACTGGACTGCTCTCAAGGAAGTTTTTTTGGAGTATGAAAGAATCGTCAAAGTCTATATCGCGTACAACAATCCAAGCAGGAGGACAAGAAACGATACCTTTGCTTTTATCAGTTTCTCTTCTAGAGAAGAGGCAATGAATGCAGTAAAACGAAGTTGTAATCGGAGGATGGACGGGTACAACATCAAAGTTTTCATGAGTAAGGAAAAAGTAGAAAGACTAAGCTCAGAGGAAGCAGCGAAAATCGACGTAGAAAAACAAAATGAGAAAGACGCTTGGAAGACTACAGATGGAAGATCCTATAAGGAAGCTTTACTATCAGGGAGAAATCAGTCTGAAAAGTTTTCGAGGCCGAGAGAGAAGCAATCTTCATTCGAACCATTCCACTTCACTATACCAGAGTCTGAAATGAAATGGATCGATGCAAGTCTAATGGGTATCTTAAAAGGTATGTATGATGCTAGTTTTGTCCAAGAGATATTACGTTATGAAGGTTTCAAAGTCAAGGTCAGCCCAGTTTCAGGATCATCAGTGATTATAACCTTTGAAGAGGAAGAACAAATTTCTATTTTCTGGGATTTAAAAGCGTCCCTGACCAAATCTTGGTTTCTTGAGTTTGACACCGTAGACAACTTTGTGTCTAAACAAATGTTGAAAGTATGGGTGAACCTAGAAAAATTCCCTGTAAAAATGTGGAATGAATCTGTTTTCCGGTCCATAGCTAGTAGATGGGGGAGGGTGATAAAAATTGATGAAGATACCCTTTACAAAAACAGATTCGATCGAGCAAGAATATTAATTGGTGTTAGATTTAGATCGGATATTCCTACAACGATTAACACTTTCATAAATGGAGAACAGTTTTGTATTAAGGTGGGAGTGGAGGATTTTGAAGATGACCATTGTTGGATTAATGAGGGGACGCCGGCGAATGATTGGTATGTTGACGTCGAAGGGTCTCCGGTTAAGTCATCCTGTGATGAAGGGTTCAGTTGCCGGTTGGACGATTTCCAGCACGTGTGTATTAGGGAGGGTGTAGAAGGTGCAAGTTACGAGGTGGGGAGAGTTCATTCAAAGTCGCAAGATGCAGAGAATGTTTCGAAAATGTCTCACCCAAATTTCTCGGGAGAGGAAAAGACAAATTGTGGGGTGCAGCAGGTTAACCCCGCGGGTTCGGGCCAACTGATTGATGTAATGGTGGAATATGGAGCTGAGTCTACCTCTACTTCGGGCCCATCTGTTGGGCCTGGATTACCCGTCTTAGACAAAAAATCTGGCCTCTTCACGGTTAGGCCCAGATATATCAAATGTGGAAGGACCCTTTCCCCTTTCAGATTCCTATCATCGGGGGGTAACAAATTCGATCAACACAATCCCTCCCCGGTTCAGAACTCTAGGGATCAGTCACCGGAGGAATCCCACAATGTCAACAAAGAAGTAACGGCAACCGTTCGTCTAGCAAGTGCCTTGGGTGTTGATTTTGATGCAAGCAAGGGGCGGGTAATCGACCATTTGCAGAAAATGGTTCGTAAGGATTTGCAAACCTAACTTCAGTAGGTTGCTCCTTCTTCAGATGCAACAAATTCTTGTCTCATTTCTTTTTATCTTTTCTCTGAATGAATCTAGCGTGCTTGTCTTGGAATGTAAGGGGTCTGGGTAGAATGGAAAAGGTGAGAGATGTTGGGCGTGTCCTTAGAGAAAGCAGAGCAGATTTTCTTTTCCTTCAAGAATCCAAGCTCCAAAGAATCAGTCCGAGAGTGGGAAGATCCTTGTTAGGCAGGAAAAATTATGGGATCGAAGTTGCTCCGTCAGTTGGATCTGCTGGTGGCTTAATTTTAATGTGGGAAAATGAATTTTTCATTGTAGAGAGGAAGATAATCACAGATCGTGCAATAATCCTAGTTGGGCAGCTCACGTAGGCTAGGAAAAGGTGTGGCCTTATCAACATTTATGCCCCGACTAACCAGGCAGAAAGGAAGGCTTTCTTCGAACAAATCACAGCGACCATGGATACTATCTCTGTTCCAGTAATTATGGGGGGAGACTTCAATGCTATAGTGTCCGCGAAAGAGAAGAGTGGCTCTGATTTTTGCTGCAGTTCAAGTAATGTTTTCTTAAACTTTATACACCTCAATGGACTGATAGATTTACTTATGGAGGGTAGTCGGTTCACATGGTTCCGAGGAGGGGTTCAAGCCGAGGCTAGTAGATTAGATAGATTCTTGATTTCTACTGAAATATTGTATTGGTTTCCAAATCTGAGGCAAGTGGCACTAACGCGAAGCCTATCAGACCACAAGGCAGTGCTACTGAAAGATAAGGAAATGTCGATCTTTATGAGACCCTTTAAATGGTTCTCTCACTAGGCTGATAATGAAGACTATGCGATGCTGGTGAGTTATACATTATCGAATGGCTCGAACATCGGGGTGGGTGATCTATTAAGGTCGATGAAGGAGGTTACAAAGGTATAGGTCAATAATTTTCGGAAGAATGAAGCTCAAAGCATTCAGGGAATTGAGCATCGGATGGAAGTTCTAGAAAAAGAAATTATCGGCAGTGGTGAAGACAAATTGAAGTCTGAAGAACTAAATTTGTTAAGAGCCTCTTTGTGGGCTAAACATAGAAGATACGAAAGAGAATGGGCTCAAAAGTCTAGAGTGAGGTGGCTGCAAAAGGGCGATAAAAATACGAAGTTTTTCCACCTATCGGCTTCGATCAGACGTAACATGAATCGTATTAGTTCGATTCATCTGGGAAATGAAATTGAGGCTAACCCTGGGTGTATATTGAAAGCTTTCGAGACGCACTTCAAGGGGGGGTTATAACTCTTCAAACACGATTCCAGTTAAAGCTTTTGGGTGCAATATGAGCAGAATAAGTACTGAATCAGCAGAGTGGTTGGAATCCAAATTTTCGGTCGAGGAAGTTTGGAATGCGGTAAAGTCAGCGGATGGAGACAGAGCCCCAGGGTCGGATGGATTCAACCTGAATTTCTACAAAGCCTTCTGGCCATCGCTTAAGGACAAAGTCATGGGATTCTTTGATGACTTTCACAGAGGTAAATTGAGAGACAAAACTCTAAATCATTCATATATTGTCTTCATTCCGAAAAAGGAAAAACCATTGACAATGGAGGATTACCGGCCGATTTCCTTAGTAAACAGTCTCTATAAGATCCTGGCTAGAGTTTTATCCAGAAGATTAACCTTGTGCATCAATGAAGTGATAGGCGATACACAGTTTGCCTTCCTACCTGGTAAGCAGATCGTGGACTGTTGTTTGGTTGCCAATGAAATAATCGATGAGTTGAAGAAAGGAAAACATGAATCGGTTATTTTCAAGGCTGATTTCAAAAAAGCCTATGATACAGTGAATTGGGGTTTTTTTGGATATCATTATGGGTAGAATGGGATTCGGAGCGAAATGGAGGAAATGGATTTTTATGTGTGTATCCACTGCCTCTATATCAGTCCTTGTCAACGGGGTTCCTTCAGATAGATTTAAAATAAGTAGAGGGTTAAGGCAGGGTTGCCCTCTATCACCGCTGCTGTTCAATCTGATTGGAAAAGCTCTAAGTTCTATGATAGTCAGGGCAACTGGGTTAAATGTGCTGACGAGAGTTTCTATAGGAAGAAATGGACTAAGGATTTCTCATCTGCAATTCGTAGATGATTTAATCATATTCCTTAAAGAGGACTTAGATAATGTAAAGTATACTGCAAGGCTATTGAGACTATTTGAAGTGATGTCGGGTCTACAATTGAATATGAAGAAAACAACTCTCTTTGGAGTTAATACAGATGAATTGATGATTATACATTGGGCATCCGAGTTGCGTTGTATCTCTGCTTCTTTCCCTACCGTTTACTTAGGGATGCCATTGGGATGTGATCGGAACTCAATTGCGTTGTGGAAGCCTGTGTTGGACAAAGTTCAGGCGAAACTTGAAGGTTGGAAGGGTTCGTTATTATCCTTGGCTGGTCGCATTACACTAGTCAAAGCAGTAATGAGCAACTTACCAGTCTATTTCATGTCATTATTCTGAGTACCAGTTTCGGTATCAAATAGGCTAAATAGGATGTTACCAAAGTTCATATGGGGCTTTAACAAAGACAAAACCATCCACTGGTCAAATGGGAAAACCTATGTACCACGAAAGAATGTGGAGGACTAGGAGTGATAGATGTTAGAATCAAGAACCAAGCTTTATTAAACAAATGGATTTGGAGATACTATAATGAGGGGGATAAGTTGTGGAAAAGGGTGATAGCGGCTAAGTATGGGTATTCAACTGGACAGATAGTTCCGAATGTTGGAGGCCACAATAAAGACTCCTGGATATGGAAGAACATATTGAATCCAATGCGCAGCAAGGGGGATTTGTTCACTAAAAATATCAGATTCATGTTAGGTGATGGGAGCTTAATTAACTTCTGGGAGGACTTTTGGACAGACGTGCCTTCATTGCGAGAAGCTTTTCCTAGAGTCTTTGTTGTTTCATTGCTTAAAATGGGGACAGTGAAGGAATTTGGACAAAAAGTAGATGGTGTTTGGCGTTGGAACATTCCACTTAGAAGAACCTTCTTCGATTGGGAGTATATTCAATGGGAGGCCTTTCAAAACGTCATTATGAAAGCATCACTGGCAAAGCTAGACAAGGATTGTGTGAGGTGGGTTGGTGCATCAAGCGGAACTTACAAATCTAAAGACTTCTGCAATTTGAGTTCTACTATTTAGCCCAACAAAGATGTTGTGAAAATGGTTTGGTCTAACCTCGCTCCGCCCAAGGTGGAAACATTTGTTTGGAGAGCTGTTCTCGGAAGACTTCCAACTTAAGATGAACTGATTAAAAGATGTATTCAACTGTCGTCTAATTCTCTATGTGTTTACTGTAAAATACATCTCGAATCAGTGAATCATCTTTTAGTTCACTGCAATTTCGTTTGGAAGGTTTGGCAAAGATGGGCAAAACTGTGGAACATTACCCTGATTGCTCCATATTCATTCAAATCTTTTATCATTGCTTGGAATACCCAGCTGATCGAAACAAAATCAAAACCTATATGGAAAACTGCCTTGTTTGCTTTCGTATGGACCTTTTGGTGTTGCAGGAATGACAGTATTTTCAACAACTCTAAAGTGAATGAAGTACAAGTTTTTGAGATTGCTGTGTTGAGATTATTTCAGTGGCTAAAAGGTAAATGGCCATCTTCCACCTTCCATTACCATGAATTGCTAACACAACCTACTTGTGTTTCTGTGGAGCACGTTCGGGCCATTCGATCTGAGGTTTCGTTATGGCAACGGCCGTTGGAGGGAACTTTAAAGTTTAACGTTTATGCATTGTTGAAAAATTAAATGGATGAATATATTCTTTCATATATCCAAATACTCTGTACATAGGCTATTTATATACAATGTTGGACTAGCTAACAATGCTAACTGATCTAACAACCTTTCTAACAATTCTAACTATATAATTAACTGATTATACAAAACGGTTTCCAACACTCCCCCTCAAGTTGGTGGGACAAAAACATCTTTGACACCCAACTTGGATAATAAGTGTTCATGTTGAGAAGAACTTAAAGCTTTTGTGAAAATATCAGTTGGTTGCTCCTTGGTTGAGATGTATTCTGTCTGAATCAGCCCTTCTTGAATTTTTTCCCTCACAAAATGGCAATCAATCTCTATGTGCTTTGTCCTCTCATGGAATACGGGATTAGCAGCTATTTGAATGACAGCTTTACTATCACTTAGCACCTTTGCTGGCTTGTCATCTTGTATTCCCAATTCTTTTAATAACCCCTTCAACCAAATTATCTCTGCAGTCACCATGGCCATACTTCTGTATTCTGCCTCTGCTGATGATCTAGCCACAATACTTTGCTTCTTTGATTTCCATGAAACCAATGATTCTCCTAACATCACACAATATCCAGTAATGGACCTTCTAGACATAGGGCATGTGGCCAAATCTGAGTCACAACTTGTTGTGATAATGCAATCACTTGTGGATTTAAACAGAATACCCAAACCAGGATTCTTCTTTATATATCTGACTATCCTACAAGCTGCATCCATGTGTTCTTTCTTTGGTTGGTGCATAAACTAACTCAAATGTTGCACTGAGTAAACAATATCTGGTCTGGTATGTGTTAGATACAGTAACCTACCAACCAATCTTTGAAAAGGTGCTTTATCAACAAGTATTTCTGAAGCATCATCTTGTTGAATGTGTTTGTCAAACTCAACCGAAGTCAGTTTAGTATTCTGTTCTAATGGAGTCAAAGCAGGCTTTGCTCCCCCTGCACCAGTGTCTTGTATAATCTCAAGAGCATACTTCCTCTGATTGATCAAGATCCCTTCTTTGGATCTTAAAACTTCTAAACCAAGAAAGTATTTAAGCTCACCCAGATCCTTCATTTTAAAATTTCTATGCAACACAACTTTCAACTCTTCAATCAAGCCAACATCATTTCCAGTAATAAGCAAGTCATCCACATATACTAAAAGAACAACAATTCTAGAACCATGTTTCTTAGTAAACAATGAATAATCTAGTTTACTTTGAACAAACTCTGCTTCCAACAAGGCTTCTGTTAACTTTGCATTCCATTGGCGTGATGCTTGTTTTAATCCATATAGAGATTTTTGGAGTCGACAAACCATAGTCTCCCCCTGACTACAAAAACCAGCAGGCAATTCCATGTATACTTCCTCAAGAAGGTCACCTTGAAGGAAGGCATTGTGGACATCCATTTGCCACAATGACCACTGAAAAATGGAAGCAATGGCCAAGACAAACCGAACAGTAGTAAGCTTGGCAACAGGAGAGAAGGTATCTACAAAATCCACACCCTCTCTCTGATTGTAGCCCTTGGCTACCAAACGAGCTTTGTAACGCTCAACTTCCCCAGAGGCAGTATATTTAACCCTAAAGACCCATTTGCACCCAATACAAGCTTTACCAGGAGGCAAAGGAACAACAGTCCAGGTTTTATTTAATTCCAAGGCCTGGATTTCTGCATTCATGGCTTCATTTTGGATCTAGTTTGGCTTCATCAAAGGTCTGAGGTTCAGAAATGTGAGAAATGGAAAGAATGTAGGAAGATGTATGTGGTGGCAAATGAGAATAAGAAAGGAAATTCTGAATGGGATACAAACCTGAAGGAGAAGTGGATTGGCAGGTATGAACATAGTCATTGAGCCACTGTGGTGGTTTAGGAACACGAGAAGAAACTCGACGAGAAGAAGGTTGAGTAGAAGCTAAAGGTTGGGATGACTGTGGGGGTAATGGTGGTTGTGGTGGTGGAGGGTGAGAAGAAACAGGATGAGAAGATGAAGAAGGTTGAGAAGAGGAAGAAGGTTGAGAAGGAATATCTGTTGAAGCACTAGAAGCAGGATGAGAAGCAGTATGTGAAGTAGCAGAAGAACCAAGAGAAGAATTCTGAGAATCAGAATCAAAAAAGGATTGAGAAGAAGAACGAGAAAGATTAAGAAATTCAGAATATGATATAAAAGGAAAAGAAGGAAAAAAAGTAGAAGAAGAATCAGCAGAAAGAAAGCTAAAAGGAAAGATATCCTCATGAAAGATGACATCTCGGTTGACAAAAAAAGACTTAGTATCAAGATTAAAAAGGATGTAACCCTTTTGAGTGGAGGAATAACCAAACAAAACAGAAGGAATAGATTTTGCAGAAAATTTGTCAGAAAAATTAGGTTTAGTAGCATAGCAGAGACAACCAAAGACTCTTAAATGAGATAAATTGGGAGGCTTATGATGCAACAACTCAAAAGGAGACTTCCAAGAAAGGGAAGAAACAGGAAGCCTATTGATAAGATAACAAGCAGTGAGAACACATTCCCCCCAGAATTTTAATGGCACTTTAGAATGAAAACGCAAAGCCCTAGCAACTTCAAGAAGATGCCTATGCTTCCTCTCAGCAACCCCATTCTGCTGAGGGGTGTGCACACAAGTACTCTGATGGACAACACCAAGAGAAAGAAAGAAGGAAGAACATAAAGTGTTGAAGAATTCAGATCCATTATCACTTCTAACAGTTTTGATAGTAGTAGAGAATTGGTTTTGAACCAAACAGAAAAACTGCTTAAGAGAAGAAAGAGCCTCATTCTTATGCTTCAACAGATAAATCCAAGTCATCCTAGTGTGATCATCAACTATGGTGAGGAAGAAACGACAACCAGAGTGAGTGGAAACCCTATAGGGTCCCCAGATGTCAATATGTATAAGAGAGAAAGGGAAATCAGACCTAGAAGAGCTAGAAGGGAAAGGCAACCTAGTTTGTTTTTGCTAATGGGCAAACAACACATTTATGTATAACATCAGAATCAAAACGAACAGAATGTAAAAATTCAACTTTATTTAATTTGGAAAGAGCAGCATGCCCTAAACGAGCATGCCAGATACAGGTATCATTCAGAACAGAAGACATGCAAGAAACATTTGCAACATCAGAAAAAGAAATGGAGTTTACTTTGGACATACCACCAGACTCAAAAAAATAAAGGCCATGAGATGCCCTACCAATCCCCTTCATCCTTCCATTGCAAAGATCCTGTAATAGACAAAAATCAGGATAAAAAATGAGACAGCAATTGAAGTCACGGGTAAGACGAGAAACAGATAACAAATTATGGTTAAAGTCAGGGACAAAGAGAACATTCTGAAGAGTGGATTCTTATGTTAATCGAAAGGAACCAAGGTGAGTAACAGGAGTTGTTTTACCATTTGGAAGGTGAACAAATCGGGAATGTGAAGCACATGAAACAGGATCATCTAGATGATTGAAAGAAGATAAAATATGGTATGTGGCTCCTGTGTCTATAATCCAGCAAAGCGAAGTATTAGATGAATGAGAATTAGAATTAAGTATACCTGCGAGATTAACAGCAACATCAGCAGAAGAAGACTTGTTCAGCAAGCGAAGGATCTGATGATACTGATCCTGGGTGAAAACTGGAGCAGAAGGAGACACAGAAGGAATACCAGATGTAGCAAAGACCAAGTCACCATCCCCGTCAGAATTAATGGGATTAGAAAGAGCCACTGCAGCAGATGAACCACTCTTTTTCTTGTTGAACTTATAGTGAGATGGAAACCCAATTAAATGGTAGCACTGATCCTTCTGATGTCCTTTGATGTTACAGTGCTCACAAACGCCAGAAAAACGACGACGGTCACGATCACGATCACGATCAGGACCACGAGAAGAAGCAGAAAACAAAACCGTGGTCTCCAGAGTACCAAGAAGAGAGAGCTGTGTCCGCTAAGATTCCTCCTGAACGAGAATGGAATATGCTTGATTGACCGAAGGAAGCGGTTTCATAATCAAAATCTGACTCCGAATGGCACCATAAGATTCATGTAATCCCATGAGAAATTGAAAAAGCTTCTGGCGCACAAGAATCTTGAGGTTGTCCTGAGAAACCTCACATTCACAGGCCGTAAAAGGCACAAGAGCCTCGTATTCACTCCAAAGCAACTTAAGACGAGTAAAGTAACTAGATATGGTGGAATCACCTTGAGAAACGGTGGCAATTTCGCGATGCAAAAAGAAGATGCGAGATCCATCCACCTTATCGAACCGTTCAGCCAAATCTTTCCAAACGAGGGCAGCACTGGACGCGAAGGCAACGCCGGCGGAGAGGTCTTTGGAAACAGAATTGAGGATCCACGACAAGACGATTGCGTTACAGCGATCCCACTGAGAAAGGAGATCACCAGTATACGTCTCGCGGCTGCAAGAACCATCGATAAACCCTAGCTTGTTCTTCGCAAGCAGGGCTATCTTCAACGAGCGACTCCAGATGGAATAATTGTCGATTCCAACAAGGGGATGAGAAACGAGCAACATGCCCGGCGTATCAGAAGGATGGAGGTACAGAACGTGGTTGAAATCAATGGAATCAGAAGGCATCGTGAAGAAAAATTGGGGAAAACGGCAGAGAAAGAAGAAATTGGGAATTTTGGGGAAAATGGAAAAGAAACGGAAGACGGCAGAAAACGGTCAAAGGAAAGGGATAGCCCAAAAAAGCCCAATCGGAAAGAAACCCAAAACTGATACCATGTTGAAAAATTAAATGGATGAATATATTCTTTCATATATCCAAATACTCTGTACATAGGCTATTTATATACAATGTTGGACTAGCTAACAATGCTAACTGATCTAACAACCTTTCTAACAATTCTAACTATATAATTAACTGATTATACAAAACGGTTTCCAACATGCATCCACCATGGGAAGCTTTGGTGCTGCTGGTATAGGAGGTATTTTAAGAGACCATCTCGGAAACTCTATTGTCATATTCTCAAAATCAATAAGATTATCGGACCCTACTGGTGCGGAGATTTCTGCTATTTTTGAGGCGTGCAGATTATTTCTAAAGTTGAAGTGGAATAGGAGATTGTGTCTGATAATCGAATCTGATTGCGAGCAAGTTCTGAAATGGATCGAGCACTTTTCGTAATGCCCTATGGTATTTGCTGATCGCATTCAGGAGTGTGTAATATCGATTGGAGTATAATTGGAAATTCAATTTTGTGTACAGAGAATTTAACGGTGTTGCTCACAGACTGGCTTCTAAGGTTGTTAGAAGGGTTAAAGATTTGATCTGGATATCATCGATAGGAAAGAATGCATGAGGTGTCATTGATTTCGTCTGGGAGCAGGGCTCTGAAGCTTAAGGGCTGGCCAGTACCACATGTGTCAACAAAGGATTTTGTTTTGCCGTTTTCATTCCAATAGATTAAGGTGTTGTGTATTAGTTTGTTATTCTGTTTTGTTCTACCCTTATAAACCTTTGTAGTTCATGTTTTGTTTGGTACTATCGGTATTCTAATTTAAATTTAATAAAATGAGGCACTATTTTCCCAATTAGGCTTAGGGGTTTTAATGAGGCCTCAATTTTCCTTTCAAAAAAATATATAATTGTATTACAGAATATATATTCTCTTGTAATTACAATTAGAATTAATTGGTACAAATCACAAATATAATCAAATTATAATCACTACATTCGTATAAACTACAATTAAAATAATTATAGTACACAAACAGATAATTAAAATATAGTATGAAAATAATACATATAACAAAACTTAGATAAAAATAAATCTAATTTCCAAACTAAACATTTGCATATTATATACATACATATGGGTGGGTTATGCTGGTACTCTCTTTCTTTCGTTAGGTTTATAGAAAATTTTTAACGAGCTCATATTGTTACTATATCTTCGTATGATTGTATTAATAAAATATTATTTTTTAAAACTTAATTTAATTAAATTAACCATATGCCCATTAGCGATTCAAAATTGGCTTGGACATGGTTACTTATTTTATCGGCTAAATCCATTGGCCCAATTCCTTTTTTGATGCATATTAATTTACCACTTTTGTGTGTGTATATATTCAAGGTAGAGGATGGAGAAAAAAGAGAGCAGAGGATGGGAAAGTTTTTTTTTTTTGACGGTTAATAAAATATAGGCTTATACTTGTCCTGTGCTAGTCTCAATTTATTGATATAATTATCGTTTGTTTCTTGATTGACGAAAGTCAACGTTAATCGTTACAATGCTAACGTGGCGGTCAACGGTGATGACGTAGTAATTCACGTGTGATGACATGGCAGTCCATGTGCGAAAATAACGTAAAAGAGGGGTAAAAATAATTTTCTGACATAGTTTGAGGCAAAATTGATTTTAGGTAAAAAAATATGAATTTAAGAATTAAAATAATATAAAAATTAATAAAACATTTAATTGTTTTATTAATATAGGGCTAAAAATAACAAAAATCTAAAAATAAGTAAAAATTTATAAAATTAAAATATCAGAAGCTATTAAATTATAAATTATTTAAAAATTAAATTTGAAAAAAAATCTACACTCTAATCTTAATTTCTAAATTTCAAACCCTAAAAATTTCAAATCTTAAATCATAAACCCTAATTGAAAATTGTATCGATATAAAGTGTATGAATTATAAAAGTATGTGTATAAATTTAATCAAGTAAAATGTTTAAATTTTAGGGTTTAAAGTTTGTGATTTAAAAATTAGACTTATAGTGTAGAGTTTAATTTTTTAGTATTGAGAGATAAGGACACCAAAAAAAAGTAGAGGATTGTTGCTCGGTTGAGAGAATTACGTTAACCCTATTTTAAGATTCTTTCTTCCTTACATTCTTTGAAGAGAAAGAAAAGCAAAAGCATCCAATTTTTTTCTAAAGATTTTTATATTTTTTAATATTTTATAAATATTTAAAATTTTAATTATTGAATAATTTATAATTTATTAGCTTTATGATATTTTAATTTTATAATTTTTACTTATTTATAAATATTTTTAATTCTTTTATTTTATTTTTAGTCGTATATTAATAAAATATTTTTAAATATTTTTATTAATTTTTATGTTATTTTAATATTTTAGTATTTTACTCATATTTTTTTGCCTAAAAATTAATTTTGCCCTCATACTCAATTAGAACATCAATTTTGCCCTCGAACTCGCTTGAAAAATCAATTTTGCCCCTTAGTCACATCATTTTCACACGTGGACTGCCATGTCAGCATCGTAACGGTCAACGTTGGCTTCCGTCAGTTAAGGGACAAACGGTGATGCAATTGACTACTTCAGGGGCTAAATTGATGCAAAAATACTATAGGGACGAAATCGATAAATTGAGACTACTATAGGGCCAAAAGTGACCCTCAAACCTAAAATATAAGTTCAAAATTATGATTATTTGACTCAAATTTAATTTAATTTTTTATTTTAATAAAAGTATTTTTAATATTTTAAATAAGGAAAATAAATTACATAATAATTATTGAGTGTTTTAATCTTTAATGTTCATAACGTTAGATAGAAAAGAAACACAATTACCGTACAGATATCTTCAATGTTCACAACGTTGGATGCATCAGCTTAAATCATGAAAGAACAAACATCTTTCTTCTTTAAAGCATTTAATTTAGTTAGCCGAACATTTTTGTTTCAAGTAAGTAATAGCTTTTAATGGCTTGAATTATTATTTTTATACCCTATTCATGAAACTTGTGTTTAATTCTCAACTCCCCCTCATTGAAATTGCATTGCACAACATTTATAATTCGTTGCATAAAATTAAGGCTGAATGAATATTTTGTCCCCTCAAACTTGGTCTTGAGTATTTATTTGACCCCTAAATATTTTTTTGGACACATTTAACCCTTGAACTTGTCTTAAGTATCTAGTTGGTACCTAAACTTCAAAGTTGTCGTATACATTAACTCAAAAACTTAACTTCATTAAATTTTGGGAAAACTACACCACTGACCACCAAACAAATTGTAGATACCTATTTAAACCACCAAACTATAAAAAACGTCAATCACACCACCGAACTTATAAAATCAACCTATTTTGACCACCGCCGTTAAAAACCTAACGGTGGAGTGACAGAACTGACACGTGGCAATTGATGGGTATATTTAAAAATTACACATTTAATCCATGTTATTTACACATTCTTTCAATTTAGTCCTAATTTTCAATTAATAAAATAATAAATTATTTAATTAAGTGGTGACACGTGTCAATACCTTATTGGAGGATTTTAATTATTTATATTTAATTTTATTAATTTATTTTCCCCTCACATGCGCTGGGGTAGATTCGAACCTAGGTCTACCAAGTGTAGAGGCAACAACTTTGCCACTACACCAAGCACAACTCTGTGCTATAATTCTCCATATATAATATATATCTCTTATTAGTTTCTACATTTATAAGCCAAATACTCAAACCCTAAACACTAATTTTACATATATAAATCCTAAACCATAAACTCTAACCCTAAATATTTCAAATTAATTTCACGCTAAATATTTCAAATTAAACCTCGAACGCTAAAATTTTCAATTAATTCCACGCTAAATATTTTAAATTGAACCATAAACCCTAAAAATTTCAAATTAATTACACGCTAAATATTTCAAATTAAGCCTTAAACCATAAATATTTCAAATTATTTTCACGCTAAATATTTCAAATTAAACCCTAAACCTTAAACCCTAAAAATTTATAATTAATTACATGCTAACTATTTTAATTTAAACCCTAAACCCTAAATATTTCAAATTAATTTCACGCTAAATATTTCAAATTAAACCCTAAATATTTAATGTGTAATTAATTTGAAATTTAGGGTTTAAGGTTAAGGTTTAGGGTTTAATTTGAAATATTCAGTGTGAAAATAATTTGAAATATTTAGGGTTTAAGGCTTAATTTGAAATAATTAGCATGGAATTAATTTGAAAATTTTAGGGTTTAGGGTTCAATTTAAAATATTTAGCGTGGAATTAATTTGAAATTTTTAGGGGTTTGAGGTTTAATTTGAAATTTTTAGCGTTAAATTAATTTGAAATATTTAGGGTTAGAGTTTAGGGTTTAGGATTTATATATGTGAAATTAGTGTTTAGGGTTTGAGCTTTTGGCTTATAAATGTAAAAACTAATAAGAGATATATATTATATCTGGAGAATTATAACATGGAGTTGTGCTTGGTGCAGTGACAAAGTTGTTGCCTTTACACTTAGTAGACCCAGTTTCAAATCCACCCTAGCGCATGTTAGGGAAAAATAAATTAATAAAATTAAATATAAATAATTAAAATCCTCCAATAAGGTCTTGATACGTGTCACCAGTTAATTAAATACTTTATTATTTTATTAATTGAAAATTAGGACTAAATTGAAAAA
This sequence comes from Hibiscus tridactylites, assembly GCA_958450335.1. Lineage (NCBI taxonomy): Eukaryota > Viridiplantae > Streptophyta > Magnoliopsida > Malvales > Malvaceae > Hibiscus > Hibiscus tridactylites. The sequence continues at coordinate 12,928,306 of OY288289.1, read as the reverse complement.
TGTGTAAATAACAGGGACCAAATGTGTAATTTTTAAATATACCCATCAATTGCCACGTGGCAGTTCCGTCACTCCACCGTTAGATTTTTAACGGCGGTGGTCAAAATAGGTTGATTTTATAAGTTCGGTGGTGTGATTGACGTTTTTATAGTTCGATGGTTTAAATAGGTATCCCCAATTTGTTTGGTGGTCAGTGATGTAGTTTTCCCTTAAATTTTTTGGTGGTGTGCCAGTTTGGCATGACTTTTAAAAAATGCTTTTAAAAGTGTTGTCAAAAAGTGATTTTAAAAAGTTAATTGTAAGATTTTAGTGTTTGGTATTGCTGTCAAAAAATACTTTAAAAAAAATAAAATGTCAATTTTAGACATGATATTGTAAAGTAAAAATAAATGAACGTAAATGATGTTTAAATTCGTTATCACAAAATTTATTAATATTATTATATATGAAAATATCAACTTAAATAATGAAAATATAAAACCTCACAATTCATGCCAATCAAGTGTTTTAAAAACATGTATTGCAATTAGAGATGACAATGGATCGGACTGTATAAAGTACGAGTTCAAGTCATATTACAATCAAACTCGATTTTTTTTTCGAATTCAAACTTTTTCCAATCGAATTTGGATAAAAAAATTTCTTCAGATCGGATAGAATTAAATTGCAATTTCCAGCGTTGACCCGAGCCAAGGTAGATTTGTAAATTTTAGCGTCTTTAGAGTACATTCTGTTTCGACCCTCCGATATTTTTATTTAATGCAAACCAGTCAATAATTTTGTGTATTTAATTTCTTGTATTTTTAATTTATTTCATTTAATTTTGTATTTACTCGTTTTCGTCTTTTGTTAGTTGATTGCATTTAAAATTTGTGTTTATTATTTATGCTTTTAATTTCCTCCATATTCTAGTTCATAATTTTAGACTAATATGCCTTAACTTTATCTTGTATTTTCACATCATTTATTATTTTATTCACTAATTTCCTTAGATTTTGGTAATTCATTAATATATGCATTTAGTTTTTCTCTATTGTATTTATTTTCTTGTTTTTTGTCTATGATTTTATCTTACATTTTATTTCTTTTTTTTCATATCTATATATATATGGTATACGTAGATATATTACAGTATATTAAGTTTAGTTAATATATATAAATCATAGTAATTATTGTTGTTGTTGTTGTAAATCATAGTAATTTTTGTTGTTGTTGTTGTTGTTGTTGTTGTTGTTGTTGTCGTCGTCGTTGTTGTTGTTGTTGTTTTAATACATTTATATTTTATGAGTTATATTTTGATATACAAATTGTGTAAAAAATTTATACAACCCTTTTATAAAATTTAAAACCTAAATCCCAAACAATTCACCTCGAAACTTCTAATTCAGATTATTTCTTGATAAAAGACCTAATGCTCAGAATACTTGGATGAGAAATGACAAAAATGCCCTTGAGGTACAAAAAGAACTAAAATACCCCTGAAAGTGAAAGCGATCTGAAATCTTGTTGAGATTTTATGTGCTCGATTTCCTTCAACCATTCTAGCTCGCCAAGTGTGGAGAAGTTGGATATTTGGGTGTTTTGTGGGAATTGAAAGATAGGCAATTGACAAAAGGATTTATAGTGGTTTGGCCTTCTAACAAGCACCTACATCCACTACATTAGCTTTCCACTAAGGATTTCAACAAATTCACTCTTGAATTTCTTCCCCTTTTCTAGGCTAAGGAGGCAACCTTTACACACTCAAAGCTTATTTTAAAGAAAACTTGAAATCCCTTTAATAGGTAATTGTTTGCACTAATAAGCTTTCACCCAAAACCTAAACACTTGAGCAAATATAACAATGTTTAGCTCATTAGTGTTGTCTATACAAGAAAATAAACAATTAATCTCTAAGACAAATTCTTTATCATTATGTTGTTGACAATTGAAGCATTAGTCTTCTTTTGATGCTTGAAGGTCCCTTTTATACTCCTAATTGAGTTTATAGTCGTTGAGGACCGTTGAGGTTGTTTTAGAGTCGTTGGAGACTTTATTTCCCACCATAAATGTTGTTCTGCAAACGTCCGTTTCGAAACAATCGACCCCATTTCGGAACAACCTTCTTCAGAACTAGCCGTTGAAGTCTGATGCAACAAGCCGTTTCGAAATGCCTATGGTCGTTTCGAAACACCCTTGATCTATATTAAAACGATAGCAACCTCGTTTTGGAACGAGTGACAATTGAGCTGCAATTTAAAAAGTCATTGGGAAAATAGTCGTTGGGGAGGTTTTGACCGTTGGACGTATCGAAACACCAAAGGTGTGTTTCGATACGAAACCCTCCATATCGAAACAGGTAAGCCTTGTTTCGGTACGGGTTTTGGCAGTTTCAATATGTTTCGACATAGGTCCCCCTGTTTCGAAACAGTTACCTTGAAAAGTCTGGTTTGGTTACTTAAAAACGTTTTAAACCTTGCCAAAACCATTTAAAACATCCAGAAACTTATTTTCAAGTTGTTTGGACTTAAAGACACTTTTGAAATCTTTTCAATTTAGTCCAAAACTATTTTTCAATTATTATATCAAAACATTAGTTCTTCAATCTCCCCTTTTTTTATATAATAAAACCAACTTGAAAAATTGTTTGGGATTCTCCCCCTTCAAGTTTAAAAATTTGAATAAGATATTTCAAAATTGACAAGTAATTACAGCTCCCCCTTATTCATTTGAAAATGCAATTTTTCAAACCAAACTCTTCCTCTTTTTGTTATATCAAAAAGAATTTAGATAATTTTAAGTTCAAAATAACTTGGGAGGTTAAAAAATTGACACAAAAAGAATTTTAGTTTTAAAATGGCTCTCCCTTACTCAAAGCATCATCAAAGAATGTTAGTCCAACATATATGATAATCTAGTTGAAATTAAAAAAAATAAGGGTAATCTTCACCAGTAGTCCCTTTCGTTTAGGCTGTGTTCCATTTTGGTCACCAGAATTCAAAAAAGATTATTCTGGTCACTTACGTTTAGAATCGTTTCTATTTTGGTCCCTTGACCGTTAGTCTCCGTTACTTAAAAAATAGTTTCTAATTTAACCCCCAAACTTTCAAAATTTCATTTTTCACCATCTTCCCCAAAAATTATAAAACTAAAACCCAAAAAATTAAATCAATGGCTATAACCCAACACTACAACCCATTCCTTCAAGATTAAAAACGTGAACTTCCATTGTAAATGGTCGAAGCTAGCCTCCATAATCCCGACGTATTTGCTTGGCAATTACTTAATAAATGTTCATGCTGATCATCAGAATTACTAAAGACAAAAAGCCAGATAGCAACATCTTCCACCTTTATCGGAAGAAAAGAACAATCCTTGTGTTCAGAGAACCCAAGTTTTGTTGCTGTGATGATTTCATCAATGCACCTTTTCATATCAGCATAGCCAAAAACAAGCTGCCAACTAAGTAAACTGATTGGTAAGAATTGCTTAATTGGAGCGCCAGAACCAGAAAATATTGAGATATTGACACTTTTCTTGATATCCCTGCGAGGTCACAACGAACCAAAACACGACCTCACAACCAACCACCAACACACGAAACAAGTGCCAGAAACTAGCACTACACTAACCAAACCACCCAAAGCCTCAAAACACAACCACCATGGAGCCAATTTCCTCACCCAAACTATTATCACCACACTGCCTAGTACTGCTTGCAATGCTACACTCTAAAGCAATCCATTAGATTTAAACAAAAGTTTGCATACAAGATTCAAGACACAGCTATAGTTAATCTACAACTTGTTGCTCACCACCAAGCCCACAACTCAATTAGTTATCCATATCCTCAATTAATGTAGTAATCACATCAATGTGATCTTAGAATCGAATTTAGTTCAAATCCACATATGCAAAAGACTTACAACGCCATTTCTTGTAGTTGTTGCATTGCAAAAGCTCTACGGCAGATTCACTTGTAATAAATTTGTGAACCTTTCCACCCATTCACCCGTGATTTAATTTTTTGGTTTTAATTTATAATTTTTGGGGAAGATGGTGAAAAATGAAATTTTGAAAGTTTGGGGGTTAAATTAGAAACTATTTTCTTTACGTAACGGAGACTAACGGTCAAGGGACCAAAATAGAAACGATTTCTAAACGTAAGTGACCGGAATAATCTTTTTTGAATTCTGGTGACCAAAATAGAACACAGCCTAAACGAAAGGGACCACTGGTGAATATTACCCAAAAAATAAACAACTAAAACAACTAGATTTTACCATACTTAAACTCAAGGGAGGATGTGAAGTCTTTCTTCTTCAAGTGTTCTTCCTTGTGTGCATGGAGTTCCCCCTCAATGTTTGACTTGTTGATCAATCTCCATCACACCTATCATAAGACAATCAAGTAAGTTTTGGTATCCAAATTACTTTGGATCCATACACGTTAGTAGCACAAAATTTAGTCCCCTTAGGAATCCATTTTTCAATTTCATCATTTTTAGTTAAAGTACTTAGTCCTTTTGGGACCCAAATACTTCTAAAAACTTTACCATTTACAAATCTAGGGGCACTAGATTGTCTTACCTAAAAATTTAATTTTCCAAAAGTATTTTTATTTTCAAGCTCTTTGGAAATCAAATCTTTTTCTTCTTGAACTTTATGAAGCAGATTTTGTAAATCAAAACATTTTTGTTCAAACTCATTGAGTTTTGCTTCAAGTTCAATTTTGGTTTTAGAAATCAAATCATTTTGAATTTTCAAATTTGAAATCACTTCCTTGTTTTTCAAAATATGATTTTTAAAGTCTAAAACCAAATTGTCATAGGCACCTTGTAATTCATCAAAAGAATATGAACATGAAGTAGATGAGTTAGAAGTAACCCTTGAATCTTCTTTGATGGCCATAAGTCAAAGGTTGACTTGTTCATCGTCGGTGGAGTCTTTATCATTCCATGTAGCCACATATGCATTCTTCTTATGGCTTGAAGTGCTTGCCCTTTTCTTCTTCTTCATAGATTCATACTCAAATTCTTTCATTGTTTTCTTTATGAAAGGGGCACACTTCTTGAAGAGATGAATTATCTCTTCTTCTTCATCCTCTTCCTCGCTTGTATCGACATGGTTGCACTTGGAGGATTTGAGAGCAATGACATTCGCATGGATGCCTAGCTCCATGATCTTATTCTTCCCCATCCTTTTTCTCTTTTCCTTATTCTTCTCCCCTTCTTTGTCTTTCTTCATAATTTGGTGAGTGAGAAGTGACCCCATGAGTTCATCAAGCTTCAAAGTCTTCAAATTCTTATCTTCGATGATGGTGGTCCTCTTTGAGTCCCATGACTCGGGAAGAGAATAGAGAAGCTTCCGGACAAGCTTTTCTTCTAGAATGACTTCTCCATAACCTTTGAGTCCATCGGTAATGGTGGAGAATCAATGGAACATCTTCTCAATGTCCTCTTCCAGGTTCATCTTGAAGTTTTCATACTCTAGGTTGAGGAGGACGATCTTAGTCTCCTTGACTTCGTTTGTTCCCTCGTGTGTAACTTTGAGCTTGTCCCAAACTTTCTTGGCACTCTCGCAAGAAGATATCTTCTCGTAGTTGTTGAGTCTAAGTGCACAAAAAATGAAGTGCAAAGCCTTGTAATTTAGTTTCATCTTCTTGCGGTTGTCGGCACTCCACTCCGCCTTGCTTCCTTGTGGTACGAACAGGCCATCTTCAATGATATCCCAAAGCTTGTAGTCTTTGGATTTGACAAAGAACATCATCCTCGTCTTTCAATAAGCATAATTGATCCCGTCGAAAAAGAGCGGCTTGTCGATGGATTGCGCCATCGAATCGATTGTTGAAATGTTGTACGAGCTTGCTGAATCGACTCAATAGGATGTTAATTCTCTTCAATTGAGCCAAGCTCTGATACAATTGTTGGGATTTTATGTGCTCGATTTCCTTCAACCGTTCTAGCTCGCCAAGTGTGGAGAAGTTGGATATTTGGGTGTTTTGTGGGAATTGAAAGATAGGCAATTGACAAAAGGATTTATAGTGGTTCGGCTTTCTAACAAGCACTTACGTCCACTACCTTAGCTTCCCACTAAGGATTTCAACAAATTCACTCTTGAATTTCTTCCCCTTTTCTAGGCTAAGGAGGCAACCTTTACACACTCAAAGCTTTCTAACCCAAAGCTTGAGTAAACCCTCTTTACAAGAGAAATTCTAAAGCAAACTTGAAATCCCTCTAATAGGTAATTGTTTGCACTAATAAGCTCTCACCAAAACCTAAACACTTGAGCAAATATAACAATGTTTATCTTATTAGTGTTCTCTATACAAGAAAATGAACAATTAAGCTCTAAGACAAATTTTTTATCATTACGTTGTTGACAATTGAAGAATTAGTCTTCTCTTGATGCTTGAAGGTCTCTTTTATACTTCTAATTGAGTTTGTAGCCATTGAGGACCGTTGAGGTTGTTTTTGAGTCGTTGGAGACTTTATTTCCCACCATAAATGTTGTTCTGCAAACGTCCGTTTCAAAACAATCGACCCCATTTCGGAACGACCTTCTTCAGAACTAGCCGTTGAAGTTTGATGCAGCAAGCCGTTTCGAAACGCCTCTAGCTGTTTCGAAACACCCTTGATCCGTATCAAAACGGTAGCAGCTCTGTTTTGGAACGAGTGACAGTTGAGATGTATTATAAAAAGCCGTTGGGGAGGTTTTGACCGTTGGGCGTATCGAAACACCAAAGGGGTGTTCCGAAACGAAACCCTCTGTATCGAAACAGGCAAGCCCTGTTTCGGTACGAGTTTTGGCAGTTTCAAAATGTTTCGATACAAGTCTCCCTGTTTCGAAACAGTTACCTTGAAAAGTCTGGTTTGGTTACTTAAAAACGTTTTAAACCTTGCCAAAACCATTTAAAACATCCACAAACTTATTTTCAAGTTGTTTGGACTTAAAGGCAATATTGAAATCTTTTCAATTTATTCCAAAACTATTTTTCAATTATTATATCAAAATATTAATTCTTCAAATCTACACTAGATTTGGTAAAAACAAGTGATTCATCTGAAAACCTCTTTTTGCTTGGAAAGTTATGGTAACAAGGCTTAAACCTTCGAAATTTTAAAGTAATTGGATTTTCTAAATTTTGAATAAATCTCCGAAGATAAGTTTACGGAAAAATATATGTATGTCTAAATTAATCGAAGTGGCGTAAAAGATTGAAATGATTGAAATGACTAAAGGGGTTAAAAATACTAATAAGGCTGAATTGATCGGTATGACTGTAATGACCAAAAAGACTAAAATATACTTAGCACCAATTGCCAAATTAACTGAAATGATGGATATACCCTCGAGACTTGAAATGAATGAATAGTTGGAAGGATCAAAAGGCTCGGGATAATCGAAACACCTTTGGGCATCGAAGTGTCTGAAGTACCTTCGAATTCTAAAATGACTGAAAATACCTCTAAGACTTGGAATAAGAAATACCAATAAAGCCAAGCAAATGTAATGGATTTGAAAGTGGTAATACACGACCCGTGTTTGTTAGTCGTTTTTTATACTAATGTGATATTGGAAGAATACCATATGAAGGCATGTTTGATTTATTTGGAGAAAGTACATAGTTAATAGTAAGAGTAACCTATTCTTAAAAGGTACATTTGATGCTATGCTTTGAATTCAGGTGCAATGTATATGTTCGAATGCTTGGAAAATATCGATCGAATACATGTTCAATTTCTCGTAATACGTTCAGTGGTTGATTGGTGAAGGCGAACCATTTTGTTATTGATGTGATCCCACCTAAGGATACTCACCATGACCTTGAAGAACTCCCATTATGACCAATAACTCGAGCACGATTGAAGAAATTCAGGGAAGCTCTTAATGAGAAATGTCTTAATGCATTCAATTCCATTGATATTGAATTGAATTCCAAGCATAGTTATTATAATATCATTAAACATGAATTAAAATGTTATGCTTCTCGTGATTAATTGCCTACATTATGAAGCACATTTCACTTACCATTGTTTATTATTTTGCAAGGACAAAAAATTCATTCGAGGGATGGATATATGAAGATGAGAACCAAGCTTTTGGATGGACAAAATACCAACCATGCACGCAAAATAAAATCATAGAAGATGACTACTTGCATTTGGCTACAACAAGGAAGAAAGAAAAATTTTCAAAGTGAAGCATTGTGTTCTTTGGAATCCAATGTTCAAATTAATGCAAGCAACATGAAATTGATCAACAATATAATTATAAAATAAGCAAGAATTCAAGGCCAATTAAGAAGCAACTATTCGGCAGCCTAAGGAGACTCTTCATTCTAGCCGAACCAATGCAACCATTCAAGAGCCATTGTTTCATTTTCAAATTAGAACCCTTCATGGCCAAATAATTTCATATCTTTTCGAACAAATGAGCATTATATCTTTATAACTAGCCTTGTAACTTCAATTGAAAAACATCTTTTGTCGTACTCTTGAATTATTGAAAACAAATTTCATTTGTAAAGTTATTACTTCACTTTGTTATGTGCGAACATATCACTTTCAAGGCAGCATTGTTTACTTTGGTGTCTTCGATTCCATCCATTGATACTTGTGGTTCCAATATTTCTATTTAGAGGGTCCAAGTCAACCTCAACCAGCCAGATAAGTGTCACAAGATTCGGGTCTTAAGCCTCTAATACTTAAGGTTCATCTAACCTTTGAAAGCCACCCTTCTTTCCTTCTACTTTCATCGATTTAATTCTCCATCTATCATCATATCTCCTTCCATTTCTTTTATTCATTTTCAACTTCCATATTTCAATTTGAGATCTGGAAACTTTCATCTCATTCTATCTTTTCTATCCCCTTCAATTTCACCCATCTTTCACCATACTTCATCACCAAAAACCCAAAATAGTCCATTCTTCCTATCCTTCAAAATCATTCAATTATCAACCAAATTCTTCAATTCCTTCGACCAATCTCTTCATTTATATTCCAATTGAAAATCTGGAAATTTTCATAATTTTCCAATTTTATTTGGCCGGTCAATTGAAGACTTCTTTCCAACCTACCCTTAAAGACTACCCTTCCAGTCTGTTTCGACCACCCTACTTTCCAGCTCTATAACTTTCTCATTCCTAAACATTTTCCCAAAATTCTTGACCCTAAACCGTAGCCCTACATCCCATATACAACATACCAAAAATTTAGCTATTTCTAAAAAATTTTACTCTTCCAATCGAACCCTCAAAGTACCCTACCCGAAAACTGTCCAACCAGCCTTATTCGACCCTACCACCCTTCGTAGCCAAAATTCTCTCAATTGCTTCTGCTATTCTCTATACTAACCTATACCAATATTGTACTTTGTTGTATCAAGTATTTGTTTGTGCAGGAATACTTGCATTCAGAGGGAAATTTGCTTGCCTTCTAGGTCCGGGAACAATTATAGATCGAGTTGTCCCTTCAAGTGAAGACATCACCAATTCGGTCCTTGATTGCAACAATTGGACCTTCCAAAGGGGTTCGTATCAAGTGGTATTAGAGCTATTTGAATCCAAGACAAGTTGTCACCGATTGCACAACAAAAATTAAGTGCAATTATTGAAGAAAAGAAAGTACAATGAGAGTGCTCGTAACCGGTCTCCTACAAAACCAAAGGAAAAAGAAAGAAAGAAAGAAAAGCAACGAAGAGTGCCCGAAACTGGTCTTTAACAATCAAATTGAATAATCAAAAGGTGAATTACAAATCTACAAGAAGATAGTAACCAAATTTTGGAGGAACGTCAAGACATTGATTGTTCTCGTGCTAAGGAGGTCGGTGACTCTTCCAAAGAGTTGTAAGTGAATACCTTTTCAAAAATTGCTTTTCATTTTCCTTACCAACCTTTCCTTATGCCTTTTCATCCTTTCTTTTCACTTTCTATTCTTTCATTCTTACCTTTTCAAACCATTCCTACCTTTTTCTACCATCATAACTCTTCACAAAATTATTTGGATCCTTTCACCCATCTTGTACTACAAGTACACTAACATTTGAAGACTCTATAGTCTACAATTGTTTTCCTTTGGCAGGTTTGAGTTGTTCAAACAAGGACTTTGTTCAAGAAAATAGAGTGGTAAAAGGCATTTGAGCGTGTGATCCTACAATGGGAATTGAAAAAAAAAGCCAAGTACATTCTCGAGTGCAAACACGAGAGATTGAGAGAAGTGACATCAAATTCTACTTTTCTAAAAGTGACTAAGTGAGGATTTCAATTCAAAACTAACAATGTCTTTAGATTATTTTGATTCTAACATTTTAGGTCACACCCTTGTTGTTAAAGGAACATTAAATGTTCAAGCCATAATGGAAGATCAAAGGGAGAACATCTTCCAAACGAGAACCCTTGTACATGGAAAAGTTTGTTTCTTGATCATAGATGGTGAAAGTTACACGAATGTTGCAAGTACCTATATGGTCGAGAAATAGAATTTAGAAACAACCAAGCATCCTTCTCCTTACAAATTACAATGGATGAATGAAGGCAGAGAAGTCAAAGTCACTGAGCTTAGTTCTGCCTCAATTACCTCTTTCCATGTTAACCAATCATTTCTTTGTTTACAATGTCCAATTGACAATGATTTATGATCCACATCAGCATCCAAAATCTCTAATGATATACTGCATGCAAATGTATTATCAACGACGATTTGATTTTGGTTCCATTTATTATCATCATACATGACATAAATTATTAAGATATTTTTATTATTAGGTAATTGAGTTATGTCTAATGTCTCTGTTGGAGACCTTTTAATCTCTTCTAGAGATTTTCATAATTCGTTGATTCCTCGATCAGACTATCATAAGATGTAGCTCTTTTTCTTTTTCGTGGATTTTTATCTTTGGAACCTACTTGTTTACCATGCTTCAGGCATGAGTTAGACTCATTAGCAACTGGAATTTTTCCATCTGGGACATCAATTTTAATCAAAGCATTCATAGCTGGTATATGTGACTTAGTCACTCTTTTAGGGTCAGCAAAATCATCTGGCAATTGATTTGCTAAGTTTTATAAATGAACTATCATTTGAACTTATAGTTATTGTGGATCCAACTAAAAATGATAATTCATTCCAACCTATTTCTTTTTCTAGCTATTTTTTTCTCCCTTAATATTGGAAAAATTGACCATTTAAAATGATAGTCAACAAATAGAGCTGTAAATAAATTCCCCATTAGAAGCTCAAGATATTTAATGATCAATGGAAATTTGAATATGACATATATTCTCAACCTCTTTTGAGGATCTATCTTTGTGCGTTGTGGTGGAGTAATTAGAACATGTTGAGTGGATCGCAAGATCGATATTGACCAAGAGGGGGTGAATTGGAAATTTAAAGGTTTTGTGGTGGAAATCGCAAATTGAAAATAATAGACAAGGAATTTAGAGTGGTTCAAGTTCCAAATGAACTCTACATCCACTACCTTAGCTTCACTAAGTATTTGCAACAATTCCACTAATTGCTCTTCCCCTTTTCTAGGACAAGGAGGCAACCCTTTACAATTTCGGTTGATTTTCTACCCAAAAATCAACCCAATCCTCACACAAGTGAACAAAGAAATTTGATGGCTAATAAGGTATCTCTCAATACAAATGATAGCCCAATTACAAGCACTCAACCCAATTGAACAAGATATGAATGAAAATTACAATTGGGGTTTTAGACAAAATGGGATTTTTGCACAATTGCTTGGATTTGATGTTTTGATGTTTGATTTAGGATCAATAGTTGTTGTTGGTGCTTTTAGAAGTCTCTTTTATACCTTCTCATTGATTTCTAGCCGTTGTGGTTGTTGCACTCATCAATAGAGCCGTTGGGGATGTTATCTCACCACCATAAATGCAGTCTGCAACAACCCGTTTCGAAACGCGGGGTACCTGTTTCGGAACGGACTAAAATAGAAAGAGCCGTTGGGGTGCATTTAAGAGCCCGTTTCGAAACGCCTTAGGGCCGTTTCGAAACACTTTTGCCACTGTCAAGGGTCGTTTCGAAACGGTCTTAGCCCGTTTCGAAACACCTTAACGATTTTCAGAAAATCAGTTAAAAACAACTTCGACGGTCATATTTTATATTCAAACTTGAGACCTGTTTCGAAACGCTTTGGCTTCGTTTCAAAACGGATTTGCTACTATCAAGGTTCGTTTCGAAACAGCCTTAGCCCGTTTCGAAACACCCTATTTACATTTAAATATTCAGCAAAAATATCTCAACCGTTGTGCTTTTTCAAATCAAATATGAAGAACGGTTTCGAAACGTGAGAGATCGTTTCGAAACGGGGTCAAGTGTTTCGATACACGTTTCGGAACAGGGGTTGACAGTGATGAAAACGTTTCGAAACGCCTCATGGCCGTTTCGAAACAGGTGCTTGAAAATCACTGTTTTGGCTTGAAACACTTAGAAAAATATTTGAAAAACTTTGTTTTTAACTTGGGCATAATCTTAAAATTATATGGGGATATTTTGAGGACTTAAAATTCGTTTTTACATTTTCAATTTAGTCCTTAGGTTTTTAGTTATATCAAAATTAAAATATTTATTTCACAATCTCCCCCTTTTTGATATAACAAAACCAAAGTTAGAATTTTTAAGAATTTTTAAAGTTTTGAAAATATTCTAACTCCCCCTTAATTTAAGATAGGTTTTTAAAGAAAAAAAATGTTTGACTTGAAATCCAACTTGTAAAGCTTAAAAAAAACTTTTAAAATTTAAAACGAATTTTAGTTTGTGGCTCTTAAATTTCTTCTCCCCCTTTTTGTTAGATCAAAAAGAATAATGAAAGCTCATAGAGAAGACAAAGGATTAGTACCAATAAGCATTAATAAGCAACCATAATATTAATTCATAATATCAAAATATCCAAAACATAATCCAACATTAAGTTCATAATAAAATCCCAAACAAAAGATCAAAAGCATAGGTTCCTAAAACATAAGAAGACATAAAGATGCAATCTTAATCCTAAAACGCATAGATAATATGATATGATATGAAGATCCTAGGCCTCGTCATCATCATCCGAAGTATCATCATCGCTCTTGACTTGAGAACGGTGAAACTTCGTCCATTGCCCATAGAGCGTAGAGAAGGACAAATCCAAGTTTGAATGGGAAGTCTCAAGAGTATGAAGACGATCCTCGACATTCTTCAAACGATTGTCCATAGCAGTAAAACCCGAAGCAATGCTAGTATCCAAAGCATTGAACCGCTCGGTAATGAGAGCCGTGAGGGCTTCATTATTTGCAACTTGAACTTGCGGTGGAGGAGCAACGGGAGGAGGAACGGCTTCTCTATCAATTCTTTCCCAAACATCATTCACATATGTAAACCCGGACTTGCGAAGGGATGACTCACAAATCTTGGTCTTGCGAGGTTCCAGAGAGTCGTAGGTACAATCGATACCAAGATCATGAAAGATGTAGCTCAAGATTGTGCCATAGGTAAAAGACTTCAACTCATTGGTGTCAATAAGCTTAATATTATTTACTATCTCGGCAAAAATTATTTTAGGCACATTAGGGCGCTCACCTTTACGGAAACACTCAAGCCAAAAATGATCAGTTTGACGGATATGAGAGTATTTACCTCCGAAAGGTCGAATGAACCAAGAAACCATCAAGTGAAGAACGCGATCGTGCACATCCAAAGTAAGTGCCCGACCGGTGAAATTGCCAAAGTGGCGTTCATCCTCAAGACCCTCATCTTTAGGTTTAAAAATAGACTCCAAGAGTGCAACATTAACAACAAACTTTTTGCCCAATAAGGAAGATTCCATTCCTATAATCACGGTTTTGGTCTCATCATAAATAAAACGAGCATTAGAGTAAAAAAGGAGTACCATGTGTTTGTAGCAAATATCCGGAATGCTCAATAACAAGATAAGATTCCACTCACTCAAACGGTCGAGATAATGGAATAGGAATCGCTCGGAATTGAGGAAATCAAGATCAATGACACGTTCTTTACGAATTTCGAAATCCTTGACATAAGAGAAGCGAGCACGCATCTCCGAGGTTTTAAGGGATTTTTGAAAAAGCAGAGTAAGATTCGGACGAACGCTCGAATCACCGGTTTGAATGGCCTTGCGCTTTTTGTTAGCTTGATTCGCCATCTAAAAACATTAAGCAAGTATATTTTAAAATTAAGTGTATGCATTGATATTTAAAAATCAATCCAATAATAAATCCCACTTAGGTTTTTGAAACAAAATTAAAATAAAAAAATTAAAAAAAAAACAGTAAAGAAAAAGACGACTGAAAAATTTTATATTCGAATCAAAAATTTTGAGATTTTGAAAATTTTTTACAAGATATGGAAAACCCACAAAGGAAAAACTATAATGTATAAAAAATAAAATTTTCTAACCTAAGATTCGAACATAAATTGAAAGAAAAAGAAAAGATAAAAAATTACCTTAGTTTGGGATTTTGGATGATTTGATGAAAATCCTTGCACAATGTTGATGAAACTTGCTTAGACTTGAGTTTTAAAGTAAAACCCCTCACAATTTTGTGAAAATTAATGAGTTTGAGAGGGTATTTATAGAGAGGGAGGCGGTTTAGGGTTTTTAAGAGTTTGATAAAAAGTGAAATTTCACATTAAAAGCCCTAAATAAAGCAATCCGCGATGCCGTTTCGGAACGGTCAGGACCGTTACGAAACGGGACGACTAGGGTTTGACCGTTTTGAGACCATAGGCTGACTGTTTCGATACGGTGTTGACCGTATCGAAGCCATGTTGACCCATATCGAAACACGTTTCGATACACCCCTTGGCAGTAGCCAAAACGTTTCGAAACGCATTGAAGGCGTTTCAAAACGCCCTTCTCTCAGAACTGGATTTAAGGTATCTGTATCGAAACATGGTCACCCGTTTCGATACACCTGGGCCTGGAAGTGCAGAAGAGGCTCTAAAAATGCAGAAAAATGAAGTTTTCTTAGGCCTATCATGCATAAATGTCATGTATGAGCAGGCAAAACATATTCAAGCATAAACATACTCCCCCTAACTATAGGAATGGATGAAATTAGGAGTTTAAACACATAAACATGGCATTTCACAAAATCAAGCATATTTAAGCACAAAAGAGGTCCTAAAAGGTCAAGATAGGCTAGCTAGACCTAACTCTCTCCTAAGGGACCAAAAACGCTCTTTGTCTAAGGGTTTTGTAAAAATGTCCGCTAATTGATTCAAGGTGTCTTCATACTCTATAACAACATCTTCCTTAAGGACATGATCTCTAATGAAATGATGCCTTATTTCAATGTGTTTGGTTCTAGAGTGTTGGATGGGATTTTTAGTTAAACATATTGCACTAGTGTTGTCACATTTTAGGGGTATGGTTTCAACTTTAATTACATAATCTAAGAGTTGTTGCTTCATCCAAAGGACTTGAGCACAACAACTCCCTAAGGATATGTACTCGGCTTCGGTGGTAGATAAAGCTACACTATTTTGTTTCTTAGAGAACCAAGATATGAGCATACTACCTAAGAATTGACAAGTTCCCGAAGTACTTTTCCTATCAATTTTGCAACCCCCATAATCCTCATCCGAGTAAGCATGAAGGTTGAAGGTAGAGTCTCTAGGATACCAAAGACCTAAACAAGGAGTGTCTCTAAGGTATCTAAAGATTCTCTTAACGGCTATAAGGTGAGACTCTCTAGGACTAGCTTGAAACCTAGCACACAAGCAAACACTAAACAAGATATCTGGTCTACTTGCGGTAAGGTAAAGCAAAGATCCAATCATATAACGATAAAGTTTAGAGTCAACACACTTACCTCCTTCATCTTTGTCAAGCTGTGTAGATGAGCTCATAGGAGTGGCTTGAGGCTTTGCATTCTCCAAGCCAAACTTCTTGAGCATATCCTTTATGTATTTTGCTTGGTTGATGAAGGTGCCATCCTTCTTTTGCTTGATTTGGAGTCACACAAAAAATGAGAGCTCCCCCATCATGCTCATCTCAAATTCACCTTGCATTAACTTAGCAAACTCTTGACAATGACATTCATTAGTAGAACCAAAAATAATATCATCAACATAAATTTGAACTACCAAGATGTCATTTTTATACATTTTTATAAAGAGTGTAGTGTCCACCTTACCTTTTTCAAATCCTTTATCAATCAAAAATTTTGAAAGCCTTTCATACCAAGCTCTAGGAGCTTGTTTTAAACCATAAAGAGCTTTGGCAAGTTTGAAAACATGATTTGGAAATTTTGAATCTTCAAAACCCGGTGGTTGTTCCACATACACTTCTTCATTTATAAAACCATTTAAAAATGCGCTTTTAACATCCATTTGAAAAAGCTTGAAATTATGATAACATGCATATGCAAGCAACATCCTAATGGCTTCCATTCTAGCTACAGGTGCATAGGTTCCATCAAAATCTATTCCCTCTTCTTGAGTGTAACCTTGTGCTACAAGTCTAGCTTTATTTCTCACAATGTTACCACTCTCATCTAGCTTGTTCCTAAAGACCCATTTAGTTCCTATTGTAGATTGATTACTAGGCCTATCAACTAATGTCCATAGATTACTTCTCTCAAATTGATTTAACTCTTCTTGCATAGTCATAATCCAAAAGTCATCTTTCAATGCTTCTTTTATATTTGTAGGCTCTATGCATGAGATAAATGCAAAATGGTTCATTAATCTAAGAGAAGAACGAGTGGTTACCCCCTTGGATGGATCACCCAAGATTTCACCATCTTTGACATAGTTCAACTCCCTTGGGTAGCTCACTTCCTTTTCCTCAATAGCCAAGTCCTTTAAGGCTTCAAGAGGTGGATCTTGTGAGTCCTCTTCCTTTGTTGGAATCTCATCCTCCTTTGAAGTTTGACCTCCATCAAAGGCATTTATAATTCCTACATCATCATCATCACAAGAATCATTCCTAGGAAGGAGGTTATCATCGAATACAACATGAATAGATTCTTCTACTACTAAAGTTCTTTTGTTAAATACTCGATAGGCTTTAGAGGTTAAAGAGTAACCTATAAAAATGGCTTCATCACTTTTTGCATCAAATTTACCTAAGTTATCTTTCACATTATTTAAAACAAAACACTTGCACCCAAAAGGGTGGAAATAACTAATGTTAGGCTTTTTGGATTTTAAAATCTCATAAGGTGTTTTCTTTAAAATTGGCCTAATCATTACTCGATTTACAATATAACAAGCGGTGTTTGTGGCTTCCGCCCAAAAATATTTAGGTAAATTGTTTTCACAAAGCATAGTTATAGCCATTTCTTGTAAAGTTCTATTTTTCCTCTCAACTACCCCATTTTGTTGAGGAGTTCGAGGAGCCGAAAAATTATGGCTAATACCATTTTCATTTAAAAAATCTTCAAACCCTAAATTTTGAAACTCGGTTCCATGATCACTTCTAATATGTGAAATTCTAAGTTCAAGATCATTTTGGGTTAATTTTGAAAATGTGATGAATTTTTTCAAAGCCTCATCTTTAGTACCTAAAAAGAGAACCCAAGTAAATCTAGAAAAATCATCAACTAGCACAAAAGCATAAGACTTACCACCCAAGCTCATAGTCCTAATTGGCCCAAATAAATCCATGTGAATTAGTTGTAAGCATCTACTAGTAGAAACATCATTAATGGATTTAAAGGAAGACTTATGTTGTTTACCTTTTGAGCATGCATCACAAATTTTGTCATTTGAAAATTTTATCTTAGGTAAACCTCTAACTAGATTTAGGGAGACTAGTTTTTCCAAAACACTTATGCTAGCATGTCCTAGCTTCCTATGCCACAACCATGCATCATTTTCATTTTGAGCAACTAAGCATGCATGAGATGTATGAATGTCATCTAGATGCACCATGTATATATTCCCTATGCGATGACCTATGAGCATAATACTATTAGATTTAATGTCTACAATTTTGCATCCATTTTTATCAAATAAAACATTAAATCCTTTATCACACAATTGACTTATGCTCAATAAATTGTGTTTAAGACCATCGACATATAAAACATTTTCAATGAGAATAGTAGAGTGATTACCTATGGAGCCAATACCTTTAATGTGGCCTTTGGAGTTGTCACCAAATGTTACTACTCCTCCACTTTTTGGCTTTAAATCCATGAATCGACTCTTGTCTCCGGTCATGTGCCTCGAGCATCCACTATCAAGGTACCATGAGTTTTGACTTTGTGCTTTGGCCTTGTAGCAATGCTCCCCCTACAAACAAAGATATTAACCTTTGGTTTTTGGTACCCATATCATTTTGGGTCCATGAGTGTTATCTCCCAAAACCTTGGTTCCCTTAGGAATCCAAGATGACATAGCAATAATATTATTAGATTTTACAAGTTCCTTAGGAACCCATACACTTCTAATTCTTTTAGCTCTAGTATGTCTAGGGTAGCTACCTTGTTTGTAGTAGTTAGTCTTTTTCTTAGGTTGGTGTGTTCTAGATGATTCTCCTACTTCATGCTTGACACTACCAACATTTTTAAAGACTTTTTGAGCTCATTTAGCTCACCCAACACCTTTTGGTGTTCACAATTACATTGAGATAAAAGATTATTAAGATCAACATTTTCATCTTGAAAAAATTTAAGTTCATCTTTTAATACTAATATCTTTTTCTCAAATTTAGAATTAGCTTGAGTAAGTGAGTCATTTTTCTCATTTAGTTCTAGAATAATCTTTTTATTCCTAATAACCGACTCCTTATATTTCTCAACTAATCCATCATATACCTCTTGTAACTCATCATATGCATCATTTAACTCTTCATATGAAAAATCTAAAGTAGATGAGTTAGAGGTTACCAAGGAGGAATCTTCCTCAAGTGCCATGAGGCAAAGATTAGCCACTTCTTGTTCGTCATCCTCCGATGACTCCTCATCACTCCAAGTAGCAAGCTTGGCTTTGAGTCTCTTCTTCTTCTCAAAGCCCTTCTTCTTGAGTTGAGGGCACTCCGAACGTATGTGGTCGGGTTGTTTGCACTCAAAGCAAATGATGGGATCCTTTCCTTCTCTTTGTTCTTGCCTTTGAAGTCCATCTTCCTTTGGATTTTTCTTCCCCGGTTGGACCTCATGAAACGTGAGAACCGTTTGGCTATCATAGCCAATTCTTCAAGTTCATCCTCCTCACAAGATGAGCTCTCATCATTTTGTGAAGCTTTAGCCTTGAGAGTTATTCCCATCTTCTTCTTCTTCTCAACCTCAAGCTTCTCTACCCTTTTCTCTTCTTCCTTCTTCTCATCTTCCCTTTTTTGCTTCATGATCTCATGAGTAAGGAGAGAACCCACAAGCTCATCAAGCTTCAAAGTCTTCAAATTCTTTGCTTCGATGATAGCGGTTCTCTTCCCATCCCAAGACTCGGGAAGTGAATAGAGTAGCTTCTGGACAAGCTTGTCTTCCGGTATGATCTCCCCAAAGCCCTTTAGACCATTGACAATCGTGGAGAAACGATCAAACATCTTTGACACCGTCTCATCGGGCTCCATCTTGAAATTCTCATAGCTAAGATTGAGAAGTCCAATCTTAGTTTCTTTAACATCATTGGTGCCTTCATAAGTGGTCTCAAGAGTGTCTCACACTTCTTTGGCACTTTCAATTGATGAAACCTTTGAGTAGATGTCCGGACCGAAAGCACAAAATAACATGTGAAGAGCTTTATCATTGACTTGAATCTTTTTCCTCTCCTCTTCACTCATCTCCACTTTCTTCTTTAGCACCATCTTGCCTTCACCATCTTGCTTCAATGGAATATATGGCCCATCCTCAATGACATCCCACACAAGATAGTCACTTGACTTGATGAATAGACGCATTCTATTCTTCCAAAAAGAATAGTTATCACCGTTGAAGAAGGGAGGCTTTGTAGTGGATTGTGACTCGTACATGCCGGAACCGGAGGTTAAAGTCATCTCTTGATATTTTGATGATCACACTCTTCTAAGGAACTCCTCTTGTGGCTGTTAATCCCCAAAGAGTTAGGCTCTGATACCAATTGTTGAGTGGATCGCAAGATTGATATTGACCAAGAAGGGGTGAATTGGAAATTTAAAGGTTTTGTGGTGGAAATTGCAAATTGAAAATAATAGACAAGGAATTTAGAGTGGTTCAAGTTCCAAATGAACTCTACATCCACTACCTTAGCTTCACTAAGGATTTGCAACAGTTCCACTAATTGCTCTTCCCCTTTTCTAGGACAAGGAGGCAACCCTTTACAATTTCAGTTGATTTTTCTACCCAAAAATCAACCCAATCCTCACACAAGTGAACAAAGAAATTTGATGGCTAATAAGGTATCTCTCAATACAAATGATAGCCCAATTACAAGCACTCAACCCAATTGAACAAGATATGAATGAAAATTACAATTGGGGTTTTAGACAAAATGGGATTTTTGCACAATTGCTTGGATTTGATGTTTTGATGTTTGATTTAGGATCAATAGTTGTTGCTGGTGCTTTTAGAAGTCTCTTTTATACCTTCTCATTGATTTCTAGCCGTTGTGGTTGTTGCACTCATCAATAGAGCCGTTGGGGATGTTATCTCACCACCATAAATGCAGTCTGCAACAACTCGTTTCGAAACGCGGGGTACATGTTTCGGAACGGACTAAAATAGAAAGAGTCGTTGGGGTGCATTTAAGAGCCCGTTTCGAAACGCCTTAGGGCCGTTTCAAAACACTTTTGCCACTGTCAAGGGTCGTTTCGAAATGGTCTTAGCCCGTTTCGAAACACCTTAACGGTTTTTAGAAAATCAGATAAAAACAACTTCAACGGTCATATTTTATATTCAAACTTGAGACCTGTTTTGAAACGCTTTGGCTTCATTTCGAAACGGATTTGCTACTATCAAGGCTCGTTTCGAAACAGCCTTAGCTCGTTTCGAAACACCCTATTTACATTTAAATATTCAGCAAAAATATCTCAACCGTTGTGCTTTTTCAAATCAAATATGAAGAACGGTTTCGAAACGTGAAAGATCGTTTCGAAACGGGGTCAAGTGTTTCGGTACACGTTTTGGAACAGGGATTGACAGTGATGAAAACGTTTCGAAATGCCTCATGGCCGTTTCGAAATAGGTGCTTGAAAATCACTGTTTTGGCTTGAAACACTTAGAAAAATATTTGAAAAACTTTGTTTTTAACTTGGGCATAATGTTAAAATTATATGGGGATATTTTGAGGACTTAAAATTCGTTTTTACATTTTCAATTTAGTCCATAGGTTTTTAGTTATATCAAAATTAAAATATTTGTTTCACAGAACATATACCACACACCCAAAAATTCTAAGATATCCAATATTTGGTTCCTAACAAAAAATTATTTGTAATGGAGAGAACTTATGATAATTTATTGGCCTGATGCGTATTGATGATGTTGCACGTAAAATGACATGTCACCATCATTATCAAGACGAATTGTCTTTATAGGATAATCTGAAAAATGTACCACTAGACACCTTTAGGGCTTGTACTCACTAGACACCTTACCACGACCTTTGTACCACTCCAGGGGTTTCCTAGAACCGGCTAAACCTAATCTTTGATATCAATATTGTAACACCCCAATCTCGATCTCGATCTGAAGTGCTATATTTGGGTCACCCGCAAACGGACCCATCAAAATTCCATTTAAAACATCATAAGTTTAGCCATCATTTAAAAGCATTAAACATCCACATATTCATATAATTAAATAAGCATTTAAAATAAGTTTACAAAACAAGAGCTCCAAGTTTAAAACATCGTTGAACAAAATAACATTTTAAATAGAGTTGCAAACTGTTGAGTGTGTAAAAGTTCTATTATTTACACCCTTTTTAACCCATATTTCTGCTGCATTCAAGCATCATTGCATTGCATTTAGGATAGTTTTCAATTAAACATCACAATTATATAAAAGGCACGGATTCTACTAAAAGATGGTGTATTTTGCAGGTAACTGCCAAGGTTGACGATGAAGGCAGGCGCAGGGCAGATAAGCAGGAAAGCTGAACTGGACAAGCAGCTGAAGAAGACAAACCTGTCATGGACCTGTCGTGACAGCATGGTGACAGCAGATTACTGAAGAGGAAAAGTGAAGTGGACATCGATGGATAGAGAAAAATCTGCTCGTCTGTCGTGTGGAAGCCAAATAATTTTCCAAGCCCCGGATCAAAAGATATGTCAAGCCAAAGCTCAAGGAAAGGAATTTCCACAAGATAGGGACGCGGCTGAAAAGTAGGATATTTTAGAGATTTAGTCTTTATTAGAATCTTACTTTTAATTAAAGTTGTAATCCTTATTACCTTAGATAACTTGAGCCCAAAGCTTATATAAAGGGCATAGATTAAACCTAGGGCATAGCCGACTACCCCATAACCGAAACCAAAACCCTGCCGTCCACCCGTCACCAACATGTTCTAAAATCCCCCTAGGGCCACGGGTTGTTTTGTAAAGTAGTTGCAAGGGTTGCTTTGTTTTAGGATTTTTCAAGTTCAATAAAATAAACTTCAAGTTCTTTTATCTTGGTTTTAATATCTTGCAAGAGCATCGGGAGAGCATTGTAAGGTTATCTATTTACTTAGCATCGGGAGAGTTAAGTATACGAAAGAGATAAAAGCGCGTTCTCTAGTTTATAGTTGAACCATCTCGTGCTTAGGGATAAGGCGAGGTTAAGTGGCTAAAGAAGAATTCATACACATCGGTGTTCATCCTTCGATTCACGCCGGGAGGTATCATCAAAGACGTGTTCATCGACAGACTTGTGCCTAGGGATAGGGCAAGGCAGATCTAGGATTCTTGCCAAGCTTGAAGTACTGAGTTAGTGTCTGCTGCCGCGACAACTAACGGACAGACGTCACGACAGGTGCTGTCGGCGACGGGAGCGACGACAGAACTGGAGATCCTGAGCAATTCAGTACCTGCACTACCGAGCAAATCAATACCAGCCCATTCTCTCTATCTTGATAATTCAATCCTTTTATTTACGTTTTTACTTTATTATTCGTGACAACTTTCTAAAATATTTTCTTTACTTCGTGCAGTAAATCAAGGTGAAGTCATTAGCCCAATCCCTGTGGAGACGATATCCGATACTTCGTATCACTTTACTACTTGCGTCGTGTACACTTGCACTACAATTGCGATAGTCTATTTTACACGCAACAAGTTTTTGGCGCCGTTGCCGGGGATTGGCAACATAACTACATCTTTCTTCTATTGCACTTTTGTTTTTATTTTTTTTATTTTTTTTTCGTTTTTAGTTTTTCTTTAATTTTTATTCTGTGTTTTCAACTCTTGCTTTTCACAAGGTTATCTTGTTTATGCGCAGATCGAAAAGAGGCGAAGATCCTGAGTATAAGTTAGATCCGGAAATCGAACGATCATTCAATCTCAAGAAACAGATTCGCCACCTTTTGGACAGGAACGAATACCTTGAAGAACAGCTAGAGCAGATGGCCCGTAACCAGCCTGCTGGAGGAGACATACCGCCTGTCGGCGACCCGCCTGGGGCAGGTGGACGACGGTCATGTCGTGACTACATGCTGAATGACCATATAGAGCTGGAGACCACACTGCCGGATATTGATGTTGATAACTTTGAGCTTAAACCTGTCATGTTTAGTATGATCAACAACGCCGGACAGTTTAGTGGTTCTGCGACAGAAGATGCTAGGGAGCATCTCAAAACGTTCCAGGAGATCTGTGGTTCGTTTAGGCTACCAGGAGTTAGTCCGGAGATACTGAGGCTTCGGTTATTCCCCCATTCATTGAGGGACAGAGCTAAAACTTGGTGGAATAAACTTACACCGGGTTCTATTATAACTTGGGCAGATCTAACTCGTGAATTCTTATCTCGTTTTAATCCTTCACATTTATCTAAGCGATTACGTAACGAAATTGCTACTTTTCAACAGGAAGATGACGAGCCGATGCACGAGGCCTGGGACAGATTTACTACTCTTCTACGGAACTGCCCAATGCATGGATTCCCCGTCTGGAATCAGGTAACTAAGTTTTATAATGCTGCTAACTTACAAACTCGCATTCGCATTGATTCTGCAGCAAATGGACTGTTATTGGATAAAGATCCGGACGAGGCATTGCAAGTTCTAAAAAACCTAGCCAAGAATGAGGAGCAGTTTCCGACAGCTAGAAGAGGGGGTAAACGAGTACTTGCTGTCAAGGACTATGAGGCTGACAGCACTATGAAATCACAGGTAGCATTCCTCACTAAAGCCATGAAACACTTATTGAGTGAAGAGGAAGTACGAGGGTTTGCTGTCGAGGAAATTTGTGCCACTTGTGAAGGAAATAATAGTAGTGAAGAGTGCCCTATAAATATAGAAGAGGGGAAATATGTTGGAAATTACAAGCCAAATTATAATTCCAACAACTACAACCCTAATTGGAGGAAAGATCCCAAATTTTCCTGGAGTAATCCTAACAATGCCCTGAATCCACAAGCACATAATCAGAATCAGGGGGGCCTAGATTGTTGACGCGACAGCAGCTGCAGCCGCAGAACCTGCCGCCTCAGCAACAACAGCAGCCACCACCTGCCACGAATAGTGTATTGGAGCAGACTCTGGCCACCTTTATGTCTCAGACTGGCACATATATGGATAATATTAATCAGTTTGTCAAGAAGACGGAAAATTTTATGGATGAGACTAAGATGAGAATGACAAACCATGAGGCCACCTTGAAATCTCTAGAGACACAAATGGGTCAGGTATCGCAGCATATTAAACCGAGGCAGAATGGAGGTTTTCCTAGCAATACTGAAAATGCTAGACCACCCCCACATGAGCAATGTAAGGCAATTACTACTAGGAGTGGGAAAAAGCTACCAGGGCCGGAAAAAGAAGTTGATACAGAACAGGACCCTGCTTTGAACAAACCTGCCGAGGAAGCTGCCCCGACAGGTGACAAACAGACTGCTGCCGATGAGCCTGTCACGACAGCAGAAGCGACAGAGGAGAAAAAGGAAGATTATCGTCCTCGGATTCGCATGCAGTGGGAAGGACGCATTGCTGATTATCGACCCCCACCACCCTTCCCTCAACGGATACAACAAGCTAAGAATGAATCTCAACTCAAAAAAATTTATGATATTTTTAAACAGGTTCATATTAACATTCCGTTGTTAGATGCTGTTAGGGAGATGCCAGGTTATGCTAAATTTCTCAAGGATGTCATGTCTAAAAAATCTAAACTTGGGGAATTTGAAACGGTAAGGATGCAAGAAGGTTGCATGAGCATTCTTCATCGGCAGCCACCCCAGAAAAAGAAGGATCCGGGGAGCTTCCTCATACCTTGCGTAATCGGCGATAAATTTGTGGGTAAGGCACTTTGTGATCTTGGTGCTAGTGTTAATCTAATGCCCAAATCTGTTTTTCAGAAACTAGGTATTGGCAAGGCGCGGCCCACGACAGTTACCCTACAGCTAGCCGACCGCTCTTACGTTCACCCCGAGGGAAAAATTGAAGATATTTTGGTGAGAGTGGATAAACTTATTTTTCCTGCTGACTTTCTCATTTTAGATTGTGAGGCAGATGAGAACGCACCAGTCATCCTAGGGCGACCCTTCTTAGCCACGGGAAGATCATTGATTGATGTGGAAAAAGGAGAACTCACCATGCGCGTGAACGATCAAGAAATTAAGTTGAATGTTCTCCAAGCAATGAAACATGCCGATGTGGACGAGGAATGCAAAGCCATCATTGAGGTGACCTTTGATTACCCCTGCATCAGATCAGGTTGCCGTGATATCAAATTTGGTCACTGCTGCGACAGCCACTTAAACGCCTGTCACGACAGTAACGACGACAGCTCCGACGACAGTGACTCCTCTGAATCCGATACACCTGACACTGAAGGTCATGAGGAGGTAAACTGGTTAGACCATCGTCCAGGTAAGTTATTCGAACCTTTGAATTACACTTCGGATAACCATTTAATCCAAAAGCCCTCTACTGTTGAACCACCTGTCTTAGAGCTTAAACCTCTGCCAGGGCAGCTTAAATATGCTTATCTTGGTTGTAATGACACACTGCCTGTAATCATCTCTGCTAAGCTGCCGCAGGAACAGGAACGACAGCTGATCGACATGTTGAGGCAGCATAAAAGGGCGATAGGATAGACGATAGCAGACATCCAGGGCATTAGTCCGGCAATCTGTATGCACAAAATCCTCCTAGAGGAAGATCATAAGCCGACTATTGATGCCCAAAGACGGTTAAACCTTGCAATGAAGGAGGTGGTGCGTAAAGAAATAATTAAATGGTTAGATGCTGGTATTATTTACGCCATCTCCGACAGCAAATGGGTAAGCCCGGTGCAATGTGTTCCCAAGAAAGGAGGGATGACCGTGATAACCAACGAAAACAACGAATTAATCCCAACCAGGACTGTGACCGGTTGGAGGGTTTGTATGGACTATCGGAAGCTTAACAAAGCTACCCGAAAGGACCACTTTCCTTTACCCTTTATTGATCAAATGCTTGATAGATTAGCGGGTAAACCTTACTATTGTTTTCTTGATGGTTATTCAGGATATAATCAAATTGCTATTGCACCGGAGGACCAAGAGAAAACGACTTTCACATGCCCCTACGGTACGTACGCATTTAGGAGGATGCCATTTGGACTCTGTAACGCACCTGCCACCTTCCAAAGGTGCATGACGGCTATATTCTCGGACATGGTTGAGGACTTCCTAGAAATTTTTATGGATGATTTTTCTGTCTTTGGAGACGATTTTGAGAGTTGTCTAGGCAATTTACAAAAGGTGCTCGAAAGATGCGAAAAAGCTAACTTGGTTTTAAATTGGGAAAAATGCCACTTTATGGTGGATGAAGGGATAGTCTTAGGCCATAAGATTAGCTGCCGTGGGATAGAAGTCGACAGGGCAAAAATAGAAGTCATAGAGAAGCTGCCGCCGCCAACCACAGTCAAGGGCATTAGGAGTTTTTTAGGGCATGCTGGTTTTTATAGGAGATTTATTGCCAATTTCTCAAAAATCACGAAACCCCTATGTCATCTCTTAGAGCAGAACCGACCCTTTAACTTTAATGAAGAATGTACTGAAGCATTCAAGGTTCTGAAGGAAAAGTTAGTGACAGCCCCCATAGTACAGCCACCAGACTGGACGCAACCGTTTGAAATTATGTGTGATGCTAGTGACTATGCTGTCGGGGCAGCACTTGGGCAGCGCAAGGACAGGCTATTTCATGTCATATATTATGCCAACAAAACATTGAATGATGCCCAAGTGAATTATACCACCACGGAAAAGGAGCTGTTAGCTGTGGTGTTTTCCATCGACAAGTTTCGTTCTTACATACTTGGAACGAAGGTTATAATACACACCGACCACTCTGCCCTCAAGTATTTATTTGCAAAAAAGGATGCAAAACCTAGGTTGATACGATGGATTTTACTATTACAAGAGTTCGACCTTGAGATAAAAGATAAAAAGGGGACAGAAAATCAGGTGGCAGATCACTTGTCGAGGTTGGAGACGGGACAGAGTCTACCGCCAGATGAGACACACATACTGGAGACCTTCCCAGATGAGCAGCTCTTTGCTGCCGCACTAGCTGTCGCGACAGCCATGGCGGCAGGTAAGTCTTCTAACCTTCCCTGGTATGCTGATTTCGTTAATTTTATAGTTAGCGGAATATTACCTTCTGATCTTACTTATCAAGCCAGGAAGAGGTTTCAAAATGATGTTAAACATTATTATTGGGACGAACCTCTTCTTTTCAAAATGTGCTCAGATCAGGTTATAAGAAGATGCATACCACAAGAAGAACAAGAAGACATTCTCCATCACTGTCATGCTTCACAATATGGAGGACACTTAGGAGGCAATAAAACGGCTGCCAAGGTGCTGCAGTCAGGGTTCTACTGGCCGACACTGTATAAGGACGCACAGGAATTTTACAAAAATTGTGACAGGTGCCAGCGGACAGGTAACATCTCGAGGAGAAACGAAATGCCACTGCAGAATATTTTAGAAGTCGAAATCTTCGACGTTTGGGGGATTGATTTTATGGGACCTTTTCCATCTTCATGTGGAAATCTTTACATCCTCCTAGCAGTGGATTATGTCTCCAAGTGGGTAGAAGCAATCGCAACTCAAAAGAATGATGCCAAAACAGTCCAAAAGTTTTTGCACAAAAACATCTTTTCTAGATTTGGCATCCCTAGGACGATTATCAGTGATGAAGGGAGACATTTTGACAACAAGGTAATTGCTGCCGCCTTGAAGAAATATGGTGTCAAGCACAGGATCGCGACAGCATACCACCCACAGACCAATGGACAGGCTGAGATATCCGATAGAGAAGTGAAGAACATTCTAGAAAAAATGGTTAAACCAACTAGGAAAGATTGGTCTTTGCTTCTTAATGATGCATTATGGGATACAGAACAGCCTTCAAGACTCCATTGGGCATGTCTCCATACCGTTTGATTTATGGGAAAACCTGTCATCTGCCTGTCGAGATAGAACACAAGGCATATTGGGCGATTAAGGCGGTAAACATGGACTTGGACAAGGCAGGCCAGAAAAGGTTGTTGGATTTGAATGAGATTGATGAAATACGGACAATGGCCTACGACAATGCAAGGATTTACAAGGAAAAAACTAAGAAATGGCATGACAAGAAGTTGCTGCCACGACAGTTCTGCCCAGGGCAGCTTGTGTTGTTGTTTAATTCTAGATTGAAACTCTTTCCAGGGAAGCTCAAATCTAGATGGTCTGGCCCATTCCAAGTAATTCAAGTTTTTCCCCATGGTGCCATTACAATTCAATCACTAAAGGACGAGCACCAATTCAAAGTCAATGGACAACGCCTCAAGCACTATCAAGGGACTGAAGCCCCAGGAATACAGGAAGTGGTTACTTTAGGTGATGCCCCACAAGGCATCCCTAATTTAACCTAATTCTTTTATTTTTATTTTTATTATTAATATTATTTATTAGGAATTAGATTTATTTTATTCGAATAATGTTTTGTTTTTAATTTCAGTTTTTAGGAAATAAAGCAAGTGAGAAAGAAGAAGTGGCCCAAGCCCACCGCCCATCCACCAGCCCAATAAAGCCCATTTATGATAACCTATCGTTTCGGCTGCCGGCGCAGACGGAGTTGACAGGCTGTCAACAGATGCACAGCAGACGAAGAATCGTGCGGCAGACGCACAGCAGAGGCATTAATGCCCGTCAGACGCGTCAGACACTCTACATTCAATCTGCCGCTCCGTTATTCCCGCTTGCCGTTGCGGCATTAAATGGGCAGCTCCCCAACAGCTTTATAAACCCCTTCTCCTTTTCATTTTGCATCACTTCAGATTTTCTCTCTTGCTATTCTCTTCTAGTTTTACCTATTTTCTTTCGTTTTCAGCCCTTGCAACCAAAAATGTCTTCACGACAAACCCGACAGAACGCTGCTGCCGCTTCCTCTTCCGCAGCAGCATCCCCGTTCGCTAACAAGGAACTTTGGGAGGAGCGAAGCTTCATCTACAACAGAGATGCCCCTCTGTTTGGACTCCGGCCGTTCATCATGCAGGCCATAACAGCTCAACTGTGGGAAGACTTCGCCGAGCAGCCGGCAGAGCTTAATGACACCCTGGTCAGAGAATTTTACGCGGCAATCGAGAGTAAGACGGCGACATCTGTCACCGTCCGAGGAGTGACAGTTCCTTTCACCGCCAGCAGCATCAACCATGTCTTCGGCCTCTTCTTTGGCCCCAATGATGATGCTCATCAACAGTTTTGGGACACCCTCGACGCTGTCGGCCACGATGCTGTCATGAGGGAGTTGACAGAAGCAGGAACGACATGGAGCACAAGTAAGAAGAACCTCCATTCTGTCAATAGGGGGCAGCTACTCCCTGAAGCTAAACTATGGAACGCTTTTATCAAAAAGCGTATCCTGCCCTCGTCCCACCATACGATAGTCAACAGACAGCGGCTGGCCCTCATCCACTCTATCATGCACAACAGGCCCATCAATGTGGGCAGGTACATGAGGGACAGCATTCTTGATTGCGCCTTCCGATCGGACTCACGACTCTACCTGCCCTGCACCATCACTGCCCTCTGCCGCTGCGCTGCAGTACCGGAGGACCCCTCAGACAAAATCAAGAAGGGCAGCGGCTGGACAGACAGCAACATCTCCAGCCTCATGGAGCTGGTAGTCGTATCGCCCCTCAACGCCTTCGATCCAAACGCCCCTCCTGCTGAGTCTGATGATGAGCCTGCCACCGAACCTGCCCCAGAAGCTGCCACCAGCACCGCTCCGGCAGATCAGAACGCCCACATCCTTGCGGCCATCTTGAGGATCGAGGAGCGCCAGATGGGCTTAATGACATTCATCCGAGACTTCTCCAATGCAACGGTAAATTTCATTACCAATACTTTGAATTTTACGGATGTCTTTTTCCCCACCTTCCCCGCCCATTATTTCAATATCCCATCCCCTACTCCCACACCACCTGTCTCTCCCCATGGAGAATCTGCCTCCTCCACACCTTCCCCGACGGCAGCCGGCAGCCCACCGGCAGACACCTCCCCTCGAGGAACAAAGCGAGCTGCCACTGACGACAGCCCCCTTGTCCGGAGGAATTTGGACAGCGCCTTCACACGGGTAAAACGTATTAAGCATGTGGCTGACAAGAGACGGCTGTCCAAAGCCATCATGACCACCAGCTGGGACAGCAGCAGCAGTTCCGATGTCAGACTAGTGGAGCAACCTGCCCTTCAACCTGCTGACGACCCTGTCCCCCAACCGGAGGAAGACCCTGCCCCTCAACAGGCTGACGAATCTGTCGATCAACCTGCTCTGGAACCTGCCCAGCCACCTCCACAACGCAGACGTCGACATCAGATCCGCGTCAGCAGCAGCAGCGAGGACAGCGAATGAAATTTAAGTTATTTATTTCTTTTTCTCCTCTTATTGCTGCCTGCCCTTATATCTTTGTGATGTACTTTTTTATCTTGTTTTTCTTTATTTGTTTTTATGTTGTTTTGCATTGAGGGCAATGCAACCCTCGAGTTTGGGGGTGGCAACCCTCCATATCTAATGGAGTCTTTAGCACATCTTTTAATTATTTGTTGTGTCTTATTATTTACTTATTTTTCGTAAAAAAAAATCAGAAAATTAAACTGTTGGCTTAAAACTGTGAAGTTAACTTACCTGTCATGACGGCTCTGTCGTGGCAGCATCTTTAGGACAGGTTAAGGAAAAGTTTAGAGCCTTTCTATAGTTCTGAAAACTTAAACACTTTTGTGACTGTTATATTGCTTAGATTTCTTTTAGCCAAACTAGAATAGGAAGCTTAGAACTTTAATAGCCCCTAGAGGTGCCTAACACTGGCTCTAGGAAAAGAAGTTTAGCAAAAGAAAATCAAAAACCTAGAGGTGCCCTAAACCGGCTCTAGGAAGCTAACTAGAGGTGCCCAAAACTGGCTCTAGAAAATTCTAGCTTGAAAATAGAAGAAAAAGAAGCATGAAAATGTGCCTTCTAAAATAAAAAATAATAATAATAAACTTTGGCATAAAGATTTGAGTTAAGGAGTTGAATATTCTAGTGAAACTAAGAGAGTCTTAGCATATAACTGTTCACAAGCATACACACACTGCACGAGAACTATAGGGAGATTCCGGACAGATCCTAACCTTTCCGACAGGTTGCTGCCGCCATAGAGAATGAGCGACGGGTAAGGGACAGTTCACTGTTTGAAGGCCAACACAAAAATTTTCATTTTTCTTTAGGTTTAATTGCTTGAGGGCAAGCAAAGACTTGAGTTTGGGGGTGTGTTGAGTGTGTAAAAGTTCTATTATTTACACCCTTTTTAACCCATATTTCTGCTGCATTCAAGCATCATTGCATTGCATTTAGGATAGTTTTCAATTAAACATCACAATTATATAAAAGGCACGGATTCTACTAAAAGATGGTGTATTTTGCAGGTAACTGCCAAGGTTGACGATGAAGGCAGGCGCAGGGCAGATAAGCAGGAAAGCTGAACTGGACAAGCAGCTGAAGAAGACAAACCTGTCATGGACCTGTCGTGACAGCATGGTGACAGCAGATTACTGAAGAGGAAAAGTGAAGTGGACATCGATGGATAGAGAAAAATCTGCTCGTCTGTCGTGTGGAAGCCAAATAATTTTCCAAGCCCCGGATCAAAAGATATGTCAAGCCAAAGCTCAAGGAAAGGAATTTCCAAAAGATAGGGATGCGGCTGAAAAGTAGGATATTTTAGAGATTTAGTCTTTATTAGAATCTTACTTTTAATTAAAGTTGTAATCCTTATTACCTTAGATAACTTGAGCCCAAAGCTTATATAAAGGGCATAGATTAAACCTAGGGCATAGCCGACTACCCCATAACCGAAACCAAAACCCTGCCGTCCACCCGTCACCAACATGTTCTAAAATCCCCCTAGGGCCACGGGTTGTTTTGTAAAGTAGTTGCAAGGGTTGCTTTGTTTTAGGATTTTTCAAGTTCAATAAAATAAACTTCAAGTTCTTTTATCTTGGTTTTAATATCTTGCAAGAGCATCGGGAGAGCATTGTAAGGTTATCTATTTACTTAGCATCGGGAGAGTTAAGTATACGAAAGAGATAAAAGCGCGTTCTCTAGTTTATAGTTGAACCATCTCGTGCTTAGGGATAAGGCGAGGTTAAGTGGCTAAAGAAGAATTCATACACATCGGTGTTCATCCTTCGATTCACGCCGGGAGGTATCATCAAAGACGTGTTCATCGACAGACTTGTGCCTAGGGATAGGGCAAGGCAGATCTGGGATTCTTGCCAAGCTTGAAGTACTGAGTTAGTGTCTGCTGCCGCGACAACTAACGGACAGACGTCACGACAGGTGCTGTCGGCGACGGGAGCGACGACAGAACTGGAGATCCTGAGCAATTCAATACCTGCACTACCGAGCAAATCAATACCAGCCCATTCTCTCTATCTTGATAATTCAATCCTTTTATTTACGTTTTTACTTTATTATTCGTGACAACTTTCTAAAATATTTTCTTTACTTCCTGCAGTAAATCAAGGTGAAGTCATTAGCCCAATCCCTGTGGAGACGATATCCGATACTTCGTATCACTTTACTACTTGCGTCGTGTACACTTGCACTACAATTGCGATAGTCTATTTTACACGCAACACAAACTCAACTGTGGCAAGGTCCTATGAATACATTAGCCCAAACTAAAATAACAGGTATTGTACTCTGAAGCGAACGTAATACTGGGAAATCTCTTCTTGATGAGCTCTTCCAAAGGATGACTTGTCAACCTACGCGCGGAAAAACAACACATCTGCATGTTGGGCTAACAAAGCTCAGTGGTACATTTCTACTCTACCACAATACGTGATTATCATAAAATAAGCATGCAAGATAATATAGTTTAAAGAGCATATATAAGGCTTTTCTATCTATGAGCTATCATTTAACCTACTCAAGCTAGAGTACTTAGATCACCTATCTCAAGGCATCAACAAGTCTACATAAAATCTTACATGATCCACAAGCTTTATCATGCTCAAGGTCACATAGCCTATCGAGATTCTCGAGCTCACACAGCCCATTAAGTTAATCGATGCCAAACCCTGATCACTCAAACATAGGGTGCATAAGTTATCAATCTATAGCCACCACACAACATACATACATCATTGACATAATGGCCAACAAAGCCCTACTTTACCTGTGTTCACACATTCGTCGAGTTACCCGTGCTTACACAGCCGTCGTGTTGAAAGGACCGTATCTGGATCACCATAGCCACGGATACGTTCTAGACATACTTGGATCACATTAGCAAAAAGTAATCTTTACTTGAGGTCACTCAGCCAATCAGGTTACTCGAACTCATTCAGCCTATCGAGTTATTACATTATCCGGATCACCATAGCCACGGATAGGTTTCTAACCGCACCCAGATCACTTAGCCCATAAGTATGTCGGATGTACTTGATCACTCAGCCCGAAATACACATCCCTTTATATAAATACCGTAATATTGGCTTTAGGACATCCAAATTCCTTTACCGCAACATATGATCCACCTCGCACTACACCAAGTTTTCCTTTTCCTTTACATTTTTGCTCGGAGTTTTGCTGCTAGTTTTTACTGTGAATCGATTTAACATTTACGGTCATGCCCACCACTATGAACTAATATTTATTTGGGGTAGTGTAGTGGACGGAGGGTGGTCAGAAAGAAACAAACATTTAGGGTTTTCTTTTGAATTTTTGTATTTAATAATAAAATATTACTTTCTTTTTATTTTAAATTATTTTTATATTTAATAATAATGTCATGTCATATAAAAATAATAATAAAATTATTTATACTAAAACAAGAGTAATTCGAAAGTTCAATTATTAAATTGAAAATATTTACAGTTGCATGACCAAAATAACAACTAGATAATTGAGTGGTCTGTGTAATTTACCCCATATATTATTTTAATAGTACTTTCTCAATTTCATTCTTTTCGATAATTTTTAAATGAAATAAAAGTTATTGACTAAGAATCAAATACAAGACTAATACATTCAAGTACACAACTTTTGTCACTTCATTTATATGATCATTTGTCGATTTAATTTTGTAAATAATCTGAAAGTGAATAAATATGACAAAAAGTCACCAAATCTTACACACTAACAATTAGTGATAAATAACTCTTTTACCGTGTATATCAATCAGTACATGCTTGATATGTTATTTGTCTAAATAATTGAATGTTGTTTTATCAATATATTTGTTCAAATGTTGATTATACATTTATGCTTTGATTCTTCCATTATATATGTATTTGTTGGTTATGTGCGTAAGTTTCTCTATATATTAATTATATTGGCAGAAGATTATAAGGCAGGATAATTTACATTTTAGATCACAATATTTAACATTTATTTTCATTTGCATCATAAACTTTTAATTTAATCTTGATTTTTATAAATTAAATCATTTATATTAATAACATTAAATAGTTCTGATGTAAAAAAAACTGAAACTAATACTTTTATTTAACATATTTTCACATATCATCAACAAATAATATTCGAACAATTTCATTTAAATAAATTCAAAGGCAATATCTAAATTCCCTGTAAAACCTAACAAAACATTTAAATTTTAAATTAAAACGTGAGAAATGTATTAAATAAAAATATTTCACTATGAAATTAAAGGTTTATGATATAAATGAAAGTAAAAATTAAGATTGGTTACAGGTGCCTACGAAACATCTTTCATAAATAAAAGCATTTCTAAGAAAAATAACATTCAGCAGGGTCTAAACTAATACTCCAATCCAATGCATAACAAGGATTTAGACATCTAAATTCTTACAGCACCCCATAAATGTGACAGTTTTAAACATGAAAATAGAACAGCATAGCTTGTAAGGCTATTCACGTTCTTATTAACCATCTTCCACAATTAAAACACAAACATTCCGAACAAAACACAATTCATCCATACCATGAAAACACTAGTCTTACAACACACACAAAGAAGAAAGAACAATATAGGAAAGAGGGTGGGAATACCCTACAATAAACCGATATTTGAAACAAATGACTTAGCACAGGTAGATAGATCAATATTCTTCACCTTCGTCTTCTTCATCATCTCCGCCTTCAGCACCAACTTCTTCGTAATCCTTCTCAAGAGCAGCCAGATCCTCACGGGCTTCCGAGAATTCACCTTCTTCCATGCCCTCACCCACGTACCAATGCACAAAAGCTCTCTTCGCGTACATGAGGTCAAACTTGTGATCAATGCGTGCAAACACCTCCGCCACAGCTGTATTATTGCTTATCATGCAAACAGCTCGCTGCACCTTAGCAAGATCTCCTCCAGGAACAACAGTTGGGGGCTGATAGTTGATACCGCATTTGAAACCAGTTGGGCACCTGCACACCTCAAACAATTTTCAGACAACAAAGTACATGGAAACAACAGTAACCTTCAATACAATAGGCAACATTTGTAATAGTTCCTAAAGTATATAAGTATTCGAAAAGGAAAATAACGGATGACCATGACAAATCGACTTTCAGCACAAGAGATTTTGTAAGTAATAATCAAAACCAATTTTTCTAACCACTGAACTACTGAAGCAGAAGTTTCCATCCTTATACAACAAATGCTCTTCTTCTTACCAGTCAACAAACTGCACAGTCCTCTTTGTTTTGATAGTAGCAACAGCAGCATTAACATCCTTGGGCACAACATCTCCGCGATACATCAGGCAGCATGCCATGTACTTCCCGTGCCTAGGATCACACTTCGCCATCATACTTGAGGGCTCAAACACGGCATTTGTGATTTCAGGAACTGATAACTGCTCATGGTATGCTTTCTCAGCTGAGATAACAGGTGCATATGAAGAGAGCATGAAATGGATACGGGGATATGGGACAAGATTGGTTTGGAACTCCGTAATGTCCACATTAATGGCTCCATCAAACCTCAAAGAAGTCGTCAAGGACGATATGATTTGAGAGATCAATCGGTTCAAATTGGTGTAAGTTGGCCTCTCGATATCTAGGGATCTTCGGCATATGTCATAAATTGCTTCATTGTCCAAGAGCACAGCCACATCAGTGTGCTCAAGAAGAGAATGTGTGGACAGAACACTATTGTAAGGCTCCACAACTGCTGTTGAGACCTGCAAATTAAACAACAAAAACCTTGAATTCATCAACTTTCATGTATAGTCTACAGATTCGGTGTCTCAACATGCACACAACTTATTTTACTAACAAATCAACTTCGGAATTTCATACGAAGCAACATATGAACGAAGAATACCAACTTTTCCATTAGAATTACTTAACAAAGATAGCATAAGTGGCCTTGAAAGTTGATGTTAAATTGACTCATGATGTAAATTACCCCTACAAAATTGTTTCAAATGCTACCATACTGAAAATGGACATGTTCATGAGTTAGAACTAGCAGTAATCAAAACAGCCAAGTACCTGCGGTGAAGGATAGATGGTGAACCCAAGCTTTGATTTCTTTCCATAATCCACCGACAAACGTTCCAACAACAAAGATCCCAGACCAGATCCAGTTCCACCGCCGACAGCATTAAACACCATAAACCCTTGCAACCCAGTGCAGTTATCAGCTAACTTCCTAACTCGATCAAGGCAGAGATCCACAATTTCCTTCCCAACTGCATAAAAACACAGACCCTAATCAATGTAAGCTACCAAACAACAACAACAACGAAGTTAAGCACACGGAAAGTGATGTTTTCTTACTCGTATAGTGGCCTCTGGCGAAATTGTTAGCGGCATCTTCTTTTCCAGAAATAAGCTGCTCGGGGTGGAAGAGTTGTCGGTAAGCGCCGGTCCTAACTTCATCGATGACAGTGGGTTCCAGATCCACAAACACAGCTCTGGGCACATGCTTTCCCGAACCCGTTTCGCTGAAGAAAGTGTTGAAAGCATCGTGCGCCACACCCACCGAGGTATCACTGCAATGCCATTACAAGATCCAAACTTTTTCGTTAAAAACAGAAATGGGGTTTTGAATTTTGACCCCCAAAGAGGAAATGAAAGAAGAAAAACGAAACCTGGGCATGGTTCCATCAGGGTTGATTTCATGTTCGAGACAGTAAAGCTCCCAGCAGGAGTTCCCGACCTGAATCCCGGCTTGGCCAATGTGGACGCTAATAATTTCTCTCATCGTTGCTTTAGTCAAAAAGAGTAAAGATCTGGGATTTAGGGGATCCTATTCGACGGGATCTGAGCAAAATCTGATCGGATCTGAGGGGAAATGGAAATTGGAATGGAAGCAAAGGATAAGGAGTGATGTGAAGTGAAGCCAAGGCCCAGAACGTGACAATTATACAAAAATATCTGCCCTTTCTGTTCGGGAAATTACGAAATGGGGGCGGCAGACCGACAAATATTTAACTGTTAAATCTTATTCTAATTGGGGTATAATTAGGGTTGAGCACAAATTCGAATATAAAAAGGAGTTTTTTTTTTATTTAAAAGGAACATGAAATGAAATGTAAAAATAAAAAAATTATTAGATGGATTTAACTCACCACGTCATTTAATCTCATTCAATAAAAAATTTTATTTTATTTTATTTTATTTCAAGGAGAATTTTTATCTTTTGTCTACATGTAACTAAGGCCTCGTTTATGGTTGCGTTTGGCAACCTAAACGGGATTTTTTAAGTGTTTTCACTTTTTTTTTTTGCTTTTAAAACCAACTTTTCCACCCAAACCAAAAAGTTAGATTTTATAGCTTTTTGGGTGAAAAGCTAGTTTGAAAATAAAATTATTTTTTTATTCTTATTATTTAATTATAATTTATTGTACATTATGCATACATAATTGTAAAATAATATATATTTTATATATTTATATTAAGAATTAAATTATTTTATTTTATATTTATTATTAATTTGTAAGTGATATGTCCGTATATAATCTAGAATGTGGTTTATATTTTTAAATTAAATTTTATAAAAAAATTAAAATTTTATTATAATTAAAATTGACTTATTTCATATATCATAACATAAACTATTTGAACATCACCCAAGTTTACTTTTACTTTTTAATATCATGTCTAAAATAGATATTTTATTTCCTTAAAATCACTTTTTGACATCAATGTCAAACACTAATTAGCTTTTCAAAACTAATTTTCAACAACTAGTTTAAAAATTACTTTTTTCACTGTACTTTTTAAAAGCAACCGCAAACTAAGCCTAAGGAGTGAGTAGTTACTTAAAAGTAACACCGAAATAGGTGAATGTTATTGGATAGATTATGGAGTGGTGAGTCGAGTCTATCGGATAATTTTTCCTAAAAATGAGAAAAATCCTCTTGTTATTTGATCTACATGTAGATATAATTTAATCTATGTGGAAAATATATGTATTTTATTTAATTATTTACGCCAAGTCAGACTTTCGTTATTGGGGTAATAAAAATAAACGTTTTAGTGACCAAATTATAATTAATTAATAATATAAATGACTAAAATATAATAATTGAAGGGTGAGTGACTAAAATCAGAAGAAAACAAAACAAATTGAAATGTTTGACCTTTTCATGGTTTACCCGAACATTGAAGGCCTTTAAAAGCAAATTATTATCGAATTTGAGCGGAATGCCGGAATGTACTTTAAAAACAAAGAATGGTCTTTGGTTAAATTTTTTGAACCTAACCAGCGTTATAGTGGAAAAACGGATGATATTAAAAGATACGAATTTAAATCGTTTTGTCTACAAGATATATCTACATTGTCAAAGAATTAAGAATATATATGAACAGAAACTACTTTATAATCACTTTTAAACTATTCAAAAAAAAATATAGAATTAAACTTTTAAATGAATATGATAGAAATTCATAAAAAATGATATATATATATATAGGTTATATTTTGATATGTAAAAAAATTTATACAACTCTTCTATAAAATTTAAAACTTAAATCCTAAATTCTATCCCCCTAAACTCTAAACTACAACAATAAACCTTAAATTATACACACTACTATTAACAAACATGAAAGCATAGAATCGAGGTGTTTGGATTTGGGGATTTTAGTATTAGGGTTACGAGAGAAAAAGAGGATCGAGAAAAGGAGAGAGAATATTTAATAGAAAAGTAAAACGATAAAACTTATTATTAAAATATATCCATATATGACTTTACATATATATAATAATAAAATATAATCTGATTACTTAAACCTAACAACTATAACTAACACATATTCTTGCCAGTTAATCTTAAACATTAATAACTAACTATCAATACAAATGATATCTCTAATAGCCCCCCTCAAGCTGGAGCATACAAATTTTGTATGCCCAGCTTGCCAATCGATCGAAGGAAACCAGAAGTAGGAAGAGCTTTTGTAAAACAGTCTGCCAACTGCTGTTGAGAAGAAACATGGAGAAGTTTGATGATGCCTTTTTGAATTTTTTTTTCGAATGAGGTGGCAATCAATCTCGATGTGCTTCGTGCGTTCATGTTGCACAGGATTCTCAGCAATCTTAATGGAAAATTGGTTATCACAATATAAATTGATTGATGAAACATGAACCTGCAAGTCAGAAAATAAATAATTAAACCACTGTAATTCCCAAGTAACAACAGCCAAAGCCCTATATTCAGCTTCAGTAGAGGACCTAGATATAGTTTG
Organism: Hibiscus tridactylites; assembly: GCA_958450335.1. Lineage (NCBI taxonomy): Eukaryota > Viridiplantae > Streptophyta > Magnoliopsida > Malvales > Malvaceae > Hibiscus > Hibiscus tridactylites. Next base: position 12,888,060 of record OY288289.1, on the reverse strand, counting down.
TTGTTTCTTTGATTTCCAAGAAATCAAAGCATTCCCTAAAAAGACATAAAAATCAGTAATGGATCTTCTAGAATCAGGGCAAGAGGCCCAATCAGAATCTGAAAAAGCACTAAGACTTAAATCATTTGAAGCATGAAAGAAAAGACACTGTCTTGGGCTACCTTTTAGATACCTAAGGACTCGATGAGCTGCTGTGAGATGAACAGTAGTAGAGCAAGCTAAAAATTGAGATAACTGTTGTACAGTATATGCAATGTCAGGCTTAGTGTTAGTTAAGTAAACTAACTTCCAAATTAATCTTCTATACTCAGTAATATCAGTAAGGGGACTGCCTTCTGATTTACTCAATTTAATAGTTTTAACAATAAAAGTAATAGCAGGCTTGGAACCCAAGAAACCTGTTTCTTTTAGAAGATCTAAGGTATACTTACGTTGACATAAATTTATACCTGCAGAAGACCTAGCAACCTCCAAACCAAGAAAAAATTTTAAATTGTCAAGATCATTTATCTTAAAGGTATCATGCAAAATAGTTTTAATAGCAGAAATTTCAGACAAGCTAGGACTTGCAATTATAATATCATCTACATTTACTGCTAAAGCAATGAATGTAGAATCAGTGCCTTTAACAAAAAGAGATGTATCAGAGGTAACTTGTTTAAAATGAAGAGATAATGGGGTAGAGGTTAATCTTTCATTCTATTTTCTACTTGCTTACTTTAATCCATATAGACTTTTTTTAAGTTTGCAAACCAAATTAGGATTAGGAGAATTAAAGCCTGGTGGTAAATTCATGTAGACTTCTTCTTGTAGAAAATCATGTAGGAATGCATTGTTTATATCAAGCTGTTGTAAATTCCAATTTTTAGCTGCTGAAACAGCCATAAGAGCCCTAATAGTATTAATTTTTGCTATTGGACTAAAAGTGTCTAAAAAATCAATACTAGACTGTTGGGTATAACCCTTTGCTACCAACGTAGCTTTGTACCTCTCTAATGTGTCATCTGACTTTAATTTTATTTTAAAAATTCATTTACAACCAATTGTACTCTTGCCAGCAGGAAGAAGGACTAATTCCCAAGTTTCATTTAGTTCTAAGGCTCTAATTTTTTCTTCCATAGCTTTAGTCCAACAAGTATGCTTAATAGCTTGATTATAATTTTTAGGCTCAGACAATATAACAACATTATTTATATATGAATTATGAGTAGCAGAGACTTTATGATATGAAACAACTTGAGAAATAAAATGAAGGGTAGATCTTACTTTAGGAAGATCAACACTGTAATCTTTGAACTTTTGTGGCAGCTGTCGATTTCTAGATGGCCTGAAAGGAAGCATAGAAGGTTGAGGTACAACATCATCTATCTTTTGAACTGTTATAGGAACAGAATTATTGTTTTCTAGAGCTAAGGATGTTGATGCTTCAGGTAAAATTAATTCAGGTGATGTATTAACACTAGTTTTATTAATACAAGTATTCTGAATAAAAGAATCTTGAACTTCCTCAAGAAAACTATCATTATCATGAACTGGAAAAATTACATCATTATTAACCTTTAGAGGATTAACAAAAGGAAAAATTGATTCAGAAAAAATAACATCCCTAGATATAAAAACAGTTTTAGCTTATAGATCATACATTTTAAAATCTTTTATGTTTCTTGGATGTCCAATAAAAACACATTTAACAGATCTAGGATGCATTTTAGTTTTAGATTTTGGTAAAACTGAAGCATAAGCTAAACAGCCAAAGACTTTTAGATTTGAAATGTCAGGTTTTGAATTATACAACATTTCATGAGGAGTTTTATTTTCTAAAATTGGAGTGGGTGTAAAAGTGATTAAATGAACAAGATGCAGTATGCAATCAATCCAAAAGATTAGAGGTAAACCAGCTTGAAATCTCAAAGCCCTTGCAACAATTAAGATATGTTGGTGTTTTCTTTCTACAATACTATTCTGCTGAGGAGTATAAGTACATGAAGTTTGATGTAATATGCCATTTTCTTTAAAAAACTGAACCATCTCAAATTCCTTCCCATTATCAGTTCTTAGACATTTAATCTTTTTGGAAAACTGAACCTCAACAAAAGTGTAAAATTGAACTATAAGAGTCCTAACTTCACTTTTATCTTTCATAGAAAAAACTCAAAGATATCTACTTTTGTCATCTATCACAGTAAAAAAATAAGAATGTTCATATAAGCTTTTCACAGGAAAAGGACCCCAAATGTCCATGTGTACTAAATCAAAAACAAAATTAACACTAGTAGTACTAGTAGGAAAGGGAAGTCTTTTCTGTTTTGCTAAATCGCAAACTTCACAGTCATACAATACACCAGAGGGTATAGAATTATTCAAAGCCACAAAATATTTCATCCTCTGAGAAAAGGGATGCCCTAGTCTAGCATGCCAAAGATCTAGGGAAACATTACAAGAAACATAATTAAAAGATGAAGAACACACTGACAGATCAAGCTGATACAAGCCTTGAGATTGCTTAGCTATACCAATCATCTTCCAACTCTTGACATCTTGTATAAAACAAGCATCAAAAAGAAAAAATTAAAGAATATAAGTTTTATTTAACTAGCTGAGAAATAGAAATTAGATTAAATCCAAAATTGAAAATGTGAAAAACATTATACAAAGTCAAAGAAGGATTTAATTCTACTGTTCCAACATGACAAACTTTTACAAGATCATTATTAGGAATTCTAACATACTTATCAGATACTACCTTATACTCTTTGAAAAAACTAATATTATTAGCAATGTGATTTGTGGCTCCAGAGTCCATAATCCAAAAAACAACAGAAGCATCATTATTAGAAATAGAAGAAATGATAATACTTGATTCAAGAACATGTGCAGAATCATAATGAAAAGTGAAAGATAAAGCATTCACTTGAGACTGATGTGTATGCTGGGAATCAACATTTGAATTCAAAGAACCAGAATCAGAAGCCCTTTCTTGAAGCAATGTAACTAACCCTTCATATTGCTTTTTGGTAAAAGTCAAAAAGTTGATTATCAAGATTTGGCAAAGACTCAGATTGAACTTGATTGACTTTACTAGACTAATTCCTAGTCTTATACCCAGGGGGAAACCCATGCTTACGATAACACTTGTCAACAATATGACCAACTAACCCACAATGAGAACAGATAGGCTTTTTATTCCCAAAATTTGATGGTGGTCTCTTTCCATTATCATCAATTCTATAGGCAACATTCTTCCAAAAACCTTGACTATTAAAACGACCAGCCATTAGAACATTTGAATCACAAACAGGAACAATAGACCCTAAGATTCTTTCATGCTGGATGATAAAGGCAAAAATTTGATTTATAGTTGGCATAGGTTTCATCATCATAATTTGGGATTTTTGAACAAAGAAAGACTCATTCAACCCACGCAAAAATTTAAGGATAAAATCATGTTTCCTACACTTAATAGCATGACAATCACAAGGATTCAATGGTCTTAAATTGAAAATTTCATCCCACAAAACTTTTAACTGCGTATGATAAGTGGTAACAGACATGATACCCTGTTGAAGAGAATAAAACTCTTGTAGTAAGTCAGAGATTCGAACAACATCACCTTGATTAAACATGTCGAACAGATTGACCCAAAGCTCAGAGGCGTTGTCAATCCATATTACACTCTGGGCAATCTCGGGGCTGAGAGCGCGTTGAAGCCAAGACAGAACAAGATTGTTGCACTTGATTCACGCGCGATATGTAGCCTCATCTTTCCGTGGTTCTTTAATCGAGCCATCAACAAACAAGAGTTTGTTCTTCGAGATGAGAGACATCCTCATGGATCTAGCTCATCCATGATAATTGCTTCCGGTGAGCAGTGAAGAAGTTAACACCAGCGCAGAATTCTCATTCGGATGAATGTAAAATTCACTAGATGGATCGTTGGTGCTAACAGAACGACTCTCCGATGAAGACGAAAATGAAGAGGAATCAATTGATATCATATTAACTAACGTGAAAGCATAGAATCGAGGTGTTTGGATTTGAGGATTTTGGTATTAGGGTTACGAGAGAAAAAGGGGACCGAGAAAGGGAGAGAGAATATTGAATAGAAAAGTAAAACGGTAAAACTTATTATTAAAATATATCCATATATGATTTACATATATATAATAATAAAATATAAACTGATTACTTAAACCTAACAACTATAACTAACACCTATTCTTGCCAGCTAATCTTGAACATTAATAACTAACTATCAATACAAATGATATCTCTAATACCTACACACTAAACTTCTAAACTCTGACCTAAAACTCTAAACCCTAAAATTGAAAATATTGTGTAAACTTTGTGTATCTAACTATTTTTCTATATATATGGCTTTTAAAATTAGAACATTGCCTTTTTTTCCATACTAAGGCTATTGACGTGTTATTTTTCAAAAGGTGCTTTTTATTTTATTTAGTGCTAAATATTTTTGGCTTCCATAATCGTCGAGGTTAAAACGTCTAATTACAACACAGGTGAGAACGACAGTGTTTTTTTTAAAGATTATTGGTGGAATTTAGATACTTTTACATGAAATCCCATCTTACCTTATAATTTCAATATTCACGAGTGTTGACGAAGCTAAAGGTTAAGATTAAAAAAATAAAATGTCTAAAATAGAGAGTAAATCATATTTAATTAATTTAATATATATATATATATATATATTAATAAAAGGGTAAAAATTAATTGTGCTTTAAGAATAGGGATGGTAACGATTCGGATTTGAACCAGATCTAGCTAGACCCAAATTTAGATTATTTTCACATTATGGATCTAGACCCGCCTCAGATCTAGAAAATTGGGATTCAGATCTAACGAATCTCACAGATCCGGGACCAAAACGAGGCTGTTAAAAAATGACTATTCGACTTATTTTTAAACGTAATAAAATTATCATTGACTAATTTCACATCACATCTCCAATGAAGGAAAGATTAATTTCAATACAACTAGTAACATTATTAAAAAGAATGATAAACTAAAGTCTCAAAAAAAACTCTAATACAAGTACAAAAATCTTTCGACTATTCGATGGGTATATAACAATCTCTCAAAGTAATTGCAATTCAGAAAGAAGGTGGTTATAAAAACCAACCCTATAAGAACTCACATTTTGTGGCGTCTCCCTCTATAAAATATTTATATATATTTTAAAACCTATTATGTCATATATATATATATATATAACTAAAGGTGGGTTTTTTATAAACGGGTAAACGGGTTCAGGTCCAAATTTTAGTGTCAGATTCGGACCCAGATTCGTACTATAATCAGAGGATTCAGATTCAACCCGGACCCGTTTGGTCTAAAATTTTAAGATTCAGACCCTATAAAACGGATATGAATTTACAGATTCGAGTCAAGTTCAGGATCCATTGTCATCCCTACTTGGAGACAAAAACCCCTCTCACCTTACAAATGACTATTTTCCTGGTTGAATTTAATGTTATTTTTTAATTTCTTCAGAAATCTCATATACAAAAAATATTATTTCTCCTGACACTTTAAATTCACCCATTTCAATTTAATACAAAATATTTTAAATATATTCCCAAAATTTACAATTCAAACCCTTAATCTCAACTGTGGAAGTTTACCACTTGAAACATTTTCCTTTCAAATTTACTTGGAGCTTGAATGGTGAGAAAGGCAATCTTGAGTTCAATCAAGCTTCAAAATCTGTTGTTTTCCAAGTGGATCAACTGCAAAATCCAAAACAAGGGAATGGAGGGCTAAATTGCAAGGTTTTGTACATCAATGGGCCTATTCAAAAAGTGCACGAAGCTACATATGTGTTCACTTAAATCGATGGATGAGTCTTTTGATCTTTTGTTGGCCATTTGGAGCCTTACCTTTTGTTTTTTTTAAAGCCCATCACTTAAATCAGATTGTTTTCCCCTTATAAGTTATAATTGGATAATTGAATCCTAAATAAAAGAGTATGAATGTCACTTAATTACTAGGATAATGGGCTAACAGCTAAATCAAAATATTTTTAAATTCATTCGTAATAAAAAACTAATAGCACAAGGATTGAAGCTTGAAACGACTACTACTCTCTAGGCAATAAGCTTGCCAAGTATACTGAAAACCAAGTCTTTATAAAAATCAACATCACCGACATTATCATTATTAGTAGCAATGCAATGAGCCACCAAAGTTAGAAAAATATATGTGCTAAAAAATAATTAAGCATCAATCAACTAAACGATGCCTACATAAAAAAAATAATGAAAACGAAAAAGTAAAACTTGTACTAGATAAAAAGTTGTATGAGACATGATAAAACTTCCACTATTTTTCGAAAGAAAATGAAAAAGAGCTATTAAATAAAAATTAAAATTCTAGTTTCATATATAGAAATTTTAACGTTGATCAGATTGACATAAACAATAGTCAAGCATGAGAAAAAGAAGTAATGGATCAAACAAAGTAAAGGTGAAACAACCAAACATGGAAAGAAATAAAATAGAGGAATGAAAAGTAGGGATGTGAATGAATTAAACTGTATAAAGTTCGAGTCTTATTATAATTGAACTTTGACATTTTTTTGGATTCAAACTTTTTTTCAATCGAGCTTGGATTAAATTTTTTTCTTCAAATGAAACTGGATTTGAGTCAGATTCGAATAAATTGGCATTTCTAGTGTTGACCTGAGTCTGAGGGTCGATCCTCGAATTTTAGTGTCTTTAGGGTATATTGTGTTTCGACACTCCGATATTTTTATTTCAATACAAATCAGTCTATAATTTGTATATTTAATTTCTTGTGTTTTTAATATATGACATTTAATTTTGTATTTATTCATTTTTGTTGACTATATTTAATTTTTTTTGTTTATTGTTTATGTTTTTAATTTGCTTCCTATTTTTAATTCATAATTTTAGTCTATCATGTTTTAATTTTATCTTGCAATTTCACATCATTTATTATTTTATTCATTAATTTCTTCAATTTTCCGTAATTCATTAATATTTGCATTTATTTGTTTCTACATTGTATTTATTTTTTTGTTTGTTTATCTATGAGAAATTATATTATAGGCCCGGCTCACCACGTCATACATGGTCCCAACCAATAAAAAGCATCAATTTCATTAATTTTTTCCATGTTAATTTTTTCCAAGTGAATCTTCACTCAGATTTACTGTAAATTAAATTAAAAACATTTTTTTACCAATCGTATATTCACTTGGTAAAAAGATTATATGAAAAAATCTAATGAAATAGATGTTTTTTATTGGTTGGACCATCCGGTGGCGAACCAGGCCTATAATAAAAAATTTCATTTACCTATGATTTTATCTTCCATTTATTTCATTTTTTCATATTTATGTATATATATGCATATAGTATACATAGATATATTACACTATATCAAGTTTAGTTAATAGATGTAAATAATTATTATTATTATTATTTAACTTGCATTTTAATACACTTATATTTTTATTATCACTTTTAATATGGATATATAAGTGAGTTAATTTTGTTTTTATTATTATTCTAAGTTACCTAATATATTTGTATGTTTCTTTTAATTTATTTAGGCTAATTTTATTTTACTTTATATATATTATCTTATTTTTTAACGTATATATTATAAATAGTATTTTGTAAATATTATAATTCGTATTTTGTTTTAAAGAATTAAAAGTCATAAATATTTTGGTTCAGACCTAGAAATGAATTGAACTCAGATCGAATTAGGATCAAACATGAACTTGGATTGGATTCGAAATAAATCATGGCATGATCCTTATCTGATCCGCCTACTCTAACATTTTTTTTTTGGATTCATAATTTTTCCAAACAAATTTGGATGAATTTTTTTCTTCAGATCGGATCTGGCAAGATCCATATCCGATCCGCCTATTGTTAGGATTAATTTTTTTTAGATTTGAACAAATATTACATTATAATCACATTTAGTAAGAATTTTTTTAAAAAATAGTTTGCGGGTACTTGAGAATATAAAATCGATTTTTATATTTTTAAATAATGTATTTTTAGAGAATTGTGGAAATGCATTCTCACTATACCAGGCTGTGTTGTTGAATTGGGCCTTGAATCTGTCATGTTGGAAAACATTAACAAACCCCTGGCTACATCGTTTTGGATGTTGCTTTCTCGACAAGAAAATAATTTGGGTGTAATTTATATTTTTGAAATTTATTCAATAATATTAAAAGTTTGATCAATAAGAGGAGAAATTATACATAGGTCTTTCTTACCAAGTCATTCGGTAAATATAGATGAAAAAATGATTTTTATTGTTGAAACTATAGATGACGTAGTGAGGAGTTGGGATGGTCATTTGACCCATACCATACGGGTTCTGACCTGACTCGATCCTATAGGGTCGGGTTTTTAAAGAAATTTTTAGGTTCAGGTTAGGTTTGGGTTTGATTTTTTGAGGATGAGGTCGGGTTTGAGTAAGGTTAAAAATATCCTACCCGACCCGAAATAATAGTTTAATTTTATTCTAAATACTTAGGTATAATTGCTACAATGCCCCTCTATTTATATTTATATTTCAATTATCTCCCTATTTTGTCTAATAAAAATGGAATAATTATGTTAGGATATTTGTTTTGATAAATAATTTGAAAAATGTTTTTGGACTTGTTTGAATATTTTGAAAACTTATTTAAAGTCCAAACAACTTGAAAATATGTTTGAAATGGTTTCATAAGTTTTTAACATATCTAAAACGCTTTTTAAATGGCCAAAATATCATTTTTACAAGGCGCGTATCAATACTATTTTTGAAAATCATTTTTAGAAAGCAAAACTCGTACCGATACAGCTTCTGTAGTATGATACAAGGTTGGTGATATCAAAACCAATGATTTTGAAACCACTTTGCTGGTATCGAAATGAGTCTGATTTTTTCAGCCTCCAACAGCTATTTCCATAACAGGATTGTATTGATACGTCCACGCGAATATCGAAACCAGAGGCACCAGAAGTGAAAATTTTACATAAAAATCAATCCCCAACGGCTCCAATTCATCCCCAACGGTCATCAACTGCTAGGAACTCATTTGAGAAGATAAAAGAGACCTACAAGTATCTACAAGTATCTATGGAAGACTAATGATCCACAAGTCAACAACATTATGAAGAAAAATTGTCTTAGGGCTTAAATTCTTATTCTTTGTATAGACAACACTTGTGAGGTTACATTGTTATATTTGGTCAAGTGTTTAGGATTGAGTGAGTGCTTAATAGTCAAACTATCTATCTTGTGAGGGATTTCTTGTTTGCTCTCATTTATCTTTGTAAAAGTGGAATTACTAAAGTTTTGGGGTTAGAAAGCTTTGAGTGTGTAAATGTTACCTCTTAAGCCTAGAAAAGGGGAAGAAATTCAAGAGTGAACTTGGAAAGTCCTTAGTAGGAAGCTAAGGTAGTGGATGTAGGCTTTAGTTAGAAAGTCGAACCACTCTAAATCTTTGTCCAAATTCTTTCAATTTGTGCCTCCACCACAAAACCCCAAAAATACAACTTCTCCATTACTTGACAAGCATTTCGGTTGTGAATATTTGGCTCTGCAATTGGTATCAGAGTGAGGCTCAATCGAGAGGATTAACATCCTATTGAGGCGATCCCGATAAGCTCGATCAACAAATAATCAACTAGTGTACATGGCGCAATCCATTGACAAGTCACTATTCTTCAACGGTGAATATTCTGCCTATTGAAAGAATAGGATGATGTACTTCATCAAGGTAAAGGATTATTGTCTTTGGGACCTTGTTGAAGATAGACCGTCCGTGCCTCAAAGAAGGAAGACAGAGTGGAATGCCAATGACAAGAAGATGATGAACCTTAATTGCAAAGCCTTGCACATTTTATTGTGTGCATAAGGCCCCGATGAATATACAAAAGTATCTTCATGTGAAGATGCCAAAGAGATTTGGGACAAACTTGAAGTGATCCATGGATGTACAAACGAGGTGAAGGAGACAAAGATTGGTCTACTCAACCTCGAATATGAAAACATCAAGATGGACCCAAATGAAGACATCAAGAGGATCTTCTACCATTTTTCCATAATTGTTAACCAACTCAAAGGTCTTGGAGAGTAGATTTTGAAAAACAAACTCGTTCGGAAGTTGATTTATTCACTTTCCGAATCATGAGAGTCCAAAAAGATAATCATTGTAGAAGTAAAAAACTTGAAGGAGCTTAACCTTGGCGATCTCATTGGATCTTTGCTTACCCATGTGATGTTGTCTCAACCCTTGAAGAGGGAGAAAGAGAAGAAGATCAAAGAGCAATACATTGATGTGAATGTTATTGCTCTTCCATCATCCACATGCCAAAATGTAGATTCAAGTGAAGATGAAAGTGAATATGAAGAGATGAGTTATCTCTTCATGAAGTTTACCTGATTCATGAAGAGCGAAATGGAGAATTCCAAGCATGAATCAAACAAGAAGATGAAGGATTCCCACAAGAGTAACAAAAATAGATCATTTTTAAAGAAAACATATATGACAACATGAAGTGATGAAGACTCCACCGATGAAGATGAAGTTGCCCATCTATGCTCTATGGCCCTCCAAGAGGGTGAGGTAACTTCTAACTCATCTATTTCTAATTCATATTATTTTGATGAGTTATAAAAAGCATATGATGAATTAGTTTTTGAATTCAATGCTTCATTTCGGGAAAAAAATTGATTACAAAATTAAAAATGATTTACTTTTAAAAATTAATTTAGAGTATGAAGCAAAAATCAATAATTTTGAGCTTAAGGTTTTAAATTTATAAAATTTGATTCAAAACTTAGAAAAAGATCATCAAAGAGAGGTGGATGATCTCAAGAAGGAAAAAGATTTGATTTTCAAAGAACTTGAAAGGAAAAACAATTTTAGAAAATCAAACTTTTATCAAAGACAATCTAGCGCCCCTAGATTTTTAAATGGAAAATGTTTTAGAAGTATTTAGGTCTCAAAAGGACTAATTGCAAAATGGATTCCTAAGGGGACTAAACTTTGTGCTACTAATGCCTATGGATCCAAATAAATTTGGATACCAAAAATTACTTGATTGTCTTATTTTAGGTGTGATGGAAAATGATCAACAAAGTACAACATTAAGGGGAGCTCTATACACACAAAGAAAGACACTTGAAGAAGGAGGCTTCACATCCTACCTTTGGTTCAAGTATAGTAAAAATTAGTTGAACTTTGTTTATTTTAATTTGTTTTATTTATTTTAATTCAATTAGTTTATCATAATTGTTGGATTAAGATTTGTTTGATGCTTGAGTAAGGGGGACCATTTTTAAACAAAATTCTTATTTTTGTCAAATTTTGTTTTTAAAACCTCCATTGTTATTGAACTTCAAGTTACAAAAGTCTTTTTAATATAACAAAAAATGGGGAAATGATTTGAAAAATTGAATTTCCAAATGAATAATGGTACGCTTTTAAATCTTTTTAATTCTATATTTTCTTATTCAAAATTTATTTTTTTAAGGGGGGGAATCACAAAAACAAAATTTTCAAGTTAGTTTTATTATATCAAAAAAGGATGATTATTAGGATATTTGTTTTGATATAATAATTTGAAAAATGTTTTGGACTTGTTTGAATATTTTGAAAACTTATTTAAAGTCCAAACAACTTGAAAATATGTTTGAAATAGTTTCATAGTTTTTTAACATGTCTAAAACGCTTTTTAAATGGCCAAAATATCATTTTTTTCAAGTCGTGTATCGATACACCTTGATCCGTATTGATATTATTTTTGAAAATCATTTTCAGAAAGCAAAACTCATACCGATACAGCTTCTGTAGTATCGATACAAGGCTGGTGATATCAAAACCAATGATTTTGAAACCACTTTGCTGGTATCGAAACGAGTCTAATTTTTTAGCATCCAACGACTATTTTCATAGCAGGGTCGTATTGATACGTCAACGCGTATATCGATACCATATGCACCAGAAGTAAAAATTTTGCATGAAAATCAATCCCCAACGGCTCCAATTCATCACCAACGGTCATCAACTGCTAAAAACGCATTTGAGAAGATAAAAGGGACTTACAAGCATCTATGGAAGACTAATGATCCACAAGTCAACAACATTATGAAGAAAATTTATCTTAGGACTTAAATTCTTATTCTTTGTATAGACAACACTTGTGAGGTTACATTGTTATATTTGCTCACGTGTTTATGATTGAGTGAGTGCTTAATAGTCAAACTATCTATCTTTTGAGGGATTTCTTGTTTGCTCTCATTTATCTTTGTAAAAGTGGATTTACTAAAGTTTTGGGGTTAGAAAGCTTTGAGTGTGTAAAAGTTACATCCTAAGCCTAGAAAAGGGGAAGAAATTCAAGAGTGAACTTGAGAAATCCTTAGTGGGAAGCTAAGATAGTGAATGTATGCTTAAATTAAAAAGTCGAACCACTCTAAATCCTTGTCCAATTTCTTTCAATTTTTGCCTCCACCACAAACACCCAAAAGTATAACTACTCCACTACTTGGCAAGCATTTCGGTTGTGAATATCGAGCTCCACAAATTATTATAATGTTCCCTCTCTATTTGTATTTTTTCAATTAGCTTCCTATTTTATCGAATAATAATGAAACTGATATTTTTTTTTATGTCGGGTCGAGTTGAGTTAGAGTTTTTACTCTAGATTTCATGTTCGAGTTTGGGTCGGGCGGAACATCAATAAATATTGGGTCGGGTCTGGATGGAAGTGCTAGATTTTTAAGTCGGATGTAGATCGATCAAAAACCCGATCCATGAACATCTCTAATGAGGAGGGCCTATGATATAACTTCTCAGATAAGAGTATATGAATTTATAAGTAATGAATTTAAATTTTTAGAGATAGTTTTAAATTGTTTTATTTTAAAATATATTTAAATAAAAAAATAAAGATATCCTTATAATATTATTGATCTTTTAAATAAAGGATATTTTTCCAACTGATTAACGGTTGATATTTATCTGTTAGATAAAAGATATTTTTTTTATTTTTTTCCTAAATGATCTTTTAAATAAAATGCAAATGAACTTTAAAGATGTGTTGATAATAGAAAATAGGAGTTGGAAATGTTGTTTTATAGTAGATCTCTATAATACTCAATACAAACTAATCAATTAATAGATCGAATATTAGTGATTATTAAAAATAATATTTTAATATCTAAAAGTCGACAAAATATGAGACTATTGAGGATGATTTGCAATTGCATGTGGTTTGTACCAATCAAGCCCATGACCCTTTTGTCACGTTGACAAGTGACAACTACTTTTGTTCCCTTTTTACCAAGAAAAGGTGGCCATATCTTTTTCACCCATTTAACAAATTTGTCCCACTTTGGATTTTGATTTTTGGCCATGGAAAGAAATATATGCACACGGTCAAAAAAACATTCGCACTGTTCGGTGTTTTTTTGTGTTTCAACACTAAAAAAATTAAATTATAAGTCTTAGTTTTAAATTTTAAATTATAAATTATAAACTCTAAATAAATATATTATACCTATAATTCCATAAATTCTAATCTTAAATTATAAATCCTAACTCTAAATAACTTTAACCTTAAACCATAAACTTATTTATTATTGTGAGAACATAAAAAAAACATCGAAAAATTACAGAATTTTTTTACCATATGCACACATAACAAAGGCTCCCCATCTAAATAGCAAAAGTAATAATACAATCAAGTTTTATTTCAAAGGGGAAACATTATTAATGCCCCCAAAGCTTTTTTTAAAATTTCCCCATCCCCCACCAAATAATCATCATGGGTTGCTTTGAATTCTTAAGTAGGTTTAATTGAAAAAAGGCCCAATTTTCTTTTATAGTGTTAGGTACAACTCTAATTATCATTATGTAGAAAATAAAGCGATATTACGCGTCTCCAAATCACTATTAATGTAAAGCAAAGAGGCTGAGAAAATCGAAAGTTAAATTAAATCCTATGATGTCATAATTGTTTTTGAAAGTTGTGATTATCTTAATTGAATTATATGGAGTATTTATTTAGTTTTGTAACTAATATTTATTTTTTATAATATAAAATAAGTATTTTATATTTTAAACAAAATTATTTATAGAAAACTTAAAACATTATCACATAATATAAAAAAACATAAAACAAAACAATTTTTTATCAAAAATAATGTTCAAAAAGTCAAAATTCAAATTAATATGAAAAATTGATAATATAGCTGAATTATCATGGGTGATTTAAAAAATCTAAAGACTCGACCGAATTAGGAAAGACAATTCAGATTGCAAAATCAAGTAATTACCGATAGGAAAATTTTACGACGGGTGACGAACATTGATGAACATCACTAACGATGAACACCGATGAATACCATTAATTTTTTTTCAAATTTAAAAATCTAAAGGACTAAAATTATAATTAAAATTATTTCTTAAAAAATAAAAATCAAATTTAATAGTTACTTTATAATATTTTTTAATAGGTTAGAATCAAATATACTCAATTCTCCTAAACTCTAACAAAATCAATCTCTTAAAAAATAGAAATCAATTTATAATTTTTTTAATAGATTAGAATCAATAATATGAGAATTGGGTATATTTGATTCTAATCTATTAAAAAATTATAAACTGATTTCTATTTTTTTAAGAGATTGATTTTGTTAGGGTTTAGGAGAATTGAGTATATTTGATTCTAACTTATTAAAAAAAATATTATAAAGTAATTATTAAATTTGATTTTTATTTTTAAGAGATAATTTTAATTATAATTTTAGTCCTTTAGATTTTTAAAATTTAAAAAAAATTAATGGTGTTCATCGGTGTTCATTGTTAGTGGTGTTCATCAATGTTCGTCGCACGTGGTAGACTCATCCTTACAGATATTTAGTTCTTTTATCCTTATGTTGCGGATTCATATGTTAAAATTACTATTTGTTGTGATTCAAACCATATATACTAATCTCACTTGGTCGACTGGTTAACCTGCTTATCTTTATTCCTATTTTTTTAGGTCATGGGTTTTAAATTAGAATTAGGTCCAAGATTTATAAAAAAACCATATATGAATATAGACGCCCTCATATATTCATTATTTGAGTTCTAAGAGGATCTAAACCTTGACTATCCAACTTTTAACGAATTCAGATATTTAACTAATAATTTAAAATTTGATTTTTTTTTACGAATTCAGATTGCTTGTAAATATTTCTATTTACAAATTTTCTTAGACATTACTGTTGAAAAAAAATTTGAGATCTATTGCACTTTGATCCATGGTACTTTGAATAGTGAAAGGTGAAGTCGACATGCGCTCCTACGAACTTCACTGTTTATAGTATTTTTTATTAAAAATTTGTAGAAATCAACTTGTGATCCTATTGATTTCAACCCTTTATTTAAATACATGCAGAGCGTCGATTGGTGTGACAACAGTGAACAATAAAGTTGCCTTGTAATCCTACAGTCTTCTTCTATTATTTTAATAAAAATTATAAACATTAAAATCGATTTGTAATTTTCCCGACTTTTATTTTCACAAAAAATATCATATACCCGAAAATTAAATGACAATCGACAAGTACAATATTTGGAGAATTTTTCCCCAGCTGTAGTATTGCACTATTACTCCACTAATAATCATATAATTTGTGAAATAAGCAAATTTGAAACCGTAAACAAATTTATGAATTCAGACCCAAATAATTTTAAAATTACAGATAATAAATCCATTATGATTTCTAATCAGTATATGAAACCCAATTTTAATATCAAAACTCAATGTTTCCATGAAAACATTATTTTAAATTTCTATTTGTGAATTGTATTGTTGTTATAGCTCATTTCTCTTGTTTGTAATCATTTGAGGGGTAGTCCAATTAGTCAGAAAATTAATTATTTTTTCTTTGTCAATCAGGATTGAATTTATTGTGGGGACACTTCCGAAATCAATCAAGTTGATATGCCCTTAAAATCGTCTTTAAGCATAGAAATTTGGTTTCATTACATCACTTCTAACTTAAAAAAGAAAGGCTTAATAGTAAAAGAAAAACTTAAATTATATTTTTTTAGGCTTAATGCATTAAATGCCCCCTAACGTTTACCTCATTTCTCATTTTGGTACCTAAAGAATTTTTTCGGTCATTCTGCCTCCTAAAGATTACGCTGTTACCCTAACAACTCCAAAATTAAACGCCGTTTGAAAAAAAAACAATAGCCAATAAAACAAGGCCATGTCACCCTCTTCGTTTATGATTTCTGAATTTAAATAATAATTTCAAAAATTAAATAAATATAATATAATAATAATAAAATAATAAAAAAACTCTTCAATAAACAAATTACCCACAAATCGTTTTACCCCCATTCTCACCCATCTTCAAGTTTTACCCAGAAAATCAGTTTGGATTTCAGTTGTGGAAGAAGATGATGAAACGCGATTAACCTAAATCCGTTTTCAGTTGAAGATGATTAGGGTTCGTATCTTAATCGTGTAAAGGAAACTGATTGAAGGTATTTTCAGAAGAAACCATTACGACGTGAACCAATCAAGTAAGTTAACCATTATTTTGTTAGTAGATTAGTGAGTTAATGCATGATTAAGATTAACATTTTCTTTGTTACAGGATTTCATGATTCTCAAGTAACTTTTTAGAGGGGATAGTCGAAGTTAGAAGTTTAGTAGAAATGTACTTTGTTTTCTGGTTTGTTTTTGAAGGTTTTTACTAAATGCTTCAATAGAACAATTTGGAACAATTTAGTTAGTATTTACTGTTTATTGATGGATAATTAATTAATAACTTTATTAAACTAACATTGTTTGATTGTTTCTCATGACTATTTTAATGGTTATATTAATTGTTTAACTGATTTGTTCTGTTTGATTAAATTAATTTTTTTATTTCTATAAGAAAAATAGCATGGGATGAGTGTTCTTTAGTAATACATTTTGGGGGAAGGTTCACTATTGTTCCTAAATTTAGTTATGTTGGGGGCAAACAAATAGAAAGGAAGATAGACCCTGATTACATATGTTACCCTACTATTGCTACATTTATTGAGGAAGCAGGAATTCTCAGTTCTAATATTGCCTATTTAGCTTATTTAGAACCGGGTTGCAATTTACTAGGAGGTTTAAGGGTATTGGGGGTCTGATAATTCTAGTTTCTTGAAGTTAATTGAGCATTTAATTGTTGAAGGAAGAATACACATATATGCAGAACAAGGATTTCTTGCAGATGATCCAAATATTTGTGATGAGGAAATTGGTAAAAATAAAGGTGATGAAGAGCCTGTTGTGGAAGAGAATGATGATATTAGGCCTGTTGTGGAAGAAAATATTAATGTTGGGCATGTTGTAGAAGAAAACAATGATGATGGCTTAGTGTAGAAAAAAATAATGATGATGGGCTTGGTGTGGAAAAAGATGATGAAGCTGTCAATGAGAGGATGGATGGAGTTGGGCTTGGTGTGGGGGAAAAGGATGATATAGATAGTGAGAGGACGGGTACAACTGTAAATGAAGGTGTTAATGAGGAAGAAATTGTATCAAACGGTAGTGAAT
Source organism: Hibiscus tridactylites (assembly GCA_958450335.1). NCBI lineage: Eukaryota > Viridiplantae > Streptophyta > Magnoliopsida > Malvales > Malvaceae > Hibiscus > Hibiscus tridactylites. The sequence goes on along the minus strand of OY288289.1, from coordinate 12,870,460 downwards.
CATCAGAGATCGAGTCAGAAGATTTTCGGTCTGCTGGATGGCTGACTGATGAAGATGATGAGGAGATAACCAAAATCTTTGAGAACAAAAGAAGATTAAAAAAAAGAAAATGTTGGGGATGAAGTACAACAAGAGGCAGAAGTTGATGTTAGTGGTGGTCACAAGAAAGAAGCAAATGTAGAGCATGAAAGCAGTGACACAGATTACATACCATCAGATGATGTTGGCAGTTATGGAACTGATTCTGAAGGCGAAATTGTTTGTAAGAAAGGTAAGAAAATTTACTTTGATGAGAATAACGAAGTACCTAGGTTGGATTTAGGTATGATATTTGAGGGCACAAAACAATTTAAGGAAGCATTGACTACTTATGCTATTTGTAAGAGATTTGATTTTAAGTACATTAGAAATGAAAAGGACAAGACTAGAGCAAAGTGTAAGGGGTAGGTTGTCCTTTCTTGATTTATGCTTCTAAGGGGAAAAATGATGGAATTTTTAGGGTTAGAACATTTGTGAGCACTCATTCCTGTCCTGTTACCTTTAGAAATAGCAGGGAAAATTATAGGTTTATTGGGAAGCATTTTTTCAGTAAGATAAAGATTATGCCAAACATGAAGTTGAGGACATGATGAGTCTTGCTAAGGAGGAGCTGAAAGTAGAGTTGAACAAAAATATTTGTCATAAAGCTAGACTTTGGGCAACAAAGAAAATAAGGGGTAGGTTAGAGGAGGAGTTTAAAAAACTGTTTGATTATGTGTTTGTATTGAGAGAAGCAAATCCTAATAGCACATTTGACCTATTTGTTGAAAAACCTACTCCTTCTGCAAATCCTATATTTCGAAGGTTGTATGTATGTTTTGGTGGCTTGAAAGAAGGATTCAAGAAGTATTGTAGATCGGTTTTGTGCCTATATGGTTGTCACTTGAAAGGTGACTTTAAGGGTGAACTACTAGCTGATGTAGGTATGGATGAGAATAACCAAATTTATCCTGTAGCATGGGCAGTAGTAGAGGTAGAGAATAGAGAAATTTGGGCATGGTTCTTGAAACACCTTCAATCTGATCTACAAATGGGGGATGGGAAAAAGTTCACCATAATCAGTGATATGCAAAAGGTATGATAAAGTTTTGATATTGTTTTCATTTGAAAATTGTAGTTTCTTTATTGTTTTCTAAATTTTTTTGGTATGTGAACTGTTGCAAGGATTGTTAGAGGAGGTACCACTGATTTTCCCTACAATTGAGCACAGGTTTTGTGCAAGACACATGTATGCTTTTTGGAGGAAGGAGAATATGGGAAGTGATCTACAACAAATATTTTGGGCATGTTGCAAATCAACCACTGAAGCAGCTTTCCAAAAACATTCTGCAAGGATGACTGCATTGAAGGAAGATGCAATGTCAAGTCTACTGAAGAAAAATTTAAAACATTGGTCAAAGGCTTTCTTTCAGACACATTCAAAATGTGATTCAGTGGATAACAACTTTGAAAAAGCTTTTAATCCTGCCATCATTTCTGCAAGGTACAAATCAATTATATATATGTTGGATGACATTAGACATTATGTTATGAATAGAAACATTGCACACAAACAGAAAAGTAAAAAATGGAAAGCTGTTTTAACCCTAAAAATTGCTAAGTTAGTTGAAAAGCATAAATCATCTTCTGCATTTTGTCATGTAACTTAGAATGGTCAAAATGGGTATGAGGTATATTCTAATGGGGACACATATGTTGTGGATTTAGAAGCTTATAAGTGCACATGTAGATATTGGGATCTCACATGTATTCCATGTTCACATGCTATATGTGTGCTATTGTATAATTATGAGCCAATTGAGAGATATGTTCATGAAACATACAAGACAGAGACATACCCGAATTTGTATAATTGTGCACTGCCAACCATTTCTAGTGAAGCTTTTTTGGAAGGACACCAAAATGGGTCCTATTGATCCTCCCTTAAAGAGAAAACTACTCGAAAGGCCTAAAAAAGAGAAAGAGAGAGGAAGGGAAAATAAGCAAGGGGAGTAAGCTATCTAAAAAAGAAAACAAACAAATGTGTAGATCATGTGAGGTGCTTGGACACAATAGTAGAACTTGTCCTCTAAAAAAATGTTGTAAGTATATTTTTTTACTTGGTTTTACAATTTGTTTGGGTTTTACTATTTTGTTTGTTTAATACTTTGTTTGTTCTACAGTCTCAACCAACACAACAATCTGCATCCACTCATCTACCACAACATGCAGTCTCTTCTCAAAGAGAAGTAGCAGCTGAAGCTACTCCAGCTCAAGCACCTCAAGGCACTCATCCAGCCAGAGTGCACTCTGCACCCATGCCTCAACCTCAAACTTCACCACAGTCTGAATCATCTAACCCTGCACCAATGACTCAACCTACAACAGTCACAAATCCCAACAGAAGAATTCCAAAATTAAATTCAAGGAGGAAGCCAACTTAAGCAATAGACTTGTGATGTGTTTTGTGTTGAAACGTTGTTTAATAGTAATTTTAAAATACTTTGTGTTAAGTTTAAGTAGGGTAAGGGCTTAATGCACAAAATGCCCCTAACTTATTTTGTGTAATGTTGAATGGTAGGGTACTGTCTTTAAGTACCTAACTTATTTTGTGTAATGTTTGTTTATTTTCTGTTGAAGAATGAAGCAATAGACTTGTAATGTTGAATGTTTTTTATTATATTTTGGGTATTCATCATCTATGCTAAAGTTCTTGTTTGTCTGGTAAACATTTTTTTCTGTCTATATTTGACTTGCTGTAAACATCACTTTTTTGTCCATGTTTAATTCATGTTTGATTGATAAACATCAATTTTTTATACATATTTGACTTGTTGTAAGGTACAAATATGGTAAACATCACCTTTCTAAAATAAAAATATATAATCCAATCTATACACAATTCATTTGTATAAGTTCAAATATGGTAAACAATTCATTTGTATAAGTTCTTAATTCTGAACATAGTAAAGTTGCATTAAACTTCATTACACCATAACATTACACACATTAAACTTCATTACATCATTACATACACATAAAACTCCAAACCAGTCTTCTACAACATTAAACTCCACAACATTGCATAACAATCATGAAAAATCTGTCTTCTACAACATTCAAATTCTCAAGTTCCACACTCTAAATAAAAAACTTCATTACATAACATAAACATACAACAATTAAAATAGTCTTATACAATATTGCATCATTCTTCAACTTTCTTGTTTTAACTTTGTATTTCTCTTTCATCTTCTCCAGCTTTGTCTTCAATCTTCTAACTTCATCAATATTGTTGAGTGTGTAAAAGTTCTATTATTTACACCCTTTCTAACCCATATTTCTGCTGCATTCAAGCATCATTGCATTGCATTTAGGATAGTTTTCAATTAAACATCACAATTATATAAAAGGCACGGATTCTACTAAAAGATGGCGTATTTTGCAGGTAACTGCTAAGGTTGACGATGAAGGCAGGCGAAGGGCAGATAAGCAGGAAGGCTGAACTGAACAAGCAGCTGAAGAAGACGAACCTGTCATGGACCTGTCGTGACAGCATGGTGACAGCAGATTATTGAAGAGGAAAAATAAATTGGACATCGATAGATAGAGAAAAATCTGCTCGTCTGTCGTGTGGAAGCCAAATAATTTTACAAGCCCCGGATCAAAAGATATGTCAAGCCAAAGCTCAAAGGAGAGGAAATCCCTAAAAGCAAGGATGCGGCTAGAAAGTAGGATACTTTAGAGATTTAGTCTTTATTAGAATCTTACTTTTAATTAAAGTTGTAATCCTTGTTACCTTAGATAACTTGAGCCCAAAGCTTATATAAAGGGCATAGATTAAACCTAGGGCATAGCCGACTACCCCATAACCGAAACCAAAACCCTGCCGTCCACCCGTCACCGACATGTTCTAAGTTCCCCCTAGGGCCACGGGTTGTTTTGTAAAGTAGTTGCAAGGGTTGCTTTGTTTTAGGATTTTTCAAGTTCAATAAAATAAACTTCAAGTTCTTTTATCTTGGTTTTAATATCTTGCAAGAGCATCGGGAGAGCATTGTAAGGTTATCCATTTACTTAGCATCGGGAGAGTTAAGTATACGAAAGAGATAAAAGCGCGTTCTCTAGTTTATAGTTGAACCATCTCGTGCTTAGGGATAAGGCGAGGTTAAGTGGCTAAGGAAGAATTCATACACATCGGTGTTCATCCTTCGATTCACGCCGGGAGGTATCATCAAAGACATGTTCATCGATAGACTTGTGCCTAGGGATAGGGCAAGGCAGATCTGGGATTCTTGCCAAGCTTGAAGTACTGAGTTAGTGTCTGCTGCCGCGACAACTAACGGACAGACGTCGCGACAGGTGCTGCCAGCGACGGGAGCGACGACAGAACTGGAGATCCTAAGCAATTCAATACCTGCACTACTGAGCAATTCAATACCAGCCCATTCTCTCTATCTTGATTTCTCAATCCTTTATTTACGTTTTACTTTATTATTCGTGACAACTTTCTAAAATATTTCCTTTGCTTCGTGCAGTAAATCAAGGTGAAGTCATTAGCCCAATCCCTGTGGAGACGATATCCGATACTTCGTATCACTTTACTACTTGCGTCGTGTACACTTGCACTACCATTGCGATAGACTATTTTACACGCAACAAGTTTTTGGCGCCGTTGCCGGGGATTGGCAACATAACTACATCTTTCTTTTATTGCACTTTTTGTTTTTATTTTTTTTATTTTATTTTATTTTTGTTTTCGTTTTTAGTTTTTCTTTAATTTTTATTTTGTGTTTTCAACTCTTGCTTTTCACAAGGTTCTCTTGTTTATGCGCAGATCGAAAAGAAGCGAAGATCCTGAGTATAAGTTAGATCCGGAAATCGAACGATCATTTAATCTCAAGAAACAGATTCGCCATCTTTTAGACAGGAACGAATACCTTGAAGAACAGCTAGAGCAGATGGCCCGTAACCAGCCTGCTGGAGGAGACATACCGCCTGTCGGCGATCCGCCTGGGGCAGGTGGACGACGGTCATGTCGTGACTACATGCTGAATGACCATGTAGAGCTGGAGACCACACTGCCGGATATTGATGTTGATAACTTTGAACTTAAACCTGTCATGTTTAGTATGATCAACAACGCCGGACAGTTTAGTGGTTCTGCGACAGAAGATGCTAGGGAGCATCTCAAAACGTTCCAGGAGATCTGTGGTTCGTTTAGGCTACCAGGAGTTAGTCCGGAGATACTGAGGCTTCGGTTATTCCCCCATTCATTAAGGGATAGAGCTAAAACTTGGTGGAATAAACTTACACCGGGTTCCATTATAACTTGGGCAGATCTAACTCGTGAATTCTTATCTCGTTTTAATCCTTCACATTTATCTGAGCGATTACGTAACGAAATTGCTACTTTTCAACAGGAAGATGACGAGCCGATGCACGAGGCCTGGGACAGATTTACTACTCTTCTACGGAACTGCCCAATGCATGGATTCCCCGTTTGGAATCAGGTAACTAAGTTTTATAATGCTGCTAACTTACAAACTCGCATTCGCATTGATTCTGCAGCAAATGGACTATTATTGGATAAAGATCCGGACGAGGCATTACAAGTTCTGAAGAATCTAGCTAAGAATGAGGAGCAGTTTCCGACAGCTAGAAGAGGGGGTAAACGGGTACTTGCTGTCAAGGACTATGAGGCTGACAGCACTATGAAATCACAGGTAGCATTCCTCACTAAAGCCATGAAACACTTATTGAGTGAAGAGGAAGTACGAGGGTTTGCTGTCGAGGAAATTTGTGCCACTTGTGAAGGAAACCATAGTAGGGATGAGTGCCCTATAAACATAGAAGAAGGGAAATATGTTGGAAATTACAAGCCAAACTACAATTCCAACAACTACAACCCTAATTGGAGAAAGGATCCCAAATTTTCCTGGAGTAATCCTAACAATGCCCTAAATCCGCAAGCATATAATCAGAATCAGGGGGGTCCTAGATTGTTGACGCGACAGCAACTGCAGCCGCAGAACCTGCCGCAGAACCTGCCGCCTCAGCAACAACAGCAGCCACCACCTGCCACGAGTAGTGTATTGGAGCAGACTCTGGCTACCTTTATGTCTCAGACTGGCACGTATATGGATAATATTAATCAGTTTGTCAAGAAGACGGAAAATTTTATGGACGAGACTAAGATGAGAATGACAAACCATGAGGCCACCTTGAAATCTCTAGAGACACAAATGGGTCAGGTATCGCAGCATATTAAACCGAGGCAGAATGGAGGTTTCCCTAGCAATACCGAAAATGCTAGACCACCCCCACATGAGCAATGTAAGGCAATTACTACTAGGAGTGGGAAAAAGCTACCGGGGCCGGAAAAAGAAGTTGATACAGAAAAGGACCCTGCTTTGAACAAACCTGCCGAGGAAGCTGCCCCGACAGGTGACAAACAGACTGCTGCCGATGCGCCTGTCACGACAGCAGAAGCGACAGAGGAGAAAAAGGAAGATTATCGTCCTCAGATTCGCATGCAGTGGGAAGGACGCATTGCTGATTATCGTCCTCCACCACCTTTTCCTCAACGGATACAACAAGCTAAGAATGAATCTCAACTCAAAAAAATTTATGATATTTTTAAACAGGTTCATATTAACATACCGTTGTTAGATGCTGTTAGGGAGATGCCAGGTTATGCTAAATTTCTCAAGGATGTAATGTCTAAAAAATCTAAACTTGGGGAATTTGAAACGGTAAGGATGCAAGAGGGTTGCATGAGTATTCTTCATCGACAACCACCCTAGAAAAATAAGGATCCGGGGAGCTTCCTCATACCTTGCGTAATCGGCGATAAATTTGTGGGTAAGGCACTTTGTGATCTTGGTGCTAGTGTTAATCTAATGCCCAAATCTGTTTTTCAGAAACTAGGTATTGGCAAGGCGCGGCCCACGACAGTTACCCTACAGCTAGCTGACCGCTCTTACGTTCACCCCGAGGGAAAAATTGAAGATATTTTGGTAAGAGTGGATAAGCTTATTTTTCCTGCTGACTTTCTTATTTTAGATTGTGAGGCAGATGAGAACGCACCAGTCATCCTCGGACGACCTTTCTTAGCCACGAGAAGATCGTTGATTGATGTGGAGAAAGGAGAACTCACCATGCGCGTGAACGATCAAGAAATTAAGTTGAATGTTCTCCAAGCAATGAAACATGCCGATGTGGACGAGGAATGCAAAGCCATCATCGAGGTGACCTTTGATTACCCCTGCATCAGGTCAGGCTGCCGACATATAAAATTTGGTCACTGCTGCGACAGCCATCTAAAGACCTGTCACGACAGTGACGACGACAGCTCCGACGACAGTGACCCCTCTGAATCCGATACACCTGACACTGAAGGTCATGAGGAGGTAAACTGGTTAGACCATCGTCCAGGTAAGTTATTCGAACCTTTGAATTACACTTCGGATAACCATTTAATCCAAAAGCCCTCCACTGTTGAGCCACCTGTCTTAGAACTTAAGCCCCTGCCAGGGCAGCTTAAATATGCTTATCTTGGTTGTGATGACACACTGCCTGTAATCATCTCTGCTAAGATGCCGCAGGAACAGGAACGACAGCTGATCGACATGTTGAGGCAGCATAAAAGGGCGATAGGATGGACGATAGCAGACATCCAGGGCATTAGTCCGGCAATCTGTATGCACAAAATCCTCCTAGAGGAAGATCATAAGCCGACTATTGATGCCCAAAGGCGGCTAAACCTTGCGATGAAGGAGGTAGTGCGTAAAGAGATAATCAAGTGGTTAGATGCTGGTATTATTTACGCCATCTCCGACAGCAAATGGGTAAGCCCGGTGCAATGTGTTCCCAAGAAAGGAGGCATGACCGTGATAACCAACGAAAACAACGAGTTAATCCCAACCAGGACTGTGACCGGTTGGAGGGTTTGTATGGACTATCGGAAGCTTAACAAAGCTACCCGAAAAGACCACTTTCCTTTACCCTTTATTGATCAAATGCTTGATAGATTAGCGGGTAAACCTTACTATTGTTTTCTTGATGGTTATTCAGGATATAATCAAATTGCTATTGCACCAGAGGACCAAGAGAAAACGACTTTCACATGCCCCTACGGTACATACGCATTTAGGAGGATGCCATTTGGACTCTGTAACGCACCTGCCACCTTCCAAAGGTGCATGATGGCTATATTCTCGGACATGGTTGAGGACTTCCTAGAAATCTTTATGGATGATTTTTCTGTCTTTGGAGACGATTTTGAGAGTTGTCTAGGCAATTTACAAAAGGTGCTCGAAAGATGCGAAAAAGCTAACTTGGTTTTAAATTGGGAAAAATGCCACTTTATGGTGGATGAAGGGATAGTCTTAGGCCATAAGATTAGCTGCCGTGGGATAGAAGTCGACAGGGCAAAAATAGAGGTCATAGAGAAGTTGCCGCCGCCAACAACAATCAAGGGCATTAGGAGTTTTTTAGGGCATGCTGGTTTTTATAGGAGATTTATTGCCAATTTCTCAAAAATCACGAAACCCCTATGTCATCTCTTAGAGCAGAACCGACCCTTTGACTTTAATAAAGAATGTACTGAAGCATTCAAGGTTCTGAAGGAAAAGTTAGTGACAGCCCCCATAGTACAGCCACCAGACTGGACACAACCGTTTGAAATTATGTGTGATGCTAGTGACTATGCTGTCGGGGCAGCACTTGGGCAGCGCAAGGACAGGCTATTTCATGTCATATATTACGCCAGCAAAACATTGAATGATGCCCAAGTGAATTATACCACCACGGAAAAGGAGCTGTTAGCTGTGGTGTTTTCCATCGACAAGTTTCGTTCTTACATACTTGGAACGAAGGTTATAATACACACCGACCACTCTGCCCTCAAGTATCTATTTGCAAAAAAAGATGCAAAACCTAGGTTGATACGATGGATATTACTATTACAAGAGTTCGACCTTGAGATAAAAGATAAAAAGGAGACAGAAAATCAGGTGGCAGATCACTTGTCGAGGTTGGAGACGGGACAGAGTCTACCGCCAGATGAGACACACATATTGGAGACCTTCCCAGATGAGCAGCTCTTTGCTGCCGCAATAGCTGTCGCGACAGCCATGGCGGCAGGTAAGTCTTCTAACCTTCCCTGGTATGCTGATTTCGTTAATTTTATAGTTAGCGGAATATTACCTTCTGATCTTACTTACCAAGCCAGGAAGAGGTTTCAAAATGATGTTAAACATTATTATTGGGACGAACCTCTTCTTTTCAAAATGTGCGCAGATCAGGTTATAAGGAGATGCATACCACAAGAAGAACAAGAAGACATTCTCCATCACTGTCATGCTTCACAATATGGAGGACACTTAGGAGGCAACAAAACTGCTGCCAAGGTGCTGCAGTCAGGGTTCTACTGGCCGACACTGTATAAGGACGCACAGGAATTTTACAAAAACTGTGACAGATGCCAGCGGACAGGTAACATCTCGAGGAGAAACGAGATGCCACTGCAGAATATTTTAGAAGTCGAAATCTTCGACGTTTGGGGGATTGATTTTATGGGACCTTTTCCATCTTCTTGTGGAAATCTTTACATCCTCCTAGCAGTGGATTATGTCTCCAAGTGGGTAGAAGCAATCGCAACTCAAAAGAATGATGCCAAAACAGTCCAAAAGTTTTTGCACAAAAACATCTTTTCTAGATTTGGCATCCCTAGGGCGATTATCAGTGATGAAGGGAGACATTTTGACAACAAGGTAATTGCTGCCGCTTTGAGAAAATATGGTGTCAAGCACAGGATCGCGACAGCATACCACCCACAGACCAATGGACAGGCTGAGATATCCAATAGGGAAGTGAAGAACATTCTAGAAAAAATGGTTAAACCAACTAGGAAAGATTGGTCTTTGCTTCTGAATGATGCATTATGGGCATACAGAACAGCTTTCAAGACTCCATTGGGCATGTCTCCATACCGTTTGATTTATGGGAAAACCTGTCATCTGCCTGTCGAGATAGAACACAAGGCATATTGGGCGATCAAGGCAGTAAACATGGACTTGGACAAGGCAGGCCAGAAAAGGTTGTTGGATTTGAATGAGATAGATGAAATACGGACAATGGCCTACGACAATGCAAGGATTTACAAGGAAAAAACTAAGAAGTGGCATGACAAGAAGTTGCTGCCACGACAGTTCTGCCCAGGGCAGCTTGTGTTGTTGTTTAATTCTAGGTTGAAACTCTTTCCAGGGAAACTCAAATCTAGATGGTCTGGCCCGTTTCAAGTAGTTCAAGTTTTTCTCCATGGTGCCATTACAATTCAATCACTAAAAGACGGGCACCAATTCAAAGTCAATGGACAACGCCTCAAGCACTATCAAGGGACTGAAGCCCCAGGAATACAGGAAGTGGTTACTTTAGGTGATGCCCCACAAGGCATCCCTAATTTAACCTAATTCTTTTATTTTTATTTTTATTATTAATATTATTTATTAGGAATTAGATTTATTTTATTCGAATAATGTTTTGTTTTTAATTTCAGTTTTTAGGAAATAAAGCAAGTGAGAAAGAAGAAGTGGCCCAAGCCCACCGCCCATCCACCAGCCCAATAAAGCCCATTTATGATAACCTATCGTTTCGGCTGCCGGCGCAGACGGAGTTGACAGGCTGTCAACAGATGCACAGCAGACGAAGAATCGTGCGGCAGACGCACAGCAGAGGCATTAATGCCCGTCAGACGCGTCAGACACTCTACATTCAATCTGCCGCTCCGTTATTCCCGCTTGCCGTTGCGGCATTAAATGGGCAGCTCCCCAACAGCTTTATAAACCCCTTCTCCTTTTCATTTTGCATCACTTCAGATTTTCTCTCTTGCTATTCTCTTCTAGTTTTACCTATTTTCTTTCGTTTTCAGCCCTTGCAACCAAAAATGTCTTCACGACAAACCCGACAGAACGCTGCTGCCGCTTCCTCTTCCGCAGCAGCATCCCCGTTCGCTAACAAGGAACTTTGGGAGGAGCGAAGCTTCATCTACAACAGAGATGCCCCTCTGTTTGGACTCCGGCCGTTCATCATGCAGGCCATAACAGCTCAACTGTGGGAAGACTTCGCCGAGCAGCCGGCAGAACTTAATGACACCCTAGTCAGGGAGTTTTATGCGGCGATCGAGAGCAAGACGGCGACATCTGTCACCGTCCGAGGAGTGACAGTCCCTTTTACCGCCAGCAGCATCAACCATGTCTTCGGCCTCTTCTTTGGCCCCAATGATGATGCACATCAACAGTTTTGGGACAGCCTCGACGCTGCCGGCCACGATGCTGTCATGAGGGAGTTGACAGAGGCGGGAACGACATGGAGCACAAGTAAGAAGAACCCCCATTCTGTCAATAGGGGGCAGCTACTACCTGAGGCAAAGCTATGGAACGCTTTTATCAAAAAGCGTATCCTGCCCTCGTCCCACCATACGACAGTCAACAGGCAGAGGCTGGCCCTCATCCACTCTATCATGCACAACAGGCCCATCAATGTGGGCAGGTACATGCGGGACAGCATTCTCGACTGTGCTTTCCGATCAGACTCACGGCTCTGCCTGCCCTGCACCATCACTGCCCTCTGCCGCTGCGCTGCCGTACCGGAGGAAGACTCAGACAAAATCAAGAAGGGCAGCGGCTGGACAGACAGCAACATCTCCAGCCTCATGGAGCTGGTAGTCGTATCGCCCCTCAACGCTTTCGATCCAAACGCCCCTCCTGCTAAGTCTGATGATGAGCCTGCCACCGAGCCTGCCTCAGAAGCTGCCACCAACACCGCTCCGGCAGATCAGAACGCCCACATCCTTGCTGCCGTCCTGCGAATCGAGGAACGCCAGATGGGCTTAATGACATTCATCCGAGACTTCTCTAATGCCACGGTAAACTTCATTACCAATACTTTGAATTTTTCGGATGTCTTTTTCCCCACCTTCCCCGCCCATTATTTCAATATCCCATCCCCTACTCCCACACCACCTGTCTCTCCCCATGGAGAATCTGTCTCCTCCACACCTTCCCCGACGGCCGCCGGCAGCCCACCGGCAGACACCTCCCCTCGAGGAACAAAGCGAGCTGCCACTGACGACAGCCCCCTTGTCCGGAGGAATTTGGACAGCGCCTTCACACGGGTGAAACGCATTAAGCATGTCGCAGACAAGCGAAGGCTGTCCAAAGCCATCATGACCACCAGCTGGGACAGCAGCAACAGCAGTTCCGATGTCAGGCTAGTGGAGCCACCTGCCCTTCAACCTGCTGACGACCTTGTCCCCCAACCGGAGGAAGACCCTGCCCCTCAACAGGCTGACGAATCTGTCGATCAACCTGCTCCGGCACCTGCCCAGCCACCTCCACAACGCAGACGCCGACATCAGATCCGCGTCAGCAGCAGCAGCGAGGACAACGAATAAAATTTAAGTTTTTATTTCTTTTCTCCTCTTATTGCTGCCTGCCCTTATATATTTGTGATGTATTATTTTTATCTTATTTTTCTTTCTTTGTTTTTGTGTTATTTTGCATTGAGGGCAATGCAACCCTCGAGTTTGGGGGTGGCAACCCTCCATATTTAATGGCATCTTTAGCACATCTTTTGTTTAACTGTTGTGTCTTTTTATTTACTTATTGGTAAAAAAAAATCAGAAAATTAAACTGTTGGCTTAAAACTGTGAAGTTAACTTACCTGTCATGACGGCTCTGTCGTGGCAGCATCCTTAGGACAGGTTGAGGAAAAGTTTAGAGCCTTTCTATAGTTCTGAAAACTTAAACACTTTTGTGACTGTTATAGTGCTTAGATTTCTTTTAGCCAAACTAGAATAGGATGCTTAGAACTTGAATAGCCCCTAGAGGTGCCTAACACTGGCTCTAGGAAAGAAGTTTAGTAAAAGAAAATCAAAAACCTAGAGGTGCCCGAAACCGGCTCTAGGAAGCTAACTAGAGGTGCCCAAAAACTGGCTCTAGAAAATTTTAGCTTGAATAGAGAAGAAAAAGAAGCATGAAAATGTGCCTTCTAAAAAAATAAACTTTGGCATAAAAATTCGAGTTAAGGAGTTGAATATTCTAGTGAAACTAAGAGAGTCTTAGCATATAACTGTTCACAAGCATGCACACACTGCACGAGAGCTATAGGGAGATTCCGGACAGATCCTAATCTTTCCGACAGGTTGCTGCCGCCATAGAGAATGAGCGACGGGTAAGGGACAGTTCACTGTTTGAAAGCCAACACAAAAATTTTCATTTTTCTTTAGGTTTAATTGCTTGAGGGCAAGCAAAGACTTGAGTTTGGGGGTGTGTTGAGTGTGTAAAAGTTCTATTATTTACACCCTTTCTAACCCATATTTCTGCTGCATTCAAGCATCATTGCATTGCATTTAGGATAGTTTTCAATTAAACATCACAATTATATAAAAGGCACGGATTCTACTAAAAGATGGCGTATTTTGCAGGTAACTGCTAAGGTTGACGATGAAGGCAGGCGAAGGGCAGATAAGCAGGAAGGCTGAACTGAACAAGCAGCTGAAGAAGACGAACCTGTCATGGACCTGTCGTGACAGCATGGTGACAGCAGATTATTGAAGAGGAAAAATAAATTGGACATCGATAGATAGAGAAAAATCTGCTCGTCTATCGTGTGGAAGCCAAATAATTTTACAAGCCCCGGATCAAAAGATATGTCAAGCCAAAGCTCAAAGGAGAGGAAATCCCTAAAAGCAAGGATGCGGCTAGAAAGTAGGATACTTTAGAGATTTAGTCTTTATTAGAATCTTACTTTTAATTAAAGTTGTAATCCTTGTTACCTTAGATAACTTGAGCCCAAAGCTTATATAAAGGGCATAGATTAAACCTAGGGCATAGCCGACTACCCCATAACCGAAACCAAAACCCTGTCGTCCACCCGTCACCGACATGTTCTAAATTCCCCCTAGGGCCACGGGTTGTTTTGTAAAGTAGTTGCAAGGGTTGCTTTGTTTTAGGATTTTTCAAGTTCAATAAAATAAACTTCAAGTTCTTTTATCTTGGTTTTAATATCTTGCAAGAGCATCGGGAGAGCATTGTAAGGTTATCCATTTACTTAGCATCGGGAGAGTTAAGTATACGAAAGAGATAAAAGCGCGTTCTCTAGTTTATAGTTGAACCATCTCGTGCTTAGGGATAAGGCGAGGTTAAGTGGCTAAGGAAGAATTCATACACATCGGTGTTCATCCTTCGATTCACGCCGGGAGGTATCATCAAAGACATGTTCATCGACAGACTTGTGCCTAGGGATAGGGCAAGGCAGATCTGGGATTCTTGCCAAGCTTGAAGTACTGAGTTAGTGTCTGCTGCCGCGACAACTAACGGACAGACGTCGCGACAGGTGCTGCCAGCGACGGGAGCGACGACAGAACTGGAGATCCTAAGCAATTCAATACCTGCACTACTGAGCAATTCAATACCAGCCCATTCTCTCTATCTTGATTTCTCAATCCTTTATTTACGTTTTACTTTATTATTCGTGACAACTTTCTAAAATATTTCCTTTGCTTCGTGCAGTAAATCAAGGTGAAGTCATTAGCCCAATCCCTGTGGAGACGATATCCGATACTTCGTATCACTTTACTACTTGCGTCGTGTACACTTGCACTACCATTGCGATAGACTATTTTACACGCAACAAATATTCACCATCTTCTTCAATTCTGCGTTTTTAACTCTAATTTCTCTATTCTCAACCAATAAATTATGAACTTGATTTCTTATTTCTTCATATTCGTTTGGAATTGGGTCATCATAGTCAATCAATCTAAAAAAATTACATCCACTCTACAAAAATTAAAAACAAATCAAACCATTCATTAATTCAATCACAAGCAAAAAACAGTTAATTCACATACAAAAAATAACTACTTACTAATTCAATCACAAGAAAAAACAGTTAATTCACATACAAAAGTAATTACTTACATCTCGGTCTTTAGCACACCCATAGAATCTCCTTCCTTTGCTCTTTGGAACAGTTGAAGTGCAAATTGGTGATTTCAACTTGCATTTACTTTCTACAAGGTCTCCTTCAGCACTAAATTTTGAACTTCCAGTTGACATGGTTCAACAAAAAAATGTCGACTTCCTAGAATTCAAACTCAATGAGAAAATATTAATCTAAGCAAATACAAGCAAAAAATAACATAAGGGTAATAAGGGCTTTACCTTAACACAATCTCCCACTTGTTTCCTTACTTTCAGATGCAGACCCTCCTTTGATTGAAATCACAAACCCCGGCTAAACCCAAAATCTGTAAAAACAGAGGCAAAACTTATAAAAAAAGTCAGTAATAAGATGGTAGAGAGTCTAAAACCCTAAACCCGTTAGGAACAAATTCACAAACCCAGAATCTTGTTCAATACAATGATTTCTTCCCCCAATTCGTCTACATGAAATCAAATTGAAAGGAATCGGTAAAACTGAGAATGGAGTAAAACAGAGTTAAAATCACATTCGTTCTTCCTTTATTTAAGAGTTTTTTTATTATTTTTTTATTATTATATTATATTTATTTAATTTTTAAAATTATTATTTAAATTCGGAAATTATAAATGAAGAGGGTGACATGGCCTTGTTTTATTGGCTATTAGTGTTTTTTCAAACGATGTTTATTTCTGGAGTTATTAGGGTAACGACGTAACCTTTAGGGGGCAGAATGGCCGAAAAAATTCTTTAGGTACCAAACTGAGAAATGGGGTAAACGTTAGGGGGCATTTAATGCATTAAGCCTTTTTTGTATGTGTTTAAAGTATTTTTAATTAGGAAAATACTTTGATGCACAAGCTGTGTAAACTTTAGTTTACACAATCCCTTTAATTTTAGGGTTTAAGGTTTAGGGTTTTATGTTAGGGTTTAGGGGTTTAGTATGTAGGGTATATAATTTAAAGTTTATGGTTAGAATTTAGAGTTTAGAGTTTAGGGCTTAGGGTTTAGGTTGCTAGGGGTTGTGATTTAGATTTTAAATTTTATAAAAGGATTGTGTAAAAAAAATTTACACAGCTTGTGCATCAAAATAAAACCCTTTTAATTAAGTATGTGTCTAATGTTTTATTCTGTAACTATTTTGGTGTTTACCCGTAATAGATATTAAAATTTATTGGACACATGTTAAGTTATAAAAAATTATGATTTTTTTTTATAAAAATAACTTAAAAATTCTTTTTTTTTTAAAAAACCCTCAAACCCCTAAATTAAAAAAATGATAAATATTCTATACGGTGGAAACTAAAAGTTTCCCTAAATTATAACCCCTCAAATTAAACACTAAAACTTTCAATCCTAAATTATAACCCAAAATTTAAACAATTATCCCAAAATTCTAAACCCCTACACCTAAAACCCTAAACTAAATCCATATACCCTAAAACTAAGGTAATTGTGGCCGCTTGTGTATAGAATATTTTTTCATTTAAAAATACTCTCAAATCCCTACTCTCCGAAGTTCATTATTGTTTCCTACCACCTCTGACCTCTCCTCCTCCGTCGTCGACCATCACCCACCCACCCCTTGTTGCCGACACCTTCGCTGGTTGTCCACTCATCAATGACGTTCTTCCTACTTATATCAGGAGAAAATATTCGTCAACTTTCAATACTTTCACGCTTTGGATTGTAAGCTTAAAGGCAATACCCTACGAAAATCGACAATAGGCTACAAGGAATGGGTGGTGATCGACGACTGGAAAGAAGAGATCGACGGTGATAGACCGTGGTAATGAACTTTAATGATTTGAGACTTCTCCAACAACAAAAATTAAAGTCTAGGGTTTTTTTTTTGAATTTTTTAAATAATTTCTTAATTTTTTAAAACAAAAATTAAATAAAAATTAATAAATATGACAAATGTCATGTAATGACTGGATGACGAATTTTTTTTAACAAATTATAAAATAAAACGTTTGTCATTTACTTGGACAAAAAATATTTTAAACATATATCTAAAAAAATATAGTCTGTACAATTTTTTTACTATCAAGCCAGAAAGAAACAAATGGCATAAAGAAGTGTCCATCGGCACATGTGCATGGCGCCCAAGTAACTATTTGGTGCGTGAAAATACTGGATCTTAGTTGGATACTAGCATATTATTTCTACCAAAAAATCATAAGTGATTTATTTTTGCGCTTAATTATCGGTATTCAATTCATTGACCGACTAATTTAGATCGAGTTTTGCAAAGACTCAATATGGCGACGACCCTTCTAATTTATTTATTTTTTTCTTTCACAACGTCATGATTTCAACTTCTAACCTTATCTAAGATACCTGACGCCTCATCTCGCTAGACCAACTAAATATTGGTAATCATAAGTGATTTTAATCCATCATCTCATGTCATTATGCAGTGAATTTTATTCTTCACAAATAATGTTAGTCCATTACCATGAGTCGATATTTTGAGATTGTTTCATATTTGTCACTTGAAAATCCAACTACATGGTTAAATTCACGGAGTGATATGAAAATAAGCTCAGGACCAAATTGAAAGAAACGGATAAATTCAGGAGGCAAAATGCGATTTATCCCTAAAACAGGAGTAATATTCACGAGCTGACAATCAAAAAACAAAAAATAAAATCCCAACTACCTTTCGCTCTCCACTCTCTACTCTTCCTCCACTACTAATACATATCAATTTTCCATTTTCCTTGCGTTTCTCAGCATTTTCTCTCATTTTCATGTCTCGCTTTCAATGGAAGATCCACCTCAATCTATGCAAATATGAATAAATAATACTCCCGCCTTCCCTGATCCAATCCTTTTTCTCTTCTGTTTTCACATTCACTTTTCTGGAATTTCTTTTTTCTTGCTTTGACAAAGTCATCTTATCAATGCTTCTTTAATGGTTGCGTAAGTCTAAATTCCCACTGCTCTTTCTTTTTGTTTTGTGATATCGCTGCGATCCTCTTTATAGCCGGAAATGTTGAAGTAGGTAGATTCTGATATTTCTTCCCTTTTTATTTGTTTTCCCCCATTTTTAGTTCATTTTTGTAATTATTCTTTGCTTTGATCGTAGATAAAAGGACGTTGACGTGAATGTGAAGTACTTCCGGCGAGATTTGATCGGGTTTTTTTAGTGTCTCCTCAGTAATATTTTGTATGCTTCTTCTGCCTTTATGTACTAATTTAAGTAATGTTTTCTCTTTCCTTTTCTCTCTAAAATAACTGTTAATCGCTTTGTTTAAGTCGCTTAAACTAGCTTAATCAATTTCAACTCCATCTGATTTCTGCTGAAATAAGTTTGTTTTTAGAAGGAAGGATTCCGAACACAGTTTTGTTTGTTTGTTTTTCACTATAAATGACAGTATTACCTTTTAGTTAAGTCTCTTTGCATAGTATAAAATTGGAGTTTTCTTTTAAAATAGTAAAAAAATGCTGTAAAAATTAACTTTAGTAGTAGAAGAAAAGTTAGCAAGCTTTACTTTGAAGTACTAATTTTAGTAAGAAGCAAATCTTGTAACAGAGGAAGAATTGAAGTGATGGAGCTGGGGTGTGCTGTTCTGGTGCTGGTAATGCTAGCGGGGCTTTTGGTTACTGGGAAAGCAGAGATTTACATAGTCACAGTAGAAGGAGAGCCCATTATTAGCTATAAAGGTGGTGAAAATGGGTTTGAAGCGACGGCTGTGGAGTCGGACGAGAAGCTTGACACCAAGAGGTATATAGTTTTTGTTCTTTTAAAATAAAGAGAAGAGAAGAGAATGTTAAGGTGAAGTTCTGTTTTATTTTGCTACAAAAATTGAGTTTCTGTGAGGCTCTAGAACTTATCAAGCGATCCAGGGTTTAACTCCTGTTTCATACTATTGCTACATGATATTATTGGATTTCTTCGAGAAGAAGACCTTGTTCTATGCTTACCGGTGTTCTACTACTTGTGTTCACCCTCATGTAGATGGACACACACACAA
Organism: Hibiscus tridactylites; assembly: GCA_958450335.1. Taxonomy (NCBI): domain Eukaryota; kingdom Viridiplantae; phylum Streptophyta; class Magnoliopsida; order Malvales; family Malvaceae; genus Hibiscus; species Hibiscus tridactylites. Next base: position 12,851,474 of record OY288289.1, on the reverse strand, counting down.
TCAATCTCTTAGTTGATTGGAATATACCACAAAGTTTGCTCATCCCTGTTGTTTTCTTTGGTGCTTGTTTCAGTGAATTGGTTACATCCTACGCTAGTCATCTTGAAAAGAAACATGATTTGCTTCTCGGTATGCTATTCGAGCGTGGAAGCTATAAGAAACTCTACAGTTATAAACACCTGATAAATGGCTTTTCAGTTCACCTTTCCCCTGAACAGGTGAAACTCTCAAATGCTACACGTTGTGATTTTGTTTTGGAAATACTTTTTAGCAGAATGGATACCTATTATTTTTTCTGAAACTAGTCTCTTTTGTTTTCTTTCCTTACAATATGCCCAATATGTTAGTAGGCAGAAACCCTGAGACGTGCTCCTGGTGTAAAATCTGTGGAGAGAGATTGGAAAGTGAGGAAACTTACAACACATACCCCACAATTTCTGGGGCTCCCAACTAGTGTATGGCCAACTGGAGGTGGCTTTGACAGGGCAGGAAAGGACATTGTAATAGGATTTGTAGACTCAGGAATTTATCCACATCATCCAAGCTTTGCAGCCTATCATACCGACCCATATGGGCCTGTTCCGAAATACAAAGGAAAATGCGAAATTGATCCTGACACCAAGAGAGACTTCTGTAATGGGAAGATCATTGGAGCCCAACATTTTGCTGAAGCTGCAAAAGCAGCCGGAGCCTTTAATCCTGCTATTGATTTTGCATCTCCCATGGATGGTGACGGACATGGAAGGTTAGTTGCCTTACTATATGCATTGGCTGAAAGCACACTGATTATGGGAAAGAATTAAATCTGCATGCATGTATAAGTGCTAATATGCATGTAATAACTTAACTACAATTTGCCCTGCTCAAATGTATCTATAAAACAGAAGATACAAACTAGATTATATATTTAAGCCATATAATCACATTCACAACACATATTGCCTGCCCATATTTGGGAACAGTTTCCTGTTAAAGAAGGCTTAAAACTAGGTAAAAAGGTTTCGAAAGACAGCATTTGGCTTCTGTAAAAGCTGAAGCTCTACTATAACCACACTTTCTCTGGCTGCTTAAGTAGACAGGCTAAAGTACCTGTATGGGTGTACCTGTAAAATTGAAAATCCTGTAAATAATTGAACAGAAGATAGAAAATTTTCAACATTAAATGTTTGATGTTAATCTGTATAAACAGAAGACATTGCGGCTACTAACACGCACATAAAGAATTCAACAGTGTGTCAGTTAATCATAAAGTTGCATCTTTTGTTTTCTATTGAGGTACCTTTAGATCTTAACTGGCTTGGCTAGAGTCAACTAATACCATTTTGCACAAAGGTTCTAGTGTTCTGCTTCATGTTTATAGACTGTAGCACCTTTTACTTGACATTCCACTGTTATTTAAAAGATTTCCCCCCTTTTTTGGGGAATGATTAACAGAAGATTTTAGCTAAAAATAAGAAATCATTCCCGCATATGTTATCTCCATGCCGTGAAATGCGGTTGCAGTTCGCTTCTAGTATATAAGCATCCGGATCTCTTGTTGAGTCTTTCAATGTGAATGCAATTCCCATTCTTGAAGGTGTCTTTGTGTTTGTGATTCTATTTCTGATTTGCAGACATAACGGGTTTAGTATGAATCTAATGGCAGCCTGCATAAAATTAATAAGAAGTATGATGTGTGGTATTCACAAGTTTATGATGGGGATCTGTTACTTGGATTTGGGGGTGTGTCAGATACGGGTGTATGTCTAACACAATTTTGCTAAATTTTCTCTAAGATTTTCAATATAGTTTGTGAATCATTCCTTCTTACCCATGTCCGAATATGTCTAAATACCCATGCAAAAATTTTATGTCAATATTTTTTTATTCCAAAATATATGTCAATATAAGTGTTGGATATGGGTACTTTAGGGAAAATGAAGTGTTGAAGCAACATAATTGAGAATTCCCCATGTTCCCTATTGTGATTTTTGTTCCTTTCCTGTTTTGAAATGTTTGCTAAGTGATCTTTGCAACATGTTTGAATCACGGATAAGTTGGAAGGTGCTAGAGGTCTAGAAATAATGCAGCCTTGTTCTCTTCATGGAGAATAGGTAAAATAATGCAGCATTTTAAAACTATATTAGTGCTTTTCGAAAGAACCTTTTACTCAAAGTTTTTAATATTCACATATATTGAATCTGGCTTTGCAGTACAAATAAAAAAATGAGATTTTTTTCCCATTTAAATGCTAGCTAAAAAATGAATATTTGCAGTGTTATATGTTTAAGACAAGTCTTGGAGAGAGAGAGAGTGATAATGTTATATCACATTAAGCTGTAAATAAATGTCCAGTGAAAGGGAGCCAAAGCTAAGCATTTTTACTGTAGGTAAAATTTAGCTTTTGGTATAAAGACTTCTATATAAATTTGCTGGTGTTAAAGTGAAATTTTTGTGTCTATTCTTTCTATTAACCCATTACTCATCTTTGTTATATTTACCGGGTCCGGATGCCAGTCACACTGCAGCTATTGCAGCTGGGAATAATGGTATTCCCGTGAGAATGGGTGGCCATGAATTTGGAAAGGCAAGTGGAATGGCTCCTCGTGCCAGGTATAGTTTACTCATATCTTCCTAGGTCATTTTGCAAATAAAATTTGTTTTCTTCTTTGATATAGGATTTATTTTTCTTCTTTTGGTTTTAGGATTGCTGTCTACAAGGCACTGTACAGGCTTTTTGGAGGATTTGTAGCAGATGTGGTAGCTGCAATTGATCAGGTATGCTACAATAGGCCTTTCACCTGCTTTGTTCTTGTGATAACTCCATCTGAGATATAAAATAAGCATTATTTATGGGTAATGTGTTCCTTAAACATCCATCATTTGGGACTGTAGGTAACTGTAGAATTGTATAAAATTCTCTGTACTTTCATTCATAAGACAACTTAGGATATATACACATAGTTGACTTACTGTTTAAGGAAACTAAATATTCCCTAGTAATTACACTGCTATATTTACCCTAACTACCAGATACAAAACTTTAATACATGATATGTTTCTATTCTAATGAGAAATAACCTACGCTCCCCCTCAAACTGGTGTATATATGTTGTATATACCCAGTTTGGATGAGAAACCATCAAACATTACTCTTGGAAGTGCTTTCGTGAAGATATCAGCAATTTGATTGGTAGTTGGAATGTACTTGAGCTTCACAGTTCCATTATTAGCCTTCTCAAAGATGAAATGTCTGTCTATCTCAATATGTTTGGTTCTATCATGTTGCACTGGATTCTTAGCAATACTTATTGCTGATTGACTGTCACTGTAAATGTCCAATTCTGACTTTTCATCTAGTTCTAACTCAGTGATGAGTTTTTTAATCCACATCCCTTCACAAATTCCAAGGGCCATTGTCCTAAACTCTGCCACTGCACTGCTTCTAGATATCACAGACTGCTTCTTACTTCTCGATGCGACTAGATTGCCCCATACAAATGTACAATAGCCACTTACTGACCTTCGATCTGTTATTTCACCTGCCCAACTCGAATATGTGTAAACCTTTATTGTTCTGTCTTGGCTTTTTCTGAAAATGAGTCCAGATCCTGGTGTGAACTTTAAATATCTCAAGATCTTATTTACTGCTTCCATGTGTATTTCTCGAGGATCACTCATGTATTGACTTACTATGCTTACTGAATAAGCAAGGCCATGTCTTGTAAGTGATAAATAAATTAATTTTCCTACCAAACGTTGGTAAGATTCTTTGTTCACTGGATTCCCAGGTTCATCTTTGTTGAACTTCAAGCCTGATTCCATTGGAGTGTCGGCTGGTCTACAATCAAGCATTTTGGTCTCTGAAAGTAGATCCAAAATATATTTTCTTTGGTTAATGACTAACCCTTCCTTAGATCTAGCCACCTCCATTCCCAAGAAATATCTGAGATTCCCCAAATCCTTTGTATCATTTCCTGTGATAATCATATCATCGACATACACAATTAGGAGAGTCATTTTACCTTATGGAGTAACCTTTTTGAATAAGGTATGATCTGCTTGACTTTGTTTGAAACCATTCTGAACCACAGCTTTAGCAAATCTGTCAAACCATGCTCTCGGAGACTGTTTTAATCCATACAAAGATCTATTCAGTTTGCATATTGTCCCTCTTGTTGTACTTTCACTCAAACCTAGTGGAACTTCCATGTAAACTTCCTCCTCGAGACTCCTATTGAGGAAGGCATATTTTATGTCCAATTAATGCAACTCCCAGTCTTTGTTAACAGCCACTGAGTGTAACACCCTGATGGTGTTTAACTTAGCAATTGGTGCGAACGTTTCTTGATAATCCACTCCATATGATTGAGTGAATCCTTTAGCTACAAGCTTTGCCTTGTATCGTTCAATGCCTCCATTGGAATGATACTTGACTATGAAAACCCATTTGCACCCGATCACCTTTTTTCCTTCTGGTAGATTGGTTAGGTTCCAAGTATTATTCTTTTGCAGTGCAGTAACCTCATCTTCAACTGCTTTTCTCCACTCGGGGCTCTTGAAAGCTTCTTCCACTGTCCTTGGTATTTGCACACTGTCAATGCTGGCTGTAAAAGCTTTCAAACCAGATAACAATTTTCCATAGGCCACAAATTTTTTAATGGGATGAGTAGTGCAATTCCTTACCCCTTTTCTAATAGCAATAGGAAAATCATCTAAATCAATAGTTGTAGAGTCTTGTGGAATACTATTACCTTCTGTTTCCACAGCAGTAGGACTCGAAGCTAGCTCTTGGCAAGTGTTGGGCTGACTAACAGCTTCGGGAAGGGTTCTTCTCTTTCTTGTATAAACACTCAACTGTTTTTCTGCAAGTTGAGGAGTTGGAGATGTGTGTGGGATAGCTTTAAGAGTTGGAGGAGGTGTAGTATAAGGGCTAGACATTTTTGACAAAGGAGAAGGTATGTCAACTGGATTACTAGTTCTCGTAATTTCTTCCTCATTTGAAGGAACAGAGTGTTGAGGAGAATCTAAACTAGTGGTTTCCGCATTAAGAATAGGCATCGGAAGTAAAGATTGTGAAATTGGTAAGGACTGAAATTCCCTGAATGTCTCCCCCTGAATAGAAGTCCTTGAAAAATAAGGTTGATGCTCAAAGAAAGTAACATCGAATGAGACATAGGTTTTTCTGGTGGTGGGAGACTAACATTTGTAGCCCTTCTGACTCGAGGAGTATCCAATAAAAACACATTTTAAAGACCTAGCATCAAGTTTACCTCTATTAGAAGCCTGCACATGAATAAAAGTTGTACAGCCAGAAACACGAAGAGGAAGAGTAGAAGAAATGGGTTTAAAATGAGGAAACTGATGTAAAATAGTTTCAGTAGGAACCTTAAAACCAAGAGTTTTGCTAGGCATTCTGTTGATAAGGTAAGTGGCAGTTAAAAGGGCATCCCCCAAAGATACTTAAGAGCATTGGCAGAAAATAAAAGAGATCGTGTAACTTCAAGAAGATGTTTATTTTTACGCTCAGCTACACCATTTTGCTGAGGTGTGTTAACACAAGAAGTTATATGAAAAATTCCATTTTCCCGAAAGAAACTCCCAAGTGACTTGCTAAGATACTCACTCCCATTGTCACTCTTCAAAATTTTAATAGGAGTAGAAAATTGAGTATGGACCATACTATAAAAGTCTTTAAATATTTGTTCAATGTTAGACTTATCTTTCATTAGGAATGTCCATGTTGTCCTAGAGAAGTCATCTATGAACGACACAAACCACCTAGAACCAGAAATACTTTGAACTTTAGGAGGGCCCCAAATGTCACTATGTATAATTGAAAAACGAGAAGTAGGCTTAAATTGAGAAGGTACATAAGATTGTCTAGTATGTTTAGCCATTTGACAGAGTTCACAGTTGAAAGAGGAAGGACTTTTATTAATAAATAAAGTAGGAAACATTCTTTTCATATAAGAAAAATTGGGATGTCCCAATCGAAAATGCCACATCATAATATCATTTGAAAGTAAATTGGAAGGGAAAGCAGAAGTGTGAAGACCAATTGAACTAGAATGAATTGAGGTGGACAAGGCATCAAGGACATATAAGCCATTAGACAACCTAGCATTGTCAATCACCAGATTCGAACCCTGCTCCTGAAAAACACAACCTGTAAGGACAAAGTGAACATCACAAAGTCTCTCTTTAATTAATTGTCCAACCGATAACAAATTGCATGTAAGGTTAGGGACATAAAGAACAGAAGATAGTAGAATTTTATCACTTAATCGAATTGAACCCCTGCCAAGTACTGTGGAAAGTGAACCATCTGCAATCTTAATTGTGGATTGAGGGCTGGATCTTGAAAAAGAACAAAACAGACTGAGATTGCCTGTCATGTGGTCAGAATCACCTGAATCTACTATCCAACTAGAGAAGAGACCTGAGGATGAAGAACTACCTTCAGTTGCTGTGAAAGCTGTAGTGGTAGGAGGAGATGAGATGCGGCTTATGAGTTGCTAAAGTTCAACAATTTGTTGGGGACTGAAGCTGCTGGGCATGTTTTCAGAGGAACGAGGGTTTGTGAGAGAACTGACTTCAGAGTCAGATTCCATGGAGGACGAGATTTTTGGATCGAAAGAAAAACTGGAGAGGATCGACCTAATCTGACACCATGTAGAATTGTATAAAATTCTCTCTACTTTCATTCATAAGACAACTTAGGATATATACACATAGTTGACTTACTGTTTAGGGAAACTAAATATTCTCTAGTAATTACACTGCGATATTTACCCTAACTACCAGATACAAAACTTTAATACATGATATGTTTCTATTCTAATGAGAAATAACCTACAGTAACCAACCAGATAAAGATCTTCCTTTTTCGTAGTGTCTGATAGGTGTCTCTTGTTTCTAATGGTTGAGCCACTAGTTTTTGCTGGGATATTAAAGAACACTTCTTTAATGATTATCTTTGACTTGGAGACCTTCATGAATGACTCCTTTACAAACAAAAACATGAAGATGTGTCTTTTTAGTAATCCTAAGATTGTAGAACATGAAAAAGAAAAAAGAAAAAAATCAAGCATGTTTGTGATAAGCTTGAAAGAAAAATGAAAAGCTGTATTACTTTCTATCAGGTGAAGCTGAAAGATGCAAATTTATCAATCAGTTCTATAATCTTTTATTTATTGTAGAAAACTTGTGATTTGACAACTATTATGAACAGGCTGTTCATGATGGTGTGGATATTCTTAGCCTCTCAGTGGGACCAAATGGTCCTCCAGCAACCACAAAGACCACTTTTTTGAATCCATTTGATGCTACACTTCTTGGAGCTGTCAAAGCTGGTGTCTTTGTTGCACAGGCAGCTGGAAATGGAGGTCCTTTCCCTAAAACTTTGGTTTCTTATAGCCCTTGGATAACATCTGTTGCGGCTGCAATCGATGATCGTAGATACAAAAACCATCTGACCATGGGAAATGGAAAAAGTTTAGCTGGAATTGGATTGTCCCGTAAGTTGCATCAACTTTGACTATTTATAGACTACTTTCACTTAGGTTTCCTTCCACTTAACTCTTGTACATTTGTTCTTATTAGGCAGCCTATAGGAAGACACTCAAACAGTATAAAGATATTATTTAATCTAAAGAATAATGTTTTTCAAGAACAACAAATGATGAACAGTTTGAAATCTACATATGAGATGCATGTTCTGTTAATTTATCAAAAAGACATTCAAGCAAGTTAGACATTCCTTTTTCAAATAATGGTTTGGTTTAGTTGGTGATCTTCTGCATTTGTGACAAATTTGTGCATATGATAGGTCATTAACAGTAAAAGTTCTGTTTGAATCATCACTTTGGCTGTCACTGAGCTTAAAAATATTACTAATGAACTTTTAAGACTAGCTTTTATTTTGGTCTAGTGTTGTGCAATAAAATTTGCAAGGGCACAACGTTTAGTTCAAATTTTGGATTAAACAATCAGAATTGATAATTTTATTAAAATAAACTTGTGTTCTACTAGAATTGTTTTGCTTAATGCTTGAAATTAGGTTAAAAAAGTAAAGGTATGAAAATTTCATCTCATAAGATTGACTTTTTCTTTCACTAAGCTGTTGATATTTAGTCTCAGAGCCTTGCTAATCTGTTATCCTTTAGTTTCTTTGGACAAATCTCTCTGTTCTTAAAAGCTGAAGTGTGTAACTTTTGCATGGTTACAGCTTCTACTCATCTGAATCAAACGTACACCATGGTTGCTGCTAATGATGTGCTACTGGATTCATCAGTGAAGTATAGCCCCTCTGACTGCCAAAGGCCAGAGGTGTTAAACAAGAAATTGGTTGAGGGAAACATTCTTCTTTGTGGCTATTCCTTCAACTTTGTTGTTGGTTCTGCATCAATTAAGAAAGTTTCTGAAACAGCCAAGGCTCTTGGTGCAGTTGGTTTTGTTCTTGCTGTGGAAAATGTTTCTCCTGGAACAAAGTTTGATCCTGTTCCTGTTGGCATTCCTGGAATCCTTATCACCGATGTCTCCAACTCAATGGTAATTATCCTTGCTCCTCTTTTCCTTTCTCCCTTTTTTGTCATACGATTAAGCGAAGCTAAATAGTTTACCATGATCTCACGGCCAGAATCTGCAACATACTGTCACTGCTTGATAAATCCTATTCAGCTTTTCTGACATGACAAACAAGTATGATTTGTCTATTGGAAATCACTTCTGTAGGATCTCGTTGACTACTATAATGTTTCTACCCCAAGAGACTGGACTGGACGGGTGAAGAGTTTCAAAGCTATTGGTAGAATTGGGGATGGTTTGATGCCAATTCTCCATAAATCCGCACCACAGGTTGCAGTATTTTCTTCTCGGGGGCCTAACATAAAAGATTTCAGCCTTCACGATGCAGATCTTCTCAAGCCTGACATTTTAGCGCCTGGTGCTCTAATTTGGGCTGCTTGGTCTCCAAATGGAACAGATGAGCCTAATTATGTTGGTAAAGATTTGCTTCTCAGCCATCAGTTTGGAAAAGAAATGACATTATGCTTCTTGTAATGGAACTTTTCAGATCTTAATCAAATAATTTTCTTTGAGCAGGAGAAGAATTTGCCATGATATCTGGAACAAGTATGGCCGCGCCACATATTGCCGGGATAGCTGCTCTTTTGAAACAGGAACACCCTGAGTGGAGTCCTGCTGCTATAAAATCAGCCTTGATGACAACATCAACAAAGGTAGACAGAGCAGGAAGGCCTCTACAAGCACAACAGGATTCTAAAACCGAGGCCATGAAGCTCGTCGCAGCCACTCCTTTCGATTACGGGAGCGGTCATGTTAATCCAAGAGCTGCTTTAGATCCCGGACTCATCTTTGATGCAGGTATTGTTGCTTTTGCTTTGTAATTGTACCTTATCATTTTTGGTCACTTTGGTCAAAATTCCATCTGCCTTGTGTAGGTTATGAGGATTATCTGGGATTCTTGTGCACAACACCCGGTATCGATATCCATGAGATAAAGAAATACACAAACTCGCCCTGCAATGACACCATAGCCCACCCATCAAATCTCAACATCCCATCAATTACAATCTCTCATCTGGTGGGAACTCAAACAGTCACTCGTACAGTTACAAACGTCGCGGCCGAAGAAACGTACACGATCACAGCGAGAATGCACCCATCCATTGCCATTGAAACCAACCCTTCAGCAATGACTCTAAAACCAGGTGCATCCAGGAAGTTCTCAGTGACACTTACTGCTCGATCCGTCACTGGAACTTACAGGTTTGGAGAGATTAGCATGAAAGGCAGCAGAGGGCACAAGGTATCCATCCCGGTGGTGGCTATGGGACACCGGCGATAAGTTTGGATTGGTAAGAAGAATTAAGGTTTGTATTATTCTTTGTAATTTGTGGTAATAATATATGAGATTAGATATAAGCGTATGAATTATATGGAATAGAATGTTGTGATCAGGGAAGAGACTCCTAGTTTCTTCCATCTATAAGTTTTGCTCATTTCTTGGCTAAATTTGATTTTGTACTTTGGGCTTTGTTATGTGTTGTACTCTAGTTTTATATGTTGCAATTAGGCAGGGTATCAATTATCAAATCATCATCAACTGCTTTTCTGCTATTAGCTTAACTACTTTCGGATCAACATCACGTCACCTATGATCCCAACTAATAAAAAACATCCACTTCATTAAATTTTTTTCATGTCATGTTTTTACCAAGTAAATTTTTAATTGATAAAAATTGTTCTTAATTTAATTTACAGTAAATATGAGTGTAAAAACATGACATGAAAAAATATTGAAATTAATTATTTTTATTGCTTGGACATGTAGTGAAGAGACCTTATGATATAATTTCTCACTGTAATGACAAGTCTTTACCAGTTTTTTCGGCAAAACATTAAGTCCCTGTTTGACAATTAGCGGATAGATGATAGCAAATTATATTAGTTGATTGTATAAAAGTGTTTGATAAAATTAACTGATAGTTGATAGTTAGATTATTTAAACAAGCAAAATGACATATAAGTACATGATTATATTCAATACTTGTTTCAATAGTTTTTTAGTTATCAATATTTTGTATCTAATTATTATTAATTAGATCTATAAATTTATTTTTAATAAAACTTTTCTAAACATATTCAAATAATTTATATATTAATTTATTATTTATATAATTATTTTAATATAATTTAATTAATTAATAAATTTAAATACACATAAATATGTGATAATAAAAAAAGTAAATAGGTTGAGAAAATATTTAATTTAGGTTATTTTGAGATTTTTGGTAAGTAGTAAGGGTAAAAGAGTCTTTACAACTCTAATATCAAACCTCTAATCTCAAAAAGCTCATATTATGAGTTTTTTCCCCCAAAATTAGCGGTTTCACCTCAATCTGTTGTTTACCAAACAACAATATTAGCGGATTTGACTGGTCAAACCTGTAATTATGCCTCAAACCTCTAATTTTTGCTCAAACCTCTCTTTACCAAACATGGTCTAAATATTTTTATTGTATTGAAAAAAATCAAACACTTAGGTCATGTTTGGTAAAGAGAGGTTTGGGCAAAAATTAGAGGTTTGAGGCATAATTAGAGGTTTGACCAGTCAACTATGCTAATATTGTTGTTTGGTAAACAACAGATTAAAAGAGCGGATTGAGGTGAAACCGCTAATTTTGAAAAAGTTTATAATATGGCCTTTTTGAGATTAGAGGTTTGATATTAGAGTTGTAAAGACTCTTTTACCCTTACAGTTACCAAAAATCTCAAAATAACCTAAATTAAATATTTTCTCACCCTATTTATAAGCTAATCATATTTACATGTGTATTTAAATTTATTAATTAATTAAATTATATTAAAATAATTATATAAATAATAAATTAATATATAAATTATTCGAATATGTTTAGAAAAGTTATATTAAAAATAATTTTATAGATCTAATTAATAATAATTATGTACAAAATATTGATAACTAATAAACTATTCAAACAAGTATTGAATATAATCATGTCCTTATATGTCATTTTGCTTATTTAAATAATCTAACATCTATCAGCTATCAGTTAATTTTACCAATAACTTTTATACAATCAGCTAATACAATTCGCTAGTCACATCAACTAATACAATCCGCTAATCAAATCAGCTAATGCAATCAACTATCAGCTAATGTAATCTGATATCCGCTATCAGCTATCCGCTAATTGTAAAACATGACGTTAAATTTTTAGAAGTTTTGCTATACACACTCTTAAGGGTTGCATATAAGAACTATTAGATTCTTATCATAAAATTTTATTTTATTTTTCAATTGAATTTATTAGAATGTAATTAATTACCTTCTTAAAAAATAAACAACATTAATTTAGAGTGTATAATGTAATTAAACCCTAAAATTATAAATTCCTAGACTTTAAACCTTAAACCAAAAATCATAAACCCATAAATCTAATAATTAAACTTCAAAAGTTAAATCCTAGACACTAAAAACCATAAACTATAAAGTCATAAAACAAAATCATAAAACATTAAATCATAACACCTAAACCCTTTTATATGATTATTAATTACATTAAATATCTTAAATTAATTATTTTTAATAAGGTAGGAATGTACTTTGACCGAACAAACATCCACACCTCTTTTAAGCAAGACCAGCAGAGATTCAATACCACTGCCCAACATTGTTAAATAAATTACAAATTTCATTATCACTGCTATTTTGATAATTGAAGTTTAATCAAAGAAGAATCTAATCACTAAGATTTCACATTGTTTTTATTTTAATCGTTCAGTCGTTAAATACTTTAACGACATCATGACTGAACATCATCTTTTAAAAATTATTAAATGACCCCAATAATTTCTTAATTTTTTAAAGAAATCATGACTTTAAATTTTATTTGATTTCTCGATGATAGAACATCTTTTTTTTTTAAATCCCAACAATAATAAGGTGGTGGAGGAAGCGAGTTGTATATCTTAATTTTACGCTGATCGAACGATGAATATTGTAAATTGAAGTGGTAAAGTTTTGTGAGTTTTGAATTTCGAGTTTTGATATCAGATTCTCTTTTGTCACTTCTTTTTATGCATTTCACATTTTTACAGGTAAATTTTCACTTATTTTCTCATATCATTTTCTATAAGCAGTTATTTAGAAATTATAATTTAATTATATAAAACAAAATTTAAAAAACGAATAAAGTATGTAATTTTAACTGATAAAATATACGAACTTACATGATAAAAATAACTCGTAATATAATTTCTTCAACAATAATGTACAAATTAACGTGAATTTATTTAAAATTTATGTGTCAAAGTATTATCATTGGCTTATATCCCAATTATTTAATGAGGTAACATCGTCCTTTAGAAGTCCACGTCCGAAAGTTATTGAATCTTCATAATTGCTCAAATACATGTAGTTGATGGGAAGTAGAGGTGAGAATGTTCGGTTTGAATTAATTTTTGATTTGAGTCGCATTTAATTTATATCAGATCGAGTTTGATTTGGTTCCATGTCTCAAACGATTGATATCCAGATGATTTAATTGAGTCAAATCTATTTTTTTTTTCATTTCGTATATATTGGTTGGTTGTGGTTAGGCCAAGTCTCTAAAGTACTTATTGCAACGTCATTAAAGATGTAGGCTCAAGCCTCGTGTGGTGAAAAAACACTCATCGTCGGTAATAATATTATAATATACCCTAGTTTCGTTTCCAAAAATAAAATTTTATTACGAAACTAATACACTTAACCGTTAAAAATGTCTAATCTATATCCTTTTATTCAGTTAGTGCCTAACGTTTATTTCAGGTAAATTTGATATTTATTGTTTCATTTCGTAACTTAAATCAGATTTTTTTTGTGCCTGACGTTAAATTTTTTTTTCCTGTTATCCAATAAAAACATAACATGTGACATATTTTTGGTATTTTCTTTAATTTTATTTTAAAAAATAAAAAATCCTTTAATTTTATAAAAAACTCAAAATGTTAAATTTCTCTAAAAAAAACCCAAAAACCCTAAAATTTTCCACTCCCACCACCAATTCAACCACCATCAGCCACCATTGCCTTCGTTGGACCTTCACGACTGAAAACCTCAATATTCTGTCGTCGAAAATCGGTGAATGAACCGTCGATTGCTCTGTTGACAAACATCCAACAATGAAGAAAAAAGAGATCGGTTGGGCTTCTGACCTGACTAGAGGGTGGGAGGCTGAACAATGAGGTACACGATGCTTGGTGGTGAACGGTAAACCACCAACGTGTGGGGATGTCGAGCGATGAGAGAGATGTGATTTAAAGGTTTGATTGAAAGAAATTAAAACTTTGGGGTTTTAAAAAATTCATATTTTTAAAGAAATTTAGAAATTAAATAAAATAAATAAACCATGCCACATGTCATGTTATAGTTGGATGTCGAAAGTTTTTTAATTGTTGTTGACAATAAACCTGATTTAGGTTAAGGAGGAAAACTTTAGGCACCAAACTGAAAAAAAAACTATAAGTTGGGCACCTTCTTGACGGTTAAGCCTATTATCGTGTGATCGGAGTAAACTTGAACCGTGTAACCAGAGACAGATGTAGGACTTTATGTTTGGGGTGGGGGGGCAAACCAATAAAATCTAGGGACTGACTTATAAATTTTAGGGGGCCGATAATAGACTTTCAATAGAAAATACATAAAAATTTCTAAATCATATACGAATTCCAAAATTTTAAGGGGTGACCTCCACCTCTCGGTCTAACCCTGGGTGTAACTCGATAATTTATAAAAACAAAAAAATAATATAATTAAAATTTGTGATCTTGTGAAAAATAACATGTACACATCATAAACACTAGGACGTTTTAGAGTTTACATGGAATGAATTATTAACATGTAATTTTATTTTTATAAATGTATATTATTTTTAACATACACAAAAAGTTAAAACAATTTATCAAAAAATACACACTTTCTCTATGTCTTTTGACACGAACATTCTACTTTTTAGAACGGTTACTTTGTTTCGATTTGTGCTATTGTCCTTCTTGTTATGGAATCTGCAATTGAAAAGAATTTAAAAGAATTAGCAATTGATGAAGATGAAGACTCTGAAATTCAAGTGGAGCCTAATTTACTAGAACAAGGCCTTTCATTCGAAAACTGTTTTGCTAGACAGTTTCTTACTTCGACAGTAGTTCATTTTCAATCAATGAGAACGACACTTTCCAATGTGTGGAGGCCCCTGGGTGGAGTGTCGATATCTGACATTGGGGAAAATCGGTTCCTATTTCGATTTTATCACATTGTAGATATAGATAGAGTGGAGACAAATGGGCCATGGAATTTTAACTCCCATCTCTTGATTCTGCATCGACTGAAACTTGGTGAAGTTCCTTTACTTGTCCCCCTTCATATAGTTCCATTCTGGGTGTTGGTGAATGATGTGCCCCCTAGTTGTATGTCGGAGGGGGTGGCTCGGTAATTGGGTAATTTTGTGGGGTCCTTTTTAGAGTATGATTCAGAGAAAATATTGCTTGGTTATAAAGGAATTATGCGTATTCGAGTTGCTGTGGATATTCACAAATCCTTGAAACGACGAAAGAAAATGTCAGTTCGAGGAGGGGAAGGTATTTATGTACGATTTGAGTATGAGAAACTGCCACTGTTTTGTTTTATCTGCGGAAAAATGGGACATGGGGAAATTTTTTGCCATGTACGCCTGACAATGGATGATAAGGATATCCTTTTTGGTTGGGATTTAAGCCTTAGGGCCCCAACAAGGAGAATGGTGGCTGCTCCGACGAGTATATGGCTCAGAGAGGACATTTCAGTTGTGAAATCAGATGCTGCTGCGTTAAAGGATGGTGGAAAATTTGTAAATGATTCTAAATTGGCTGGACCAGAGAATGTAAATGTGGGAACACAACAGAAGGCAAGTGGATCAGGTGTTAAGTAATTTGTTACAGATCAAATTGCAATTGGTGTTAAGGGGCTATGATATAATCATGACCCAACAGGATGAGGAAACAATGGATCAAGTTCCAAATGGATCTAAAAGGTTACGAACTTCTATAAATACTTCAGGAGTTTCACTTGTTGATTCGAATGAAGCACAAACTAATGAACCGACAGGCCTTGCGGAGCGGGCCAGCCGGGTCCAATGAAACTCTTAAGCTGGAACGTCCGCAGCTTGGGGAAGTCACGAACGACTAGACGCCTCAGAAATTACCTACGGGATGTCAACCCCTCAGTTATTTTCTTAATCGAGACTAAGTTAGAAAGTAGTAAAATGTTGAAATTGCGAAGGTTTTGTGGTTTTAATAATGGTATTGATGTTAGTGCTAAGGGTAGAAGTGGAGGATTATCACTCGGATGGAAGGTGAATTGTACTGTTACTTTACGGTCTTTTTCTGATAAACATATTGATGTTCTTTTTATGGAGGACATAAATGGCTTTACTTGGAGATGCACAAGATTTTATGGAGCTCCTGAAGAAAGAAATCGTGAGGATTCTTGGAATTTATTACGACAGTTAAATGATACTGGAGACTTACCTTGGCTGGTTATTGGTGACTTTAATAAGTTGTTGTTTGCCACGAAAAAATGTGGAGGGTGATTGCGAAATCAGCGTCAAATGGATAACTTTGCACGGGTTCTTAATGATTGCTCATTAGAAGATATTGGTTATTTGGGGTCATGGTTCACATGGGAAAAAATAAAGTTTGAAGCTAAAAATATTCGGGAGAGGCTTGATCAAGGGGTGGGTAATTCTGCATGGTGGAGTTTATTTCCACTTTTAATTTGTGTCATATATCTCACTCATTCTCTAATCATTGTCCGTTGTTACTCAACACTGACAATAGACAACGTTCTCCAAATCTCGTTTCACACTTCCGGTTTGAAGCATTTTGGTTACTTGAGGATTCATGTGAGGATTAAGTGAAGCGTCTCTGAAAAATTATCTACTGGTTTAGTCCCTACTCGGCTGCAGCAACTAAATCATGGATTGGAATTGTGGTTTAGGAGGATCAGAAAAGAAAAGAAGATTTCAATGGATGACTTGCGTCGTAGGTTATCACATCTTACGGCTTCTTATCCGACTGATGAGGCATTAGAAGAAATACTAATGTGAAATTAGCAATAAATCTTGAGGCTGATCGGGAGGAAATTTATTGGGAGCAAAGGGCGAGAGCTAATTGGTTAAGAGCTGGAGATAAAAATACAAGATTTTTTTATCGACATGTTGAATTCATTCGCTCACGGATGAAAATAACAATATGGTTGATGAGGATGATGATATCCTTCAGGTGGCAACAGACTATTTTCAGGATATTTTCAGTTCAACTAAAACTGCTAATCCTACTGAGATTTTACAAGGTATTGATACTTGTGTATCTACATAAATGAATGTTGATTTATTGAAGAATTTTACTGTGGAGGAAGTTCACCAAGCAATTCAGTCAATGGGACCCTTAAAAGCTTCAGGTGAGGATGGTTTGCGTGCTATATTCTACCAGCGTTTTTGGCATATTGTTGGTAGTGATGTTGCTGATTTTTGTATATCAATGATCCATGGGGATGAGTCTTTTCAGTCAATTAACCAGACACACATTGTACTAATCCCAAAGGTATCTGATGCAAATGTAATGAATCAATTTCGACCAATAGCTTTGTGCAATGTGTTATATAAGATCATTTCAAAAATGATGGCGACACGAATGCAAGCAACTTTACAATTATGTATAGATGAGGCTCAAAGTGCATTCCTTCCTGGTCGATTAATTCCTGACAACATTATTCTGGCATACGAAATCCTTCGTTCCTTGAAGAATAAAAGGGTTGGCCGTTAGGGTACTTTTGCTCTAAAATTAGATATGAGTAAAGCTTATGATAGGGTGGAGTGGAGTTTCTTGGAACAAATGCTAAACAAAATGGGTTTTGCAGGAAAGTGGATTGATAATTTGATGCGATGCAATACTTTAGTGTCCTATTCTGTAATAGCAAATGATCGCATCTGTCGGAATTTTCAGCCGAGTCGAGGAATTCGACAAGGGGACCCAATCAACCCTTATCTTTTTCTGATTTGTAGTGAGGGACTGTCTGCATTATTGCGAACTGCTTCCCAACAACATTCATTGGTGGGAGTTCGCATCAATCGGAGAGCACCTTTTATCTCCCACTTATTATTTGCAGATGATAGTATAGTATTTGGGGATGCGGCATCACAAGGGGCGATGTGTTTGCAGAATGTATTGACTACTTATTCACACTGTTCTGCATAGTTGGTTAATTTTGACAAATCCATTTTATTCTTCAGCTCTAATGTTATTGATAGTAATCAACAAGATGTTTGTAGGATTCTTGGTGTCACAATCCAAGGGAATCCAGAGAAGTATCTTGGCTTACCATCAATTGTAGGACGTAACAAGAAACTATCTCTTGCGTATCTAAAGGATCGATGTCGACAGAAAGTTCAGAGTTGGAATGTTCAACCTTTGTCTATGAGAGGTAAGGAGGTATTTATAAAGGCAGTCTTACAATCGATTCCTGTATTTGCAATGTCATGCTTCTTATTTTTGAAGAGTTTTCGCAAGGAATTAGAAACAATCTTTGCTCGATTCTGGTGGCAAAAATCGAGTGATAAAAAGGGGAATACATTGGTGTACTTGGGAGAATTTGTGTGAAGTAAAGGAGGAAGGTGGTTTAGGCTTTCGAGACCTGTACAAATTTAATATTGCACTTTTGGCAAAGCAAGGCTGGAGGATTGTTCAGAATCCAAGTTCTTTAGTGGCAAGATTACTAAGATCGAAGTACTTCCCTAGTCAAGACTTCATGCATACATCTTTGGGATCTAATCCTTCTTATATTTGGAAGAGCATATGGAATTCTCGAGGACTTTTGGAGAAGGGTTGTAAATGGTCAGTTGGGTGTGGTAATTCCATTAATATATGGAATGACTTTTGGCTGCCAGGTGTAATCACTAATTTTGTCCGGACCTTGAACCCCTTTATGTTTATGTTGGGCTTATCGGGCTATTAGGAAATTTAAAAATAAAAAATAAAAAAAGAGAAAAAGGAAAAAGAAATATATGGAGCTCTCCTTATCCCTCGCGCCGCTACACCACTGCCGTTCGATCTGGGCAAGATCAAAGGCCCAGATCGTGTCTGAAGGAAACCCTAATGAGGGTGTTAATCCGCGCCGCACGCCTCCCCCACCGTTAGATCAAGATCTGATCTAACGGACCAGATTGGCGCGTGCTCTACACCGGACGTCTGTTCGTGTTCCACGCACGCGTCCATAACGACACAAACCCCTCCACGCGCGCGTAACTCGGTCCCGTGACCCTTCGTCTGCACGCCTCTGACCTTCTGTCCCCGCCGCGCACCCTCTGCCGCCCCTACGCTAACACCATTTTGGGAGGTTTCGTCATACAACAGTGAAAAAAAGGGAATCAGATGACCAAAAATGTAAACTGATACACAAAAAAGTAAAATGTCAACCAGACATGAAAAATCAGAGGGAGAGATAGGATTAATCTTGTTTTTTTTCCTCTATGTAACCCGGGTATAAGAGTAGCCCGAGAATCTGTAACCCTTCTTCTTCTGAAGCGAAAAGAAGAGGATTTTCAGAAAGCAATAGAAAAACAAATATTTTCAGAGGTACTCAAATCTCAACAACTCATTATCATGCATACAAAAAAAAAAAAGATTAAACAGTTTCTTTTTACCTTTCTAAAAACTTTCCCCCTTCTGATTTTTCTGGTGCCGCCGACAACAAGCCTTTGGTTTCCGCTTCGGAAGCCGTCGGGTGAGCTACCGGAGTCATCACGTGGCTCCTTCCTTAGGGTTCCGACTTGGGTTCGAAAAGAAAAAGAAAGGGGGTGTTGTTTTTCTTCTCTTTTTGACTTATGTTTTTCTTTCAAAAAGGGTCTCTGATTTTCAAGGTTTCTTTTCAGATGGATTTTTAAGGGATGGTTTCTTTTGGTTTCATTGTCGTTGCCGGCAAAAAGGATAACCGGCCGTTTTGCTCGCCGGAAAGGGGAGAGGGAGAAGTGAGGCTCTCTGGTTTTACCCAAAGTGGGCAAAAGGGGGCTAGGGGTTTTTTTTTTTTAAAAATCATTTATAATCATCCAAAATTTTTAAAATGGTTAAACTCTATTTTAAACCCTTTCGTGTTTTGAAAATATCACCAAAGGGGTTTCCGCTTTTTACAATCACGTCCCAGGCCCTTTAAATTTCTCGAATCGTCGCAATTTCGTCTCCTGTGCTCGTCGGTTAGTTTCGAATGGTCTAATGGCCGATTCAGTCCCTGGAACTTTCGGCAAGCTTTAATTTTAACCCCTGTTTTGACGATCTGGCACTCCTTTTCATGGTTTATTTCCTTAGTCCATCCCTGGAAACAGTCACAAATTCATTTTTAACCACTTTCAGATTTACTTCTTTATTTTGTATATATTTGTTCATCCATTTAAATACCATTTTTTATATACTTGCTCCTTTTTTATGCTATGTTTATTTCATACGCGAAGGGAAGACAAAGTTGTGACCAGTTTGCTTTTAGACCGCGAAGGGAAGGCAAAGTTGTTTGGATGACTAGCTTGTTCTTACAAAAAGGGAAGACAAATGTATTTGAAACCTGCCTATCCGTTCGGGCACTTGGAGAATGGAAATCTGCAAAAAAAAAAAAACTCTTTGTCTACCTGTTCGGGGC
Source organism: Hibiscus tridactylites (assembly GCA_958450335.1). NCBI lineage: Eukaryota > Viridiplantae > Streptophyta > Magnoliopsida > Malvales > Malvaceae > Hibiscus > Hibiscus tridactylites. The sequence continues at coordinate 12,831,247 of OY288289.1, read as the reverse complement.
ATCCGGAGGGAGAACTCACAATTGGAAGGCTTTGGGAAGAGGAGTTACTTGGAATCGCATGCAGCGTCGGGAGTAAACCGTCCAATAGGGAAGTAGGAAAAAATTAGTACTTATGGTCTTTGCTTTATTCTTGTTCCACAAGTATAAGCAAAGAGGGGCAACTGTAATCACTAATTTTGTCCGGACCTTGAACCCCTTTATGTTTGTGTTGGGCTTATCGGGCTATTAGGAAATTTAAAAATAAAAAATAAAAAAAGAGAAAAAGGAAAAAGAAATATATATACATATATATATATATGCATCATATTATTATTTAGTATTGTTACCATACTATTATCATTAATTAGTGCTATTTATTGTATATGTATGCATGTGACATAATAGATATAGGTGTGTTTTGGTTACATATTGTGTACATATTATTATTATTATTACTATTATTAAGAAAATAAAACACATGAATAAATAAAAGCCCAAATCATGTTTGAATTAAATAAACACAGTCCATTACATAAAATAAAAGCCCAAATAATACATAGCCCAGCAACTAAAAAAGAAACCCTAATTTCATCCTTTCTTTTGATGCAGCCGCCCCTCTCCACAGCCGTCAGATCTGCTGAGATCTGACGGTCCAGATTGAATATCAGGAGAAACCCTAAGGAGGCTCTCCTTATCCCTCACGCCGCTACACCACTGCCGTTCGATCTAGGCGAGATCAACGACCCAGATCGTGTCTGAAGGAAACCCTAATGAGGGTGTTGATCCGCGCCGCACGCCTCCCCCACCGTTAGATCAAGATCTGATCTAACGTACCAGATTGGCGCGTGCTCTACACCGGACGTCTGTTCGTGTTCCACGCGCGCGTCCATAACGACCCAAACCCATCCACGCGCGCGTAACTCGGTCACGTGACCCCTCGTCTGCACACCTCTGACCTTCTGTCCCCGCCGCGCACCCTCTGCCTCCCCTACGCTAACACCATTTTGGGAGGTTTCGTCATGCAACAGTGAAAAAAAGGGAATCAGATGACCAAAAATGTAAGCTGATACACAAAAAAGTAAAATGTCAACCAGACATGAAAAATCAGAGGGAGAGAGAGGATTAATCTTGTTTTTTTCCTCTATGTAACCCGGGTATAAGAGTAGCCCGAGAATCTGTAACCCTTCTTCTTCTAAAGCGAAAAGAAGAGGATTTTCAGAAAGCAATAGAAAAACAAATATTTTCAGAGGTACTCAAATCTCAGCAACTCATTATCATGCATACAAAAAAAAGATTAAACAGTGTCTTTTTACCTTTATAAAAACTTTCCCCCTTCTGATTGTTCTGGTGCCGCCGACAACAAGCCTTTGGTTTCCGCTTCGGAAGCCGTTGGGTGAGCTACTGGAGTCATCACGTGACTCCTTCCTTAGGGTTCCGACTTGGGTTCAAAAAGAAAAAGAAAGGGGGTGTTGTTTTTTCTTCTCTTTTTGACTTATGTTTTTCTTTCAAAAAGGGTCTCTGATTTTCATGGTTTGTTTTCGGATGGATTTTTAAGGGATGGTTTCTTTTGGTTTCATTGTCGTTGCCGGCAAAAAGGATAACCGGCCGTTTTGCTCGCCGGAAAGGGGAGAGGGAGAAGTGAGGCTCTCTGGTTTTACCCAAAGTGGGCAAAAGGGAGCTAGGGTTTTTTAAAAAAAATCATTTATAATCATTCGAAATTTCGAAAATGGTTAAACTCTATTTTAAACCCTTTCGTGTTTTGAAAATATCACCAAAGGGGTTTCCGCTTTTTAAAATCACGTCCCAGGCCCTTTAAATTTCTCGAATCGTCGCAATTTCGTCCCATGTGCTTGTCGGTTAGTTTCGAATGGTCTAATGGCCGATTCAGTCCCTGGAACTTTCGGCAAGCTTTAATTTTAACCCTTGTTTTGACGATTTGGCACTCCTTTTCATGGTTTATTTCCTTAGTCCATCCCTGGAAATAGTCCTAAATTCATTTTTAACCACTTTCAGATTTACTTCTTTATTTTGTATATATTTGTTCATGCATTTAAATACCATTGTTTATATACTTGCTCCTTTTTTATGCTATGTTTATTTCATACGCTCTTGTTGATTTACTCGTATTGTTACATACAATGTTTATTTATTTTTGATGTACATGTGGTCATGTGTTACACTAAGTTGCACCCTAATTTTTAAATTGCAATGCGAGTGTCTCTTTATTCGGGAACGAACGAGGCCAGTATCAGTCGTAGTGGTGGTGGTTCGGACGTTCTTTCTTGAATATTAAGACCTTTAAAATTTACTCGCTCGTATAACCAAATTTCGATACGATTCGTCACTTTAATTTGTAAAATTTAATATTAATTAAGCGGTAATGTTTTTGGTACAGATTTTTGGGCACGACGGGGGTGCTCATCCTTCCTCGCGTGTAACCGACTCTCGAACCCATTTTCGAAAAGAATCTCTGGTTTTATTTCGGTGTCCGGTCTACCATTTTTAAATGGCCGGTGGCGACTCCTCTATTTTTATAAATCCGATTAAATTTTTCAAAAACCATTAAAACCCGGTTCGTCCTAGCGACACCCGAGGTACTATGTATTTTCTGAATTTTTTTTAGTCGCAACAGATGGCGACTCGCTGGGGAAAAATTTTTGTTTTCAAAAGCAAAAAAGAGTGTCAAGCCAAAAAAACTTTACTACTCAATTAATATTAGAAGTTGCGAATTAAAGTGACCGAGCCGATCGATATTTGTTGATAAGTGCGAGTTTATTTTAAACGCATTTAAAATTGGCATTTAAACCCGTTTGTTTAAGTGGGGGGAAAACGCTAGTGCTTTCGTGGGGATATTGTTCCTCCGTGTAGGCCTAGTAAGTACCTTCGGGGCTCGAATACCCTATATCTTCGTGAGAATATCGTTTCTCCGTGCAGATATAGCTAAAGGGTCCCCTCGAATTGAACTCGGTTGAGAGGAGCCTATAATGGGTGATGACCGGGGGCCTTGCTACACTTAGAAGGGGACAACGAGGACAGTTCGAGTACCTCGTAGAACCAAAACTGCATGTAGAGAACTAGAATGCCCACCCTTTTTAGAGCCATGCGGACAACCTAGGTTCATTAGACAGGATAAATAGGGTTGCTTGCTTTCATGCTTGCCTTTTTATCATGTTTATCCTACACTAACGATTATTCTTATGATCTTTTTGCATTTATTCTCGCATGCATTTCATGACATAAAGGTGTTGAGTCAAGGTGGTTTTACCCATTTCAAGGGCTATCATTATGGACGGAAGGTTGATAGAAAGGATGGTGTCAATTAGCAAGTCCGACATCGGGCAAAACGGATAAAGGGGCAGTTTACCGAGCGAAAGCACAGTGTCAGGTCATTTAATGCCTACCATTGAAGAAAGCACAACATTTCTCCATCCCGAGGAAGTCAAGCAAGATCGGATCTACTCCAAACATCCCGAGCCGCAAAATTTTGAACCGTCTATCGAATCAACATCTTTGGATCACAAGCAGAAACATATTTGTAAGACTTTGCTATGACTGTCTCGTAACAAGGAACCTCCTTCACGTTCTAATGATAGTCGACCTAAGGGGAATCACCTATAGGGCCAACACATTTCATCCGCATACACATGTGTACATATTTCATTGCATCATATGTTCATACATCATGACATGCATTGACCAACTAAATAACGAATTAATATCGAAAAAATATTTTCAGAGAGTGGTGAAGTTTCCAATCTACAACCATTCCGCGTTCGTACGATACCCGTTCTCAGTCACGAGCAATGGAAGAAAGGATGGCCAGGGTTGAACAAGGTCAGAAGGACCTCGAGGGTCGATTGGATGGAATCGAGCAAAACATTAAGGATCAGATTGCGCAATCACAAACCACCATCATCGCTCAGATGACCGAACTGCTTGAGAAGAAGTTTAGTAAAGAAGGAGGATCAGGGGCAATTCGAATGAGAGGGGAGTAGGTGAGACTACATCGCATATCCAACTAGGAGCACTGACCACCGGGAAGAGAGTGCATATCAACCTCGAGGGAACGCCCGCTAATCGTCCTACGGGGGCACCGACTAGCCGTCACTTGGACCAACCTGTTGAGTTAGGGGAAGATCTCGAGGTTGAAGTACCGGATCTAAACCCGTTGAATGATGCAGAAGAAAGGATTAGGGCCGATGTGGAAAAAAACTACGAGGAGAAGTTTCGTCTCTTCGAAGAAAAGTTCATGGCCTTGCAAGGAACGGATAAGCGAGGGAATGATGCCAGTGATTTGAGCCTTGTAGCGGATTTAGTTTTACCTCTGAAATTCAAGGTCCCCGACTTTGATAAGTACGACGGGACTACTTGTCCTTCAGCTCACGTCACCATGTATTGCCGAAAAATGGCGGCTTTTATAAAAGACGAGAAGCTACTTATCCACTGCTTTCAAGACAGTTTAACTGGTTCCGCAACCCGTTGGTATACTCAACTTAGACGAGTCGACATCAAGTCATGGAGCGATCTTTCGAAGGCTTTCGTGGGTCAATACAAGCATGTAACTGATATGACTCCGAATCGGCTCATGCTACAAGGGATGGAACAAAAGCGCGGTGAGAGTATCCGTGAGTATGCGTGGCGTTGGCGAGACGTAGCAGCTCAAGTGCAGCCCCTACTTTCAGAATGTGAAATCATTCCTTTGTTTGTGGACACTCTGAAAGGAGTCTTGTACGATCGCTTGATAAGCAATCCCTCCAGCAGCTTTGCGGACATGGTCTTGACGGGAGAACGTATCGAGGACGCCATCAAGAAAGGGAAGATAGTAGATCCCTATGGCGCAACCACCCACAAGGGGCATGGGTCCCAAGTTCACATGGTGGGTTCTCACTCGAACAACCAGTCTTCTGGCCGCTACCATAATTAAGCATCCCGGTCTGCAAAGCCTCAAATGGACCTTCATCCAGTCCCTATGTCTAGGGATGGCAACGGGGCGGGGCGGGGCGGGTTTTTGGCCGCCCCGAACCCGCCCCGACCTATAATATATTATACCCGACCCCGCCCCGCCCCGAATTAAAATATTATTTTACCCGCCCCGACCCGCCCCGATACAATAAACCTTAAACCCGACCCCGCCCCGACCCGCCCCGAAAAATTTAAAAAAATTTAATTTTCGCCGACGGTAAATATTAGATTCGACCAATCTTCCACCACAATCACAAATTATAGTTTAAAATGACTTCAAACTTATATAAAAAAATAAAATAAAACTAATTTTAAATTATCCACATGTTAAACTACATATTCAAAAGAATCAACTTGAATCATTAACCGTTAGAATCGAATATATTAAAATTTGAACAACATCTAACAAAATTTTACAATAAGTACGAACCAAAATAAAAACAAAAAATAGCTTAAAACTCATAAAAGTGTTTAAATAAAATGATATTTTTTATAAATATAATAAAAATATATATAAAAATATAAAAATGTACCGGGGCGGGACGGGGCGGGGAATTTCTAGCAAATACCCGAACCCGCCCCGCCCCGACTTCATGCCTTTCACGCCCCGCCCCGCCCCGCCCCGATCCCCGAAATTTTAGAAAAAATACCCGGTCGGGTCGGGTCGGGGCACCTCGGGTCGGGTCGGGGCCGGGTATTTTTGCCATCCCTACCTATGTCGTACACCGATTTGCTCCCAATGCTTATTGAGAAGAAGCTTCTAACTCCGGTTCAGTCCAAACCAAAGGATCCTCCCTATCCTGAAGGCTATGATGTCAATGTCGTATGTGACTACCATGTGGGAAGCACGGGCCACACCACAGAGAATTGTGGGGCACTAAAAAATAAGGTGCAATCTCTGATCGAGAACGGTCACTTGACATTCTGAAAGGAAATATTGGGATTGTGACTTTTGGGGTGTGCTAATGCCCGATCATCTTTAGGAGTCTTGTATGTTGCATTTTTCTCTCGAAGTAATGCATGGAACAAACGTTGTTATCCTTTGCCCAAGATAGCAATGATTTTTTTCAAGGGGACTTGTTATGTTTACAATTTGACGTTCTAATGAAAATACACTTCTTTTTTAACATACAATGGCCTTGAAATCATGTATATGCATATATCTCTCCTTACCTCCGTAGGTCCTCGGATATCATATGCATAATGTGGCATTGATTCTACTCAAAGGGATCCACCGAATGTTGTGAAAACGATGAAGTGTGATGTCTCGCTCCGCCCGCTCCGGTCGGTAAAGCGAGAGAAGCAAGATCACTATTCCTTTGATGATGTTCGATGATAAGGGAATCTCCTAAGAAAGCCCAAGTAGAGTTACTCGAATTTGCAAAAAAAAAAATAAGTAAAAAATAAAAAGGAAAGAGAAATGAAAGAAAAGATATATACTGTTTCAAAACCAAATAAAATTTCAGAGCCTGGTAATAGGCATTTTCAGATACGAGTGTGGAATTCTTGGGGCACTCCGCTGAAGCCCGAGACCCTTCGCTTCATGAGTGATGGTAATATTTTCAAGTCGTGACTATGCCGAGTAACTCGGGGTATTGTTGTGTGCTCCATCAGTATCCTCAAGACAAAGGACTGTGACGATTTGAATTCCCCTAGGAAAAAAAAGAAACGAATGAGCAAACTGAATAAGTCTCGGATGTGAATCCTTGAGGACACTGACACAATACTAATTGTAATCAGAAGCACATGCTTACATTTAAAATTCTTGGAGTGACATTTTCTATTCAATGGGCTAATTTTTTTTTGAAAACATACGAAGAAACATTATGAGAACTAGAAGGAATAGTAATCGAGCCAATTAAGCAAATACCATAATCATGAGGATGAACCGAGCGATTTGGAAAGGGTTTCACAACTTGGCATATCGCCACAACATTCAGAGTCTCCATTGACTCAAGCTGATCACCAGAAAGTAGGATCTAAGACGCTCTTGCATTTGATATCTGGGGCATCCTATTCTATTTTTTCTTTTAACTAGAATTTTGACTTCAAGGTTCTGTATGCTAATCTAAAAGGGCATTCTTCATTAGAATGACAATCCATAAATTGGTACTTTTTAAACCAAGACAGCTCTCTGTATTACTTCAGAGATAAATGCATCTGCAAGGCCTAAAGGTTGAGGGGCACAACGTGAGAAGGAATGACGAAGAGTCAGGTGAGGCTAAATTACCATGCTGGGGCACCATTGTCCGTGGGGAAACTAAGATTTTCACGTAAAAAGGTTCAAACCGAAGTATATGAAAGATGTCACAAGGCCAGAAAGGATTTAGAGTACGACCAAAGTCACTCGACTCGAATATTTGAACGAAGAACGAGCGTCAGAAGTATGGGGGCCAGATTTCTTAAGACACAAGATTGATGGATGGTTGTAGTCTCAAGATAACGACCACTAACCCTAAGAAATGAAGACAAACTAAATCCATGCACCTTTGCATTCTCATGAACACATGCATCTTTGCATCTTGAAATATGCTCATGCATCATCGATAGCTAGATATCACTCGTGCTAGGAGCAGGCTAAATCATATCATCATAGCATTTTGGTTTTCTTTAAACAGACATTTGAAGATCGGTAAAAGAATAGATCTACAGCTTCATGAGAGGAGAAGCAGATCTCACAAGAATCAAGAGTCCTTCGACTTGCGTAATTCGGATTTCTAAAATCCTTCCAACCCCCGATTTTAATCTTCCAGATGGTTTTCTTAAAATTCGATTTTATCCTTCCAAAAGGTCGTTTTTCTCAAAACTCAAAATTCTCAATTTTTATCCTTCCAAAAGGTCGTTTTTCTCAAAACTCAAATTTCTCAATTTTATCCTTCCAAAAGGATGTTTTTCTTAAAACCCAAATTTCTCGATTTTATCCTTCCAAAAGGTCGTTTTTCTCAAAACTCAAAATTCTCAATTTTTATCCTTCCAAAAGGTCGTTTTCCTCAAAACTCGATTTCTCAATTTTATCCTTCCAAAAGGTCGTTTTTCTCAAAACTCAAATTTCTCAATTTTTATCCTTCCAAAAGGATGTTTTTCTTAAAACCCAAATTTCTCAATTTTTATCCTTCCAAAAGGTCATTTTTCTCAAAACTCAAATTTCTTAAATTTTTTTATCCTTCCAAAAGGTCGTTTTTCTCAAAACTCAAAATTCTCATTTTTTATCCTTTCAAAAGGATGTTTTCCTCAAAACCCAATTTCTCAATTTTATCCTTCTCAAAGGATATTTTTCTTAAAAGTCAAAATTTCTCAACTTTATCCCTTTTAAAAATATGTTTTCCTGAAAACTATATCCTTCCTAAAGGATATTTTTCTTAAAAAGATAAAAATTTCTTAATTTTATCCATTTACACAGATTTTTGAAAGACAACTTGAATACCTACCGGGACGAAGAGAAAACGATAAAGCGAGAACTAAAAGAATTTCAGGCAAAGCCTTTAAGGCCGCCGCTCTAGAATGTCAGGCGAAATCTTCATATTCGCCACTCAAGGATTTCAAATGAAAGCTTTCAAGCTTGCCAACAGATTTCAAGATAAAGGATCCTACAGAGAAAGGGTCCAAACAAGCTCTATAAAGGAAGAACTCGTACGACTTCAGGATCTCGAAAGCAGAGGGTCCTACGGAGAGGGGACTTGTAAATACTTGATTTCAGATAGGAGTTCAATAGAGAAGGAACTACTACTCGAAGGGTACGCTAAGGAAGAGGAGTTCTGTGGAGAAAGAACTCAGAATCCTAAGGCTTCAAGATCTCGAAAGCGGAGGGTCCTATAGAGAGAGGACTTGGAGATCTTTGATTTCAGAAATACGAGGACGAGAGTTCTATATAGGAAGAACTGCCACTCGAGAAATATGCCAAGGAAATGAGTTCTATGGAGAGAGAACTCATATTCTCAAAGCTTCAGAGAGAAAATACTCGGTCTAGCGTGTTGCAGCTCCGGGAGAATAAATCGTCCAACAGAGAAGTTGGACAGATTTAGTTATGACCAGTTTGCTTTTAGACCGCGAAGGGAAGGCAAAGTTGTTTGGATGACTAGCTTGTTCTTACAAAAAGGGAAGACAAATGTATTTGAAACCTGCCTATCCGTTCGGGCACTTGGAGAATGGAAATCTGCAAAAAAAAAAAAAACTCTCTGTCTACCTGTTCGGGGCATCTGGAGGGAGAACTCACAATTGGAAGGCTTTGGGAAGAGGAGTTACTTGGAATCGCATGGTCGCGTCGGGAGTAAACCGTCCAATAGGGAAGTAGGAAAAAATTAGTACTTATGGTCTTTGCTTTATTCTTGTTCCACAAGTATAAGCAAAGAGGGGCAACTGTAATCACTAATTTTGTCCGGACCTTGAACCCCTTTATGTTTGTGTTGGGCTTATCGGGCTATTAGGAAATTTAAAAATAAAAAATAAAAAAAGAGAAAAAGGAAAAAGAAATATATATACATATATATATATATATGCATCATATTATTATTTAGTATTGTTACCATACTATTATCATTAATTAGTGCTATTTATTGTATATGTATGCATGTGACATAATAGATATAGGTGTGTTTTGGTTACATATTGTGTACATATTATTATTATTATTACTATTATTAAGAAAATAAAACACATGAATAAATAAAAGCCCAAATCATGTTTGAATTAAATAAACACAGTCCATTACATAAAATAAAAGCCCAAATAATACATAGCCCAGCAACTAAAAAAGAAACCCTAATTTCATCCTTTCTTTTTATGCAGCCGCCCCTCTCCACAGCCGTCAGATCTGCTGAGATCTGACGGTCCAGATTGAATATCAGGAGAAACCCTAAGGAGGCTCTCCTTATCCCTCACGCCGCTACACCACTGCCGTTCGATCTAGACGAGATCAACGACCCAGATCGTGTCTGAAGGAAACCCTAATGAGGGTGTTGATCCGCGCCGCACGCCTCCCCCACCGTTAGATCAAGATCTGATCTAACGGACCAGATTGGCGCGTGCTCTACACCGGACGTCTGTTCGTGTTCCACGCGCGCGTCCATAACGACCCAAACCCATCCACGCGCGCGTAACTCGGTCACGTGACCCCTCGTCTGCACACCTCTGACCTTCTGTCCCCGCCGCGCACCCTCTGCCTCCCCTACGCTAACACCATTTTGGGAGGTTTCGTCATGCAACGGTGAAAAAAAGGGAATCAGATGACCAAAAATGTAAGCTGATACACAAAAAAGTAAAATGTCAACCAGACATGAAAAATCAGAGGGAGAGAGAGGATTAATCTTGTTTTTTTTTCCTCTATGTAACCCGGGTATAAGAGTAGCCCGAGAATCTGTAACCCTTCTTCTTCTGAAGCGAAAAGAAGAGGATTTTCAGAAAGCAATAGAAAAACAAATATTTTCAGAGGTACTCAAATCTCAGCAACTCATTATCATGCATACAAAAAAAAGATTAAACAGTGTCTTTTTACCTTTATAAAAACTTTCCCCCTTCTGATTGTTCTGGTGCCGCCGACAACAAGCCTTTGGTTTCCGCTTCGGAAGCCGTTGGGTGAGCTACCGGAGTCATCACGTGACTCCTTCCTTAGGGTTCCGACTTGGGTTCAAAAAGAAAAAGAAAGGGGGTGTTGTTTTTTCTTCTCTTTTTGACTTATGTTTTTCTTTCAAAAAGGGTCTCTGATTTTCATGGTTTGTTTTCGGATGGATTTTTAAGGGATGGTTTCTTTTGGTTTCATTGTCGTTGCCGGCAAAAAGGATAACCGGCCGTTTTGCTCGCCGGAAAGGGGAGAGGGAGAAGTGAGACTCTCTGGTTTTACCCAAAGTGGGCAAAAGGGAGCTAGGGTTTTTTAAAAAAAATCATTTATAATCATTCGAAATTTCGAAAATGGTTAAACTCTATTTTAAACCCTTTCGTGTTTTGAAAATATCACCAAAGGGGTTTCCGCTTTTTAAAATCACGTCCCAAGCCCTTTAAATTTCTCGAATCGTCGCAATTTCGTCCCATGTGCTTGTCGGTTAGTTTCGAATGGTCTAATGGCCGATTCAGTCCCTGGAACTTTCGGCAAGCTTTAATTTTAACCCTTGTTTTGACGATTTGGCACTCCTTTTCATGGTTTATTTCCTTAGTCCATCCCTGGAAATAGTCCTAAATTCATTTTTAACCACTTTCAGATTTACTTCTTTATTTTGTATATATTTGTTCATGCATTTAAATACCATTGTTTATATACTTGCTCCTTTTTTATGCTATGTTTATTTCATACGCTCTTGTTGATTTACTCGTATTGTTACATACAATGTTTATTTATTTTTTATGTACATGTGGTCATGTGTTACACTAAGTTGCACCCTAATTTTTAAATTGCAATGCGAGTGTCTCTTTATTCGGGAACGAACGAGGCCAGTATCAGTCGTAGTGGTGGTGGTTCGGACGTTCTTTCTTGAATATTAAGACCTTTAAAATTTACTCGCTCGTATAACCAAATTTCGATACGATTCGTCACTTTAATTTGTAAAATTTAATATTAATTAAGCGGTAATGTTTTTGGTACTGATTTTTTGGCACGACGGGGGTGCTCATCCTTCCTCGCGTGTAATCGACTCCCGAACCCATTTTCGAAAAGAATCTCTAGTTTTATTTCGGTGTCCGGTCTACCATTTTTAAATGGCCGGTGGCGACTCCTCTATTTTTATAAATCCGATTAAATTTTTCAAAAACCATTAAAACCCGGTTCGTCCTAGCGACACCCGAGGTACTATGTATTTTCTGAAAAAAAATTTAGTCGCAACACCAGGATATCCACATAGGAAGATATCTTCTCCAAGCATTCACGGTTTATCTAGAGTCTCGGATCTAATCTATACTACATGTTTGCAGTGGAATGAAGAACTAATTTCTTTATGTTTTTTTATTGAAGATGCAGTTACTATCTTGTCTATAAGGCTCCCTACTGTTCCTATTATAGACAAAGTATATTGGGTTGAAGAGCTTTCGGGACATTACTCAGTTCGAAGTGCATATAAAATGCTTAGTTCTAGGGGAGTATTGGATAATAATATGTCATCTATATACAGATTGATATGGAATGCAACATGCCCATCTAAATCTAAGATTTTAGTTTAGAAATTTATTTGGAATTACATTCCAACTATGCTGAACTTATATATTAAGCATGTCAGTTAGTCACCTGAATGCCCACGATGTCAAAATCAGAAGGAGGATAATGTTCATGCTAGTTTCATATGTGAATTTAATGTACAAGTATGACAGATGCTTGGCTATTCCTGGCCTAATCAGGTATCGCAGTATCAATTTCATGATTGGCTACTATGGATGTTAAGCAAATATACAGATCATAGACAAGTAGAAATCATTATTGTATTATGGGCTATCTGGTTTGCAAGGAATAAGTTAGTGAATGAGGGTGTTACCCAGTCAGCTATTAAAGTAGTGAATTCAATCAGAGGTTATGTTGTTGAACTTCGTTCGAATGCTACTGGGCTCACACATTCAAATGTTCGTGTCAACATACACTGGTTACCTCCTCCTGCATCACAAATGAAGGTTAATATTGATGCATATTTTTTATTGACAGAAGCTAAATTTGTATCAGGGATTGTAATTAGAGATTTCGAAGAGCAGATAATTGGAGCAGCTTACCGAATCAATCTCAACATTGCTTCTGCCTTTGAAGTGGAAGCCCTTGCGGTGATTCATGGATTGTGCTTTGCAGAAGACATTGGATGTTCAGAGATTATAGTGGACTGGAAGGGGATTTGAAATCAGTAGTCAAGAAATTGAATGATGAAATTACTGACCTGTCGTAGATTCGACTCCTCATCAGTGATGCGAAAGAAATCTCCGGAAAATTTAGGAGCTGTCGTTTCTCGTTCACTGGCCGCCAAGGGAATTCGACAGCACATGCAATGGCTCGCGAAGGACGATCGGCCGCCGTGGATAGTTTCTTGATAGAAGAGGCACCACTATAAGTTCAGTCGGCAGCGGAGGCAAACCGTCGGTGGCTAGATCCACCGTAGATGTGTGATTTCTGTTAGGGCTTTTATGTTTAAGCCTATTTTCTTCTCGATTCGAACTCCAACGAGCACTCTATGTTGATTAATCAAGGGAATCGGATCATCTGAGCAAGCTTCTTTAGTTTCCCCTTTGTGTAGATGTGTTTTCTTTAGTTTTGGACGGTTTTTTTTTTTGCTTTTTCGATTAGTCTGTGGTTTCTCTTTGGTTTACCGTGTCGGTTGGTTTTCTCCGATATATGTTTACCCTTTGTTTACACGTGTTTTTTTATGTTTTTTTTTTGTTTTATTCTAATAAAGAGCTTAGCTGGTACCATTTTCAAAAAAAAAACAATTTATCAAAAAAAGTTAAACTAAAATCATTTCTTTATAAATTGAATCATTATAATAAATTATACAAAATTTGACACAAAACTAATTAATACCAATTTTATTCCTTTGAATCGGATCATAGTGACAAATTATATAAAATATAAAATAAAAATGTTAAAAAATATGTTGACTCATGAAGTTGTATCGCATTATCACTTTGAATACCCGAAGAATTTTTTTGGCTCAATTTAGCTCCATACCTTGTTATCACTTTGGTAGTTGAAGAATTTTTTTAGTTCAATTTAACGATGGATTTTTCAACCATGATGATGTGTATTACTCCAATTCATTTTTCGTTAAAAAAATGCGTGACACTATGGGAAGAGAATACATGGCAAATAATGTATAATAAATTTGTAGAACTTCAAAAAATGCATTAAACATATAAAAAAAAATGCATTAAAAACCACTTATCTTTTAAAAAATAAAAATTGTCTAATATTTTTTTAAAGAAGGATATTTTTGGATACTTTAAAACTTTTGAGATTTTTATGAGTTTTTAAATTTTTTTTTAAATTAATACAAATTATGCGTTACGTGGCGTATTTTTAGATTACCACATGATCTTTTAACAGAAGAAACAAATTAAAATAATATGCATTATAATTAAAAAATTCACGAGCTAAATTGAATAAAACAAATTATCTTTACATTAAAATAATAATAGGATACAAATTCAAAATCAAAATATCACTTAACCCTAAAATAAAACATTAACATGACATGCATAAACAAATGTCTCAAAATCTATATAAAATGATTCATCAACATTAACACATACATTTATATTACTCTTAACACAAATATATTTTAATATACACATAATAAACTTTAATTACTCTCATTATTATTTTTTAAAATCATATAACTTTAGAATAATTTAAATTTTAAATACATAATATATCATGGCAATTTATTTTTTTCCCGCTGATACCATTATAACTTTTTTTAACAAAATTAATTAACCCCATTATTTGCTTCGTATTCTCTTGATTTACAAACATTAGTTTGGGCACAACTTTTATATTAAAATAGATATTTCATGCATACACATATCATAAATCATACTTTACACGTGAAATTAATAACAATTTAATTACACAACTAATTGAAACATGACATATCATAAACCATGGTAATATATATCTTATGGCCCCATATATAATTATTGAAAACTCTTAAAGGACCAAATTAGGTCGAAAATAATAAATATATTATTCATGAATTTTAAATGCAAACCTCTGGACCATTCTGTATTTTTGTTGCACAGTTTTCCAAAAATAAACGTGTTCGACTAGTATGGCCCCAAATTTAAAACATATCTACTTTTATGTACTATAATTCCCTATTTATTTTTGGGTAAACTACAAACTAAGGTCACTCAGTTATAAATAAGGTTACATTTAGATCACTCAATTATTAAAAGTTACACTTGAGTCACTTAATTATGGATAAAGTTATGTTTGGGTCACCAAATTATTAAAGGTTACATTTGGGTCACCCAATTATTAAAGGTTGCATTTGGGTCACCCAATTATTAAAGGTTACATTTGGGTCACCCAATTATGGGTAGGATTACATTCGGGTCACCGTTCATATTTAAAAATATATCGATTTAGTCATTTTCTCTTCTAAATCACTTGTATGCCCTTGTTAACACTAGAGTACTTCATTTAAAATCATTAATTAATCTAATACACAAATTGATATATATATTTTAAATAATTGGGTGACTCAAGTGTAGCATTGCCCATAATTGAGTGGCCTAAGTGTAACTTTTAATAATTGGGTGACCCAAATGTAATCTTACCCATAATTGAGTGACTCACATGTAACTTTTAATAATTAGATGACTCAAATATAATCTTACCTATAATTGAGTGACCTACGTTGTAGTTTACTATTTTTTGAAGTTTGAAGTGGGAAAATTGGAGTAAGCTGTGTAATTGACGAACAAGAAATGAAGTTATGTTTAATTTTGGGGACATTTTAGGTAATTTCCCTAGGTTGGGGGTGAAATGTTTGATTTAGGGATACGTGTAATTTCTTCAAAAGTATATGTTTTCACTATTTGATGATTTTATTGAAAATTATCTATTAGTATAATTAATCTAGTTTGAATTTTGTAGACCCTTTTTATTGAAACTATGAATATTTATTTTATTTTTTATTAAATAAAAACAAACTGTTATTATTGTTTAAAAATTAATTGAGGTTTATTGATGTGGATCTACTATTCCTATACATGGTAAAGACTAATGTTCGAAACCTACAAGAAAAGTTTACACATTAATAATTCATAGTTGTTATGAATAAAATAAAGGAGAACAAGAATAAAAACGAAGAACAAGAAAAACAAAGAGATGAGAGAAAGAAGAAGATTTATATTATTCTAAAAAATTAGAATTGTGTACAATGCATTCATCTATTTATAGGGCATAAGAAGTACATAATACATTAAACTCTAATTAATAGAGATGATATTCCTAATAATAAATAAATCAAACTCCTTAGATAAAGTTCTAATCATGATAGACATCCACATAGATAAATATTCATAACACCCCTTTGGATGTCTATGAAGATAATGTGTCTCGTTAAAATCTTACTAAGATAAAAATCCAGTGAGAAAAAAATTTACTAGTGAAGGAAAAAGAGTACACACATCTTTGATACGCATAACATGTTGCCTCATTAAAAACCTTACCAGGAAAACTCATTGGAACAAAACATCGGTTAAGGGAGAAAGAGTGCAATGCGTATTTACTCCCTCTCATGAAAACACCACAGGAGATCTTTAAATCTTCATAATTCAATCTTGAATACTTTTTTCTAAAGATCGCGATGGATGAAAGTTTGGAGTAATATGTTTCATGATGTATCCACCTTTCATTATCTCTACACAAGATAGCATTTGTATCATATCTTGTGAAAGAAAATCACATATCTTCTAGATATGTTGGGTCAATGGTTATAGCCAAACACATTTTTGGTTTGCCTCGTGCATAATAATTATTTCTTCAAGATTTGAGGAGGCATCGACGAATATGTGAAGATCTAAAGGTAATGATATTTATATATCCATAGATATTTCTTGACCAACTAATATATGGTGCTTCAAGACCAAGAAAATATATTATTATCTTTATTCACATCCAACAACCTTACAATTATTGGGATACTCAATAGATATGCTTTACCCATATTGAATATTCTTTAAGATTCTTACAGCTTATGTCCATTCATAGACAAAAACGCATATTTAAGTGCTCGATCTTTAGGTCGAGACAAAACCACATCTCAATATTCTTTTTCTCAAATACTTTCATCAAATGCTTTGAAAGTTCTTCACGAGTTTCCAATTTGAAGCTCTTCAGGAGTTTTAATGAAATTCAAATTATCATAATGAATCTTGAACCAAAACTCCTTTATAAAATACATAAGGAAATTTGACCATTCTTGCAATATTTCCTCAATTAGTACTCACTAAGGCGATTATACCAAATGCGCCAAAAATATTCAATGAGACATGTCTAAATAAATTTCTTGAAAATTTTCCAAATGTTTCTAGCATTTTAAATCCTTTAAGAATAAATAGGGATCCATAAATAATTAGACACGTGTAATATATTCCATAACTGCCAAATTAATTGCATCCACCATGAAGTAATTAAAACTCTTCATAAGTCAAGTCGTATTTACGACTACTTATGTGTGCCTCACTTGCATTACACCTTTAGGTATTTGGACTGCTAGTCCAAATACTTCACTTTTAGAAGTTTAAAGCATCTTTTTATATTGCCCAATCATTTCAACATCTATAGATTCTTATACAAGATCCTCGTTTTCTTTCTTTACTTCTATAGAAGTATTCTATGTAAATTTGTTTGCAAAATTGTTGTGGACAACTTTTCTATTTTGGTTCCATTCTCGTAGTGACATAACTCATCGAGATCTCTTCAAGATTTCAATATTTATTTCAAGTACCTGAAACTCATCTAGAGTTTTATTATTAGTTATGTCTTGAGTCTCTTCAGGAGCACCCGCCTCCAATATATGACCATTTCATATTATTTTCTATTTACGAGAATTTTGATCATTGGAACTATTTCAACTATCATGCTTCAGACATGATTTACATCCTCACACTCTAACATGTAATTAAACCTAGAGCATTTCAGTTGGTATATGAGACATAATTACTATCATTAGGTCAGTAAATACGTCTAGCAGTTTCTATATAATAACATGAATTATCTTATGAACTTCTAGTTCATATACGAGGATGTAGATAATGATAATTTATTTCCCTCTATCCAGCTGATTATTATCTCCTCCTAATGTTGAGAAAAAACATGTCATCAATTATTCTCCAATTAATGTTTAAGAATTTAAACATAAAAGGAGACTCATACTCAATATATATTCTTAATGTAACGCCCCGAGTTTAGGGCCGGGAGATAATCGGATTAGTCAAGCCGAGTCGAGTTAAAGTTAAATTGGAGAAAAACTATTTTTTAACACGCTTAAAAGTGTTTTAAAAGAGCAAAGGGCAAAACGGGAAATTTTAATAAAAGAAATATGGAAAAAAGGGATTTTTGAAAGCCATCATCTTCTCCAAATTGTTTTTCACGTTAAAAACCCATCCTAACCCCATTTTACTATTCCATTTCCCCAAGCTATCAATCCAAGTGATTTCTTCAAGGTAAATGGCTCATTAACTTGGTTTTACCTTCCTTGAGTCATAAATGTTGAGATTTTTGCAAAACCTATGGTTTAAACATGTTTTGATTTTTAAAGTTTGATTTGTAATGAAAGGGAGTTTATGGGTTTTTGTTTGGGTTGACTATGGTTGAGTTTGGGAGTGTTTTAACTTTGTTTTATTGCTAAAATAACATGAAAATGATGGGTTGTTATAGGAAACCCGAAATTGGTATAAAAATAGGATTTTTGGGTTGAAAAGGGTGAGTTTTTGGCTTGGTTTTGGGTTGAAATCGTGGCTGGTGGTCCCTTTGATATTGGGGGATGTTTCTAGATGGTTTTGGAGGTGTTTTGATGGTTGAAATTGATGGATTCAGTTTGAGGTTTGTCTAGAACGGATTTGGTTGAAGATTGGGTTGAATGTTGATGTGTTTGTTGCGAGATTATTGAGTTTCGGGTTTCTGTTGTGTTTGTGAGTGTATTAGTGATCTAAAGTCCAATTTTAGGTTGCTTAAAACAGAGGAATCAGGTTCAGGTCCTTCAAACGTCACACCGAGAGTTGCGGAAGCTTGAAGGAGAATCGTTAGCTTGTTTTGGGTTTTGAGCTAGTGAGTGGTAATGTTTTGAAGTTTAAAATTATTCAAAGTGGTTTTTTGGGGGTTTGGGTGGAGCCTTAAAGGCTAACCTAAACCCAAGTGTAAGTTGCTAATTTACCTTGTTTTGTTAAGTGTTGGTGTGTGTGATTATTCGTGTTGTTGTGTGAAATGTGGATTGTCTTTACTCTCCATTTTAATGTTGTTGTGTAGTCGTTGTTAATGTCAAGCCTCACGTGATGGTTAGCCGTGGTATACGGTGATGTGTAGTCTCACCGGTACTGACTAGTAGATGAGTACGGTGATGTGTAGTCCCATCGGAAAAATACTAGTTGTTGTGAACGGTGATGTGTAGTCCCACCGGGAATGGTTGTGTATGTGCAAGCCATGTTTCATGTATGCTTGCGTTGTTACATCTCTTCCTTAAATGGGTTTTCTTTTAAACTAAGATATACGTTTTAAATTGCATTGTTGTTGTGTTTTTAGAGCTCCGCTCACTAAGATTTTAAGTTTGCGCTCTCTTTTTGCAACAATGCAGATCGTTAGAGGTTCCGGAAGGCAAGTGGGCAAGGGAGGAGTTCTTGCTAAGCTCAAAGTATGATTTTACTAGTTGTAATAAGACTTAGACAATGTGAATATTAGATTTCATGTTAGGGAGTTGGTGTTTAAACTCCTGTGTTTGGCCTTGTTTATGTTGCTCGCATGTTTTAAATGTTGATGCTATGTTGAGTTGAAGTTTGTTATGCTTTTGGTGAATTACTTTGTATTTTGGTATGTTGGTGTTTTGGAAGCAAAGTGCTCTTATGTGCTTTGGACATAAAATCCATTTTGTTGTGTGTATGCATGGTTGAGGTCGCGTTTAGGGTGTCTTGCCTCTAGATTGATTGTATTTTGAGTTGCCATGTGGTTTGTGTTGTTTCGGGGCAAATTTGGGAACGTTTGTAGATGTTAAATTATGTTTTCAGGCCAAACTGTGCCCAAGCATTTCGGAACGGTCGATGTTCCAGGGGTATCCTTATCGGAACGGGGGTGGTGTCGTTTCAGTACGATTTGCCACTGGAGGTTTCTATTTCAGAACTATATAGGGTTGTTCCGGTACGTTATGCCACTAAAGGTTCTCGTTCCAGAATAAGGTGGGACCATTCCAGAATGGCTTGATGTTGCTTTCTAAATGGAGCCCGCGTTTCGGAAACGGGCAGATCTGTTTCAAAACGTTGACAATTTATACGTTCAAAAAGCATCTTCAAGGGTTTCCAAATGATGCATTTTAGTCCCTAAGGCTTGTATGCTTCCTAGATGAGTTTATATGTGACCCTTGTGATGGTTTTGCCTCGTGTGCATGTAATTTGACTAACAAACTACTTGGTAAGTTTAAACTATCGTATTCCCTCTGCTTGGTTCGTATATGTGTTCGTTTTTCCGCTGGTTTCCCTCTACTATAGGATTAAAATGATATTTAGATAAAGATAATTAAAATGAAAAAATATGGTTTCTAATCGGAGTGAGGCTTTAACAGGTTCCGCTTCGGTTTTCCCCGTGTAACCCGTTCGGTTCGGTCTGTTGGCTAGGCTGGGACGAGGGGGGTTACATTTGGTGGTATCAAAGCCTCGGTTACGAGGTCTCCCGGGAAGGTAAGTTGATTTTTTGGGATTGGTTGCTATTGCACGGTGTATGAAAGCATGTTTTATTGTTCCTGTTGTTGGTTGAGGTTTAGTCGAGTGTTCTCATTGCTAGGTGTTGTTATTGGAAAATTATTTTGGTTTAAAGAGCTTGAGAACTTGGATCCTTGCCCTTGCTAACCTCATGTTTTCTTGTATGTGATGTGTTTGTTGTTTTAGATTTTATCTTCGTTATGGTAAGACCAAGAGGACGACCTAGAACGGGTGACCAGGCACCCGGGGATTCGCCTCTTGTTCCTTCTGCTCCCGATGGTAATGGGGTGGGTGACGAAGGTAATGTACCTCAGGTCGGTGCGGATGCTGGAGATGATGGTAATGGACCTCGGGCCGGTGCAAATGTTGGGGGTAATGGAGCTCAGGTTGGTCAGGGTCCGGCATGTGTGAACATAACTCATTTGATTCAGACTATAGCCAGGGCTTTTCAGATAGCTTTGGTCAGTATGCATGTTGCAGCTCCACCTCAGGGTGCGGGGACTGGTTTTCCCCCTGAGAGACTCTGTAGTTTGAGTGGAGTAGAGTTCTATGGTTTGACTCTTGAGGGTTCAGAGGCTTGGCTCGAGAGTACTACACGCATCCTAGGCCAGATGGAGTGCTCAAACGCTCGTAAGTTGGGTTGTGTTGTCTCTTTGCTTCAGAGAGATGCGTACGCTTGGTGGACTACCGTTACTTCGGGTATGGCAGAGGTAGATGTCACTTGGGAATTCTTCAGAACTGCCTTTAAGAAAAAGTATCTAGGAGTCCGATATCAGGATGAGAAGAAGAGAGAGTTTAAGGCCTTGGTTCAAGGTAGTAAGACGATGTCTGAGTATGAGGTTCAATTTGTGAGGTTAAGCCAGTATGCTCCCGATTTGGTTTCCAGTTAGAGGGAACAATGTGAGCGTTTTTTATATGGTTTGACTAGGGATGTGAAGACGTATATGCTCGCTTCTGACTACACTGAGTTTGATGTTTTGGTCTCTAAGGCCAAAGATATTGAGCAAAACTTAGGTTCAAGATCATGCCAAGAGGCATAGAGATAGAAGGTATCAGCCCGATTCGAGACATAGGGGCGGTAATCATGGACGGGGCCACCAAGGCCAAGGGGCTGTTGTTCACACTTCTGAGTGCACTAGATGCGAGAGACACCATCAAGGAGAGTGTATGGGTACCTTTGGGGTATGTTGGAACTTTGGTACCCGAGATCATTTGAGGTGTAACTGTTCACACCTGGCTAGGGGCGGACCGGCTCCAGCTAGGGGTTTTGAGCATCAGAGAGGCCGTAGGAGCGGTCGAGGTAATTTTCAGCCGAGGAACAATGGTTAGAGAAACTTAGCTCATGTGGTGGCAGTTCATCCCGAGGGTGGAGGACCGGCTAGGGTGTATGCACAACGAGAGGCTGGGAATGACACGGATGTCATCACAGGTAATTTCTTGTTACAGTCATTGACTTTTCTTTCTTTGATAGATTCAAGTTCGACACATTCGTACATTTTTGGTGAACATACGAGATTTCTAGGTTTACCGTATGAGTGGTTAGAAGTAGGTGTAAATGTTACTAGTTTTTTCGGTGAGACCGCGATAGTTAGAAAGATGTGTAGGAGGTGTCCTTTGATAATTTAGGGCTATGTGTTTCCGGTTGACATGATGGAATTGTCGTTCTATGGTTTTGATATGATTTTGGGCATGGATTGGCTCGTAGAGCATAGAGCTAGGGTAGAATTTGAGACCAAGAGAGTCTCATTGAGGCTTACGGATGATTTTGAAGTTGTAGTGGTGGGCGAGAACATTAAGTTTTTGTCCAATGTTGTTTATGCTCTAGAAGCTCAGAGATTGATTGATTCGGGCTGTCAGACGTATTTGGCTTATGTGATGAATCTGAATATGAGTGAGGTTAGACCGCAAGACATCAGAACAATTTGTGACTTTCTGAGTGTTTTTCTGGAAGAGATGTCGGGTTTGCCTCCAGATAGGGAAGTTGAGTTTGCTATTGAGACATATTCCGATTCTACACCCGTGTCTAGTGCCCCATATAGAATGGCACCGAAAGAGTTGAAGATACAGCTTCAAGAACTGTCAGATAGAGGCTTCATTAGGCCTAGTATCAGTATGAGGATGTGTGTAGACTATTGGCAGTTGAACAGGGTAACAGTGAAAAACAAGTATCCTTTGCCGCAGATAGATGATTTGCTTGATTAGTTGAGAGGTGCTTCAGTGTTTTCGAAGATTGATTTGAGATCCGGTTACTATCAGTTTAAAGTGAAAGATGTGGACATACCGAAGACAGCCTTCCGTACACGTTATAGGCACTATAAGTTCTTGGTAATGCCTTTCGGTTTGACAAGCATTTGCATTTATAGATATGATGAACCGAGTGTTCCATGAGTTTTTGGATAGGTTTGTGGTAGTGTTCATAAATGATATCTTATTGTACTCTAGGACCGAGGAAGAGCATGATGAGCATTTGCGGTTAGTGCTTCAAACCTTGCTTGAAAATTAGTTGTATGTCAAGTTTAGTAAGTGCAAGTTTTGGATTTGGGAGGTAGTCTTCCTAGGTCATATGATCTCGGCCAAAGGAATTAGTGTGGATCCCAAGAAGATAGAAGTCATAGTAAGTTGGAAACAACTGAAGTTAGTGACAGAAATCTGTAGTTTCCTAGGCTTGGTGGGGTATTACTGAAGATTTGTCGAAGGATTTTCGAAGATAGCGACACCCTTAACTAAATTGCTTCAGAAGAATGTTCTGTATGAGTGGTCAAATGCAAGACAACAAGCGTTTGAGAAGTTGAAGAAAACCTTGACCGAAGCTCCTATTTTGATTCAGCCTGAACCAGGGAAAGAGTTTGTGATTTACAGTGATGCACCGCATATAGGTTTAGGTTATGTGCTTATGCAAGAAGGTAAGGTTGTAGCTTATGCTTCGAGGCAGTTGAAGGTTCACGAGAAGAACTACTCCACTCATGATATTGAGTTAGCCGCAGTAGTGTTTGCTTTGAAGATTTAGAGACATCACCTTTATGGTGAGAAATGCACAATTTATACTGACCACAAGAGTTTGAAGTACTTGATGACTCAGAGAGAGCTGAACCTTAGACAACGTAGGTGGTTAGAGCTTCTTAAGGATTATGAACTTACGATAGAGTACCATCCGAGTAAGGCAAACATAGTGACATATGCTTTGAGTAGAAAAGTGGCAGTTGAGTTACGAGCTATGTTTGCGAGATTGAGTGTATCGAGGGATGGTGGTTTGATAGCCGAGTTACAGGTTAAACCTTCATTGGTTTAGTTGATTCGAGAGAAATAGTTGCAAGACGAGTCTTTGGCACCTCACGTGCAAGATATAACCGAGAGTAGGCCTACAGATTTATGCTTTGGCGAGAATGGGATCATATGTTTCAATAATAGAATAGTAGTCCCAAAAGACGCCGAGTTAAGACGTACTATCTTGAATGAAGCCCATAACAGTCATTTTTCTATGCATCCGGGCAATATGAAGATGTATCGTCGGTTAAAAGAAGAGTATTACTGGATTGGGTTGAAGAATGATGCGGCCGAGTTTGTGAGTAAGTGTATGGTATGTCAGCAAGTTAAAGTCGAGCATCAGTTTCCTTTAGGTTTGTTACAACCGTTGAAGATTCCGGAATGGAAGTGGGAACATATTACCATAGACTTTGTGTCGGGTTTACCGTTGACTCCTTCGATGAAGAATTCAGTTGGGGTGGTAGTCGAAAGATTCACTAAGTGTGCCCATTTCATACCTGTACATACTACCTACACCTTAGATAAGTTGGTCGATATGTACATCAGTGAGATAATGAGATTGCATAAGATACCGAAGTCGGTCGTATCAGATCGAGATCTAAGGTTTACAACTAGATTTTAGGAGTGTTTGCATCGTGCTTTGGGTACTTGGTTAAACTTCAACAATTCGTATCACCCGCAGTTAGATGGTTAGTCAGAGAGAGTTATTCAGGTGTTGGAGGACATGTTGAGGTGTTGCATCATTGACTTTCAGGGTTCTTGGGAGAAACACCTACCGTTAGTAGAGTTTGCGTACAATAAAAATTATCAGGCTAGTATTCAGATGGCACCGTATGAGGCTCTGTATGGTAGGAGGTGTAGAACGCCTATTTGTTGGGCTAAGGCCGGACAGAAGCTTGTATCGATGCCAGACTTGCTTAAGGGCACTACCGAGAAGGTAAAACTAATATGTGATCGCTTGAAGGCATCTTCATACTGACATAAATCGTATGCCGGTTTGAAGAAAAAATAGATAGAGTACGCCAT
The DNA here is from genome assembly GCA_958450335.1 of Hibiscus tridactylites. Classification (NCBI taxonomy): domain Eukaryota; kingdom Viridiplantae; phylum Streptophyta; class Magnoliopsida; order Malvales; family Malvaceae; genus Hibiscus; species Hibiscus tridactylites. Next base: position 12,806,647 of record OY288289.1, on the reverse strand, counting down.
AGGCGACAAAGTGTTCTTGAAAGTCTCACCTTGGAAGAAAGTGATGAGGTTTGGTAGGAAAGGCAAGTTGAGTCCGAGATTGATTGGACCTTACAAGGTAGTTGAGAGGATCGGTCCTATTTCTTATAGATTGAGACCCCAGACTGAGTTAGAGAAGATTCACGATGTGTTCCACGTTTCTATGCTTCAGAAGTATAGATCAGATCTGTCTCATGTAATGCCAGTGGAAGAGATTCTTGCTACGGACATGAAAGTGTTGCGTGGGAGATCTATCGAGTTTGTCAAAGTTTTGTAGAGACACCGAGGTGTGGAAGAGGCTAATTGGGAGTGAAAGGAAGACATGGAGAAACAGTTTCCGTATCTTTTTCCGTAAGGTAATTTTGGGGACGAAATTCCTTTAGTGGGGGAGAGTTGCAATGCCACGAGTTTAGGACCGGGAGATAATCAGATTAGTCAAGCCAAGTCGAGTTAAATTTAAATTAGAGAAAAACTATTTTTTAACACACCTAAAAGTGTTTTAAAAGAGCAAAGGGAAAAACGAGAAATTTTAATAAAAGAAATAAGGAAAAAAAGGATTTTTGAAAGCCATCATCTTCTCCAAATTGCTTTTCACATTCAAAACCTCTCCTAACCCCATTTTACCATTCCATTGCCCCAAGCTCTCATTCCAAGTGATTTCTTCAAGGTAAATGGCTTCTTAACTTGGTTTTACCTTCCTTGAGTCATAAATGTTGAGATTTTTGCAAAACCTATGGTTTAAACATGTTTTGACTTTTAAAGTTTGATTTGTAATGAAAGGAAGTTTATGGGTTTTCGTTTGGGTTGACTATGGCTGAGTTTAAGAGTGTTTTAACTTTTTTTATTGCTAAAATAACATGGAAATGGTGGGTTGTTAAAGGAAACTCGAAATGGGTATAAAAATGGGATTTTTAGGTTGAAAAAGGTGAGTTTTTGGCTTTGTTTTGGGTTGAAATTGTGGTTGGTGGTTCCTTTGATGTTAGAGGATGTTTCTAGATGGTTTTGGATGTGTTTTGATGGTTGAAATCGATGGATTTAGTTTTGGGTTTGTCTAGAATTAATTTGGGTGAAGTTTAGGTTGAATGTCGATATGTTTCTTGCGAGATTATTGAGTTACGAGTTTATGTTGTTTTTGTGAGTGTATTAGTGCTCTAATGTTCAGTTTTGGGTTGCTTAAAACAGAGGAATTAGGTTCGGGTCCTTCGGACGTCACACCGGGAGTTGCAGAAGCTTGAAGGAGATTCGTTAGCTTGTTTCGAGTTTTGAGCTGGTGAGTGGTAATGTTTTGAAGTTTAAAATGGTTCAAAGTGGTTTCTTGGGGGGTTTGGGTGGAGCCTTAAAGGCTAACCTAAACCCAAGTGTAAGTTGCTAATTTACCTTGTTTTGTTAAGTGTTGGTGTGTGCGATTATTCGTGTTGTTGTGTGAAATGCAGATTGCCTTTACTCTCCGTTTTAATGTTGTTGTGTAGTCGTTGTTGATGTCAAGCCTCACGTGATGATTATTCGTGGTATACGGTGATGTGTAGTCCCACCGGTACCGACTAGTAGATGAGTACGGTGATGTGTAGTCCCATCGAAAAAATACTAGTTGTTGTGAACGGTGATGTGTAGTCCCACCGGGAATGGTTGTGCATGTGCAAGCAATGTTTCATCTATGCTTAGGTTGTTACATCTCTTCCTTAAATGGTTTTTGTTTTAAACTAATATATACGTTTTAAATTGCATTGTTGTTGTGTTTTTAGAGCTCCGCTCACTAAGCTTTTAAGCTTACGCTCTCTTTTTGCAACAATGCAGATCGTTAGAGGTTCTGGAAGGCAAGTGGGCAAGGGAGGAGATCTTGGAGTTCTTGCTAAGCTCAAAGTATGATTTTACTAGTTTTAATAAGACTTAGACAATGGGTATACTGGATTTCATGTTAGGAAGTTGATGTTCAAACTCCTGTGCTTGGCCTTGTTATTGTTGCTCGCATGTTTTAAATGTTGATGCTATGTTAAGTTGAAGTTTGTTATGATTTTGGTGAATTACTTTGTAATTTGGCATGTTGGTGTTTTGAAAGCTAGGTGCTCTTATGTGCTTTGGACATGAAATTCATTTTGTTGTGTGTATGCATGGTTGAGGTCGCGTTTAGGGTGTCTTGCCTCTAGATTGATTGTATTTTGAGTTGCCATGTGGTTTGTGTTATTTCGGGGGAAATTTGGGGACGTTTGGAGATGTTAAATAATGTTTTCGGGCCAAACTGTGCTCAGGCGTTTCGGAACGCTCGATACGTCTCGGAACGGTCGATGTTCTAGGAGTATCCATATCGGAACAAAGGTGGTGTCGTTTCGGTACAATTTGCCACTGGATGTTCCTGTTTCGAAACCTTATAGGGTCGTTCCGGTACGTTTGGCCATTGGAGGTTCCCGTTCTAGAACAAGGTGGGACCGTTCCAGAATGGCTTGATGTTGCTTTTTTAAATGGAGCCCGCGTTTCGGAATGGGCAGACCTATTTCGCAACATTGACAGTTTAAACGTTCAAAAGGCATTTTCAAGGGTTTCCAAATGATGCATTTTAGTCCCTAAGGCTTGTATGCTTCCTAGATGAGTTTATATGTGACCCTTGTAATGGTTTTGCTTCGTGTGCATGTAATTTGACTAACACATTACTTGGTAAGTTTAAACTATCGTATGTCCTCTACTCGATTCGTATATATGTTCGCTTTTCTGCTGGTTTCCTTTCACCATAGGATTAAAATGATATTTAGATATAGATAATTAAAATGAAAAAATAGGGTTGCTAATCGGAGTGAGACCTTAACGCGTTTCGCTTTGGTTTCCCCCGTGTAACCCGTTCGGTTCGGTCTGTTGGCTAGCCCGAGACGAGGGGGTTACACTCAACTTTTTTTGTTTACCCATTTTGTGCATTTTGGTGGAGCAATTCAACAATATATGGCACATTCAAAAATTATAAAATAGGAAATGTATGGCTTCTGACCAAAAACCAATCATAATAGGGAGTTTATTATAACTCTTCGGCTTGATGCATATAAGTGCTTCTATATGGAAATACCATATAAATAATAATTGTTTTGTTCTCATAGTTTAGCTATTATAGAGGAGGCATCCAATAGAAATTTTGCTAAACAGTATTTTTCAAAATCAATAGGCTTCGTATCAACTAATATAGCCTAAAATATAAGCTCACTAGCTTTTGCAAGACGAATAGTCTAACTGGATAATCTGAATCTTTTATAATCAATCTCACAAACTTCTGGTTGTAAATTGATAAAACAATGTAGATGCATCTACTAAAATTATATAAAACTTTCCACATTTGCATATATATGGGCCCATATTTTATTTAGATATGCAAGACATGCAGTCTAAGCTTTAGTGCAAGAACTTCAAGTTCTTTTGGTAAGTGGGATCTTAATCATTTCCTTTGAGAACAAGAAACACAAAAACTTCTTGTTTTTTCAATAAGTGTAATTTAATCAATTCCTTTGAGAACAAGCACTACAAGAACTTTAGGTTCTTTTAATAAATGTGCATATAAATCTCAATAGCTTTCGCATCATTATTGATCAGGATGGTTTAACTGATCATACCAACTATATACAAGTGTGTATATACATTTCTGAATTTCGTAAACTTCTAGTTTACCACAACATGTGATTCAATCTCACTCGTACATGTCAAGTACAATCATCAAAATTGTTCCTTTGAATAGGAATATCTTTAGCTCTTTTAGAGCTTTCAATGGAAATTATTTTTTTGTACCAATATATAACTCTTTTAGAGCTTTCAACTTACCTTTTGACTACCGAACTTATATTTACATTGGCTTATTTCAAATGTCAATTGATAATATATGTTATCTAGAATTTTTAAAGGGATATTTTGCGAACTCATATTGCTCTCTAAAATTTTTCACTTTTACTGGTGACAATATTATTACCATTAGCGGTAATTATTGTAATATTCGCAATTCTGCACTTTTCATAATGTGTTTTCTCTTAAGAATTTATTGCTCTTCTAGAGCATCAATATTTTCAGTACTTTGAGATATAGTACTCATATTATTGCCTTGCATTTAAATAGGAAAATATATCTTATGCTTATGTTGAGCATAAATCATCACCATAGATTGTATTTGACAAGTAATCATGTCAAACAAAATAAAAAATATCATAATATATAAATATAAAACATAAATAATTAATGTGTGTAAAGTAAATAAACATAAAAAATAAATAATTTTCTTAAAAGTTATGAGAATAATTAGAAGATGATTTATTCTCTTCGAGGGTTATAAGAAAATCAACAACGTCCAAATGAGTTGGACCAACAATTTCCAAATAAAGTTAGACCAATATCATCTTCGTCATTTTTCGCAAACAAAATTTGCTTCTATTTTCTTCCCTTTAACATACAATGGTTGTTGATTTTTCAATGTACGATAAGTACGAGACCAATGATTTATAATATCGCATTGGTAATAAAAAAGATTTTACTTCATTAGAATGATCTTTATCACTCTTGTCATCCTTATAACCTCACTACCAGTGGGTAAGAAGTATCCTTAAAATGATCATATTTTTCATGTCTATATTCATGGTTTCAATCTCGACCACAACTTCTAATGTGGCTTTTATTCTTTCCATAATATAATCTCACATTCACTTCAGAGAATGGAGTAGAGCCAGTGAGCCTTTGAAACCTTTTTCAGATATCCTTATCACAGAGAACAAATATTTAATCCTCGTACGCGACATTGTTAAACCAGTCCACAAGGTCCTTTAAAAACCTCCTTTGAGACCAATAGCCTCCCAGAACGGGATGTCCAGCCAATATACTTGGATTATTTCAAAGTTATGTTACCAATTAAATAGTGATTTACCATGTTTGCATTCTCTTCACGGAATGAAACGGATTCAATAATTGCATGGAATAAACATTATGCTTGCATTCACTTCAAGGAATGTCTCATCATTGATAATCGCATGGAATAAACATCATGCTTGCATTCACTTCAAGGAATGTCTCCCACAGAATTCTTGTCAAGATGAATTTTTGTAATCGATATTGATTTTTCTCTCGGGGACAATGGAGATATAAATAACCAAGACAGCTCCTCATAATCTCTTTATGTCATATCTCTTTCCAAGCCGTTTAAAGACATGTAAAACTTAAAACACGATTAAAATATCAATTCTCAATGATAAAATAATATATATAATAGGATCCATAATTGCAATTCGTATGATTGGATTTCTAATTAGCAAAATCTTGTTAATAGATTGCATGTTATTTCCCACCTGAGATGATCTGTAAATCGACGAATCATACCTGAATGTCGTCACTATTGACTTCAATAAAAAAATGGTCAAACCATTAATCAAAATTATTAAAACAAGACAATAACCAAATAATAGATCAAAATATAATGACCTTAATTTAAGAACAACTAAAAAAATATACCAAAATTTCCAAGATAGTTTGAATATATAGTGGATGTATTCTTCAATATCATATTGAAATTTTTTTCGAGAATCACCGACAAAACCACGGTAATTGAGCGGTATCATGTTTTGAGTTAAAATATGCTTCCGCGCCATTAAAAAATTGTGAGAAATCACAAACCCATCTTTGCCCAATTGCCAAAATTCAAATACAATCAAACATGCTTCCACGTCTTTCAAAAATTAAAAACCAAGTTAAAATATAAACATACAGATAATCAGTAACTAAAAAAATAAGGGTAGAAAAGAAACTTATATTTGGTTCATTCTATACTCGAATTCTTTCCAGTAACTTCTTTTAGATTCGAACGATGAAGACCTTAGTTGGTTAGAGTCTCGTGCTGATAACATGTTGTGAATAAAATAAAGAACAAGAATAAAAACGAAGAACAAGAACAAAGAGATGAGAGAAAGAGGGAGATTCGTATTATTAAAAAAAATTAAAATTGTGTACAATGCCTTCACTATTTATAAGCATAAGAAGTACATAATACATTAAACTCTAATTAATAGAGATAATATTCCTAATAATAAATAAATCAAACTCTTTAGATAAAGTTCTAATCATGATAGACATCCACATAGATAAATATTTATAACAATAGTATAATTTTACATGATTGCGTATTTGTATTATGATTTATTATTTTTATGTTGTGTTTTATTTTTATTTTGTTTGGTTTTTTAAGAATTTTTTTTAATTTTTTTTTATAGTGTATAATTTTTTGTTATAATTAATTTTAAATATATATATATATATATATATATATATATATATATATATATATATAAGTAAGAGTTTAGAATATTAGATTATATGGTAATTATCTTGGATACCTAGTTTTTCTCTCAAACTCAGCGAGCGAGCATCGCAACCTCTTTTCATTTGTTTCTTTGGCTGGTGATCGGTAATCGATTTTAGTATTAGTTGTCGACCACCATGGTTCATTATTTTTTTCTTGTCATTTCATATTTTAATAAGAATCTTTGCTTTTGTAGCACGCATTCCCTCTGCCTCTCTGACACGCATTTTTTTATTTTTTTAGTTCATTTTATATGTCGTTTTGACATGATTTTAGCATACCTTAGTGGTCATTTGGTGCTCGCACGGAGATCTTCACGATGCTAATCTCTGATTATGATTCTGTCGGTGGCCATAGAAAGATAGATCCCCACTCGGTTGATGATTTACCGATATAATCTGACCTGGATAGTAGAGCAATCTGCATGATAGGTTGGTTTGCTCACAACTACTTTTTCACCCCCATAAAGCGTCTCGTTTTGATAGAGACAAGGAGATTCAAGAAGACTTATAGATTTTGACGGTATGCTAAATCTCTATGGAAGTATTTACTTTTCTTTGTATCTTTGAATTTTTGTGTGAAATTTTGGTAGACTAGTCCTCATTATTCTCCCTCTTAAATGCATTGTATTTATAATATCTTTTATAATTTTATAATAAAATTCAGTTATGATTGTAAATAAATTTTGTTAGACATTAAATTATGAAGCGTTGACTTTTGTTTCAAGCTCAAACCCTATACAATTACTCCTAATTTTTTCTTAAAAAAATACAAGTTGACATTTAATGTGATCAGAAAATTAATTAAAAAGAGAAATTGGGATTTTCAAAAATAAAAATAAAATAGAATTGAGGGAGTGCACAGCACCACTGTGTCCACTCTCTTTTTGCGTTTTCCCGATGGCAATTTCTTTGCAATAGGGAGTTTTTATTGTTACTTTTCTGGTTTCAAGGGTTTTACTTTAATTAATTTGGATTAATTTTTTTGTTTGTATAAATGATGTTTTAAACTCGATATTTATTTAAATGATATTAAGTTGCTTACCACTTGAATCAACCTCTATTAGTTGCAATATATTTTTTAAAGAAGTTTAATTTATACTCCATATTCTACTTTCTATTTATGATTAGGGTAAATTACATATGCGGTGGTTCAACTTTCTTCCCACTCATATTTTACTCATTAAAATTTAAAATTTTTAATTTTTAATTTAATCGCTAAACTTTCGATTTGTGCCTACATTAGTCACTCTACCACGTTATGATTAGACATCTATCTTTTACAAACTATGAAATGACTTCAAAACTTTCTTTAATTTTTGTGTGAAAAACTTCATGGTTTCAAATTTTCATTAATTTCTCAACGATGAAGTATCTTCTTTCAAATACCAACAATGAGGAAGTAGAGAAAGGGGGAGCGAGCAATATATCATAATTTTATGTTGATCGAACGATGGATATCATAGATTATAGTAGTTTTATGTTTTGTGTCATGTTTTGCGAGTTTTAAAGCAATTTTAGGAAAATCTAAACTGACGTAGTGGTAGAAGATGATGAGGCGGGTTTGTTGGTGTCTTGAATGGTCAAAGCAGACGTCAGAAAATGATTATTTCAATGCTGACATGACAAAGTGTGAAACTAAAAAGCTTTCATCTTTGAGAGAATAAGATAAAATCAAAAAAAAATGAAAAATGATATGAATGACATGTGGTTGCTCTGTCAACAAAAATGTAGTCAATGCCAGCACTCGTGACTGCCATCTCACCCTTTCATTTATGATTTAACTCTCAAGTGACCAAAATATAAACAAATCAAAAGTTCAATGATTAAATTGAAATTTTTAAACTTGAGTAAGCAAAATAGAAGTGAAAAAAAAGTTGATTGACAAAATTTATAATTTACCTTTATGATTATAGGTGTTTAATTTATTGATTAATTAATTTGATTCAATATGATAAAGGTTTGTTTTAAGGCGACCATTTTAATTTAGTTTGTTTTCATCGCTATACTAAAATTCAAACTTTTAATTTTGTTTAAAGATCCTGGTGTGTATGTAAATTTAGTTTTTAACTGGTGTTAAGTTTATTGGATATTAGTGTGATTTTTAAAACTAAAAACCTAAAATTTTCTCTCTAAAAGTGCTGCCCGCAAGGGTTTCTATTTTCTTTTCTTTGATTAGCCGGCGGTGGTACCAACTTTTATGTTGGTTGTCGACGACCGGGTTTATTATTTCACTTATTTTTATATTTTTTATATATTTAAATAAAAATCTATGCTCTTGTGGCATGTGTTTTATCTGCATTTATGGCACGGTTTTTGTAGATTTTTGTGGTTTGTCTAATCTGTCGTTTGGCACGATTTCAACATACCTTAGTGATCGTTTGGTGCTCGTATAGAGATCCTCACGACGTTAGTTTTCTGATTTGATTCTTTCGGTGGTCATAGAAAAGATTGATCCCTACTTGTTTGATGGTTTGTTAGCCGATGTAATCAGAAGTGTGTAGCGGAGCAATCTGCTTGATAGTTTGGTTCGCTCACCACTCCTTTTCATCTCATAAAGTGTCTCGTTTAGCTAGAGACAAGGAGATTCATGAAGGTATCTGGGTTTTGATGATATGCTAATCTCCATAAAAGTGTTTATTTTTCTTTGCACATTTGTTTGAGATTTTTAGTGGGGTAGTCCTTTTTTATCTCTTTTTGATACATTGTATTTGTAAATTTTTATGGTCTGATGTCATTGTTAAAAAAATCCTGGTGTGTTGTTCCATCAAATCAACTGATAGTCGGTTTCTTTTAACCCTTATACTAGAGTTAAATTATTAGTTTGATGTTATTACAGTTTTCTTATCGTTTTATCTCCTGTACTATTATTTTACATATTCTATTATCCATTGTTAATTTTCGAAACTAAAATTCTACATTATTCGACTAGTAGTTGTCACGTGTAATAAAAAGTTTAAAACAATCTTGAAAATGTTATTTTTTTTCTTTCAAATATCACAAATTAAAACTTTTAAATTGTAATTATCTTTAATTTTTTTAAAATAAAGATCATTAAAACTAACGAATTCATTTAAAATAAGCTTTTTTTTAAAAAAAAAAACTAATTTTTAATGAAATTGTGTTAGGATTTTTTTTCTTCATTTTTATGATTTTATTTGTGTGATTTAAATTTTTATTACACGTGTTAACATGTTATTGATCATACTGTTTTTTTAACGGAAAACAGAGACGAATAAAATAATAGATGAAATGATATTGCATGTGTTAAATTGATAAAAAAAAAATTATACAAGTACCAAATTAATAATTTAACTAATTTACCAACCACCAGCTCGCTTAGTTAGATGGGGTACTAGACCTCTTAAACAAGGTAATAGGTTTGAATCCTGACATTATGAAATAGAGAAAATTAAATTGTGAAGATCGCCCTGTAACACCCTTAAAAAAAAAGAGAAAGTGAGGGTTATGGGAATCAAACCCACAACCTTAAGGCGTTTAAACCAATGCCCAGCCAATTGAGCTATTGAAGCTCTTGGTTATAAGCTACCATTATTAAATTTTAATTAGATCCTAAAATAAAATAATTAAAATATCCTACCTAACATATCGAATGTAAATTAATTGGGATCTTTTTCCCAAAAACTTCCAGAAATGCCCCCACTCGTCACTTTCCTCTTATCCCTAAAAATCCGTTCACCAACGATCAACCCTCACCGCCGCGCCGTGGCACTCACCGCCGGCGTTAAAGTGTTCACCGTCAAACCCCGAGCAAAACCCCTCAACCCACACACTCAGCCACCGTCCCCTTCACCAGCAATTGGCCGTTGAAGATTCGCGACCTAGGGCTAAATCGGTCTGTTTTTTCCTTCGAGTTTTCTGGGGCTGTTCGACGTCTGTTCGCCATGCCACCACCACCGTTGGACTCCCCGTCGCAGGCTGATCAAAACCCAATTTGCCGTTCGCCCGTTCATCATTGTTTGCCCCGTCGTCGGAGTTACGTCTTTTTCCGACCTGTTCGAACGATTAAGGACAAATTCGGTGAGTTTTGGTTCGTTTCCAGTGTCATTTCGTTTCCTAAATATGTAATAAAATGAGGGTTGGACTGATTGTGTCTTTTTCCGGTAGAAAACGACGTGAAACAGACTTTTCCGGCGAGGTTTCGGCGACCGTCCGGCGACCTTCGAGTTTTAAGGGTAAGAGCCAGTCTGCGTAGACCGAACCGGTCTGAATCGGCTGGTCTGGTTGAACCGGTCAGTTCAGTTAAGCCCCATCGACCCGACCCGTTGACTGACCCGACCCGTTGACCGACCCGACTCGTTGACCCGAGTCAACTCAGTGAGTCGACTCGCCCGAGTCAACTCAGTGAGTCGACTCGCCCGAGTCAACCCAGTGAGTCAACTCACCGAGTCAGCCTTGGACCAGTGTCGTCAACATGACGTCAGCGTTGACTTTGACCACTATTGTCAGTGTTGACTTTGACCAAAAAGTCAACTTTTTCAAAAAAGTCCTATTTTATGTTTTTCGACGTCCTGAGTCCGATTTTGAAGCCCGTTTCGCGAAATTCTAATCTGAAAGCCTCCAAATTGAACGTTGAACCCGAACATGCATATGTATAAGTTATATCATTTAAGATAAACTGATGATTAAGGACTGATATTAATTTTCTTATTTAATAGGTACTCGTGGATCTCCCGATCGAGCCTACTCCCAGCCTAGCTCGTCTCGATCCGTACCGCCTCGTGATCCGATCGCCACTCGTACGACTCTAAAACTTAGTATTTTAATACGAATCAAGGTGTAAATTTGATTGTAACCATAATCCTTGTTTATTTAGGTTCCAGTACTGTAGCGGAGCGTGATCCCGGTGCTCGATAGACCTTTTGACTGACCGATCTCATCTTTTGAGGTGTGTTCCTTGTGTGCTATATGACTGTTGCCCATTTACTGTTTTACATGCTTCACATGATTTAATAAAACATACTATGTGTATATGATTGCTAAACTTGATTTTGTGAAAAACTAGCATGTTTTCTGTTTATGAAAGAAATATGATTGTATTGTATGTTTGAATTATGCTCTAGCATTCGATATGACAAGCATGCCTATGATTTTCGGTTATCAGTGTAGAAATATGTTGCTGAGCATTGCTATGACTATTATTGTTGCGTACTATGTTACTACCCGGACTAATTAGTAGAGGTACTTGGGGGTATGATGTGAAGACTATCGGCTCAGCCCTGATCCAGCTAGTAAGACCGCCCATATTCGGATCCTAAGCTTCGGCTAGGTCCGCCCATTTTCGGTTCCTAAGTTTTGACTAGGGCAGCCCGTATTCTAAGGTATATCCTTAGGATGGTACCCCGCCCAATGGGCTTGGGTTAATGCCAGTATAGGATACTATTCTGGGGAACTGTATCATGGTGTTCGGTTGGAAGGTAGATAGGTTGCATGAAAACTTTGATGCTTTTTATGATATGTTTTGCATAACATGATTTATTATTTATTGATGCAATTGTTTTACTTGCACTGTTGGAACACACTGAGCTTTCTAGCTCACGCCCCAATTCTTTCCCCCTTTCAGATATTTTGGATAGGCCACCCCGTAGCTGACATTTGGAGGATCGACACATTTGGTATTCTTTTTTATTGTAATGTTTCTATCCACCGTTTGTACTTTCAGGGTGACATGTGCCTATATTTTGTTATGTATGATATTAAACTAAAAGTATTTTGATATGCTAACTGATACTTATTTTGTAACCATTATATGATGGGTTTAATTAAGTAATCATGGTTGCCTATATTATTTATGATGTCTATGTTGTGAATGACTTTGGAAAATATTACTGCTTGACGTATTAAACAGGTTCATTTAATTTGATGGTTTTCACTAAGTCTTGCCGTTATGCTGTCGAAATAAACATTTAGTTTGCCAACAGGTTTTCCACTTGAGTTTTAAATTTTGATGTGCCTTACTAGACTTGGTCATTCCGCATAGGCCGGTCTAAGGGGTTACATTTAGTTGGTATCAGAGCTTTTGGTTTTAAAACCTCGAACTGTGGATAAGTCCTTTTAAAATACTGTTTTAGAATGTTTTACAAGTATTGTAAAAAGAGGCCATGTCACCCAACTTTATATGTTTAATTGTGTTCGATTCTCTAGTGTCATAAATTGATCTTAGGTTTTATCCTTTGTAGAGATTCTCCGAGATGAGCACCGGAAGGGGGCGTCGACCCGCTCGTAGGCGTAGTCGACTCGTTAGATTTGCAGACCCGATAGACGATCTGGTGGTTGATCCACCTGCCTCTGGAGTTGATATAACCGCAGTTGACCCTCTGACATCTGTTGAGCCTCCTACCCCTAGTGGACCTTCAGCTGTTGTTGCTTCGACTACTCCGACATCTGTCTCGACTGCTCCTACACCTACTCCCACTGTTCCATTGCCTACTCCTAGTATCGGCATGACTGCTCCAGTTAGGGGAGCTACTGTTTCTGGGCCCGAGCCTATGACTGGAGTTACGGATGAGTCCTTGAGTAGACAGTTTCTCCAGTTGATTCAGGGAGTAGTCAGAGCGTCTGGAGTCACACCTGAAGTTCCTATCTCCCAGACCCTAATTGCCAACGGGATCAAGACCTTCTCGGGATCTCTTAGTGGACCACCGACTGAGGCTGAGGAGTGGTTATACGATATCGAGAGACGTATGGGTGAGTTGGGTTTTGAGCCATCCAAGAAGTATTTGGGTGATGTATCTATGCTGAATGGGAATGCCCGCACATGGTGGGAGTCCATTATGAGTAGTGTTCCTTCAGATCGTCTGACATGGGATTTCTTTAAAGAGCACTTTAGGAACCGTTTTCTAGGCGAGCGGTTCTTGAGAGAGAGACGCCAGGCTTTTGAAGACCTGGTGCAGGGTACCATGACAGTGGCTAAGTATGAGATACAATTTCTAAAGTTGTCGAGATATGGTACTGGCTTGATTTCTACTGAGAAAGACAAATGTGAAAAGTTTCTGGAGGGCCTCCGTATTAGGATACGTGATCGAGTGGCTACCCACCATGATAAGGTGTTTGAAGATTTAGTGGACCGGGCTAAGACTGTAGAACAGATGGAGATCTTGACAGCTAGTCAGAGTAGTAGAGATGGAGATCGAGATAGAGGCAAGGATCGAGGGCGAGACCGAGATCGACCTTGGAGATCTTCTAGACAGGGAGAGTCTCGCGCATGCTCTGATAAGAGGGCTCGCACCATGTATCAGGGAGGTGGTTCGAGTTATAGGCCCACGGTACAACAGGGCCCATCGGTTAGTCGAGGTGATTCATCAGGGTCCACTCTTTTACATGTATGTGAGCATTGTGGTAAGCTTCATCAAGGGGAGTGCAAGAAGATGTCAGGTGCTTGCTTCAGATGTGGATCCACTGACCATTTCAAGAAAGATTGTCCACACCCACCTTCTGTAGACCGATCGTCGTTTTAGACCCCTACTCGATCCCAGACTCCAGCCCGTTCACAGACATCTGTTTAGACACCGGGTTTAGGGCATTATCAGAGTAGAGCTTATGGATCTTTTGCTAGATCTGATAGTAGAGGCCGAACGCATCAGAGTGGGGGACCGATTATGACTGAGGCCAGACAGTCTGCACTTGTTTATGCTACTAGACGTCGTGACGACAAAGATGAGCCAGACGTCATTGCAGGTACATTCACTATATTTTCTGTTCTATACTTTGTATTGCTTGACAATGGTTCTACCCATTCCTATGTAACGAGATCTGTGTCCCGAGACCTTCAGATTCCAGTTGAGAGCACCGAGAGTGCAATTACCGTTATGAGTCCAATGGGCTAGTCTGTGGTTGTAGATAAGGTTTTTAGGCGATGTCCCCTCGAGGTGTAAGGGGAAATCTTTCTAGTTGACCTTATGGAACTACCATTAGAAGAGTTCGATCTAATTCTTGGCATGGATTGGTTGACTGAACACCGAGTTAATCTAGATTGTGAGTCCAAGAGAGCAATTTTGAAGACTTCTGATGATCATACAGTGGTTCTTATTGGTGAGCGCCGAGGGTATCTGTCTAATGTGATATCTGATTTGGCTGCCGACAGGATGATCCGGAAGGGCTGTTAGACTTTCATTGCTTGTTTCTTGAATACCAATGGTTCTTTGTCAAATATTGAGGAGATTCACACTGTTAGCGAGTTTCCTGATGTCTTTCTCGAGGAATTACTTGGATTACCTCCGGATAGAGATGTCGAGTTTGAGATTGAGACCTATCGGGGCTCTACACCAGTCTCTATGAACCCTTACCGTATGGCTCCTAAGGAGCTTAAGGAGCTGAAGATTCAGTTGCAAGAGCTCCTCGACCGAGGCTTTATTCGACCCAGCTCTTCGCCCTAAGGAGCTCCTGTTCTCTTCGTGAAGAAGAAAGATAGGTCTCTCAGGCTGTGTATTGACTACCGTAAGCTGAACAAGTTGACAGTCAAGAATAAGTATCCTCTGCGCATGATTGATGACTTGTTCGATCAGTTTCGGGGAGCCATAGTTTTCTCGAAGATTGATCTTCGTTCCGGGTACTATCAGCTAAAGATAAAGGGGTCTGATGTAGCAAAGACGACCATTCGCACCAGATATGGGCACTACGAGTTTTTGGTGATGTCTTTTGGTCTGGCTAATGCTCATGCCACTTTTATGGATCTGATGAACCGTGTGTTCCGGCCCTATTTGGATCAGTTTGTGGTGGTGTTCATTGATGACATCCTAGTCTACTCCCGGACTGAAGCAGAACATGTTGAGCATTTGAGGATTATTCTGCAGACTCTTAGAGAGCACAAATTGTACGCCAAGTTGAGCAAGTGTGAATTTTGGCTCAGTGAGGTGACATTTCTGGGGCATGTGGTATCGGCTCGGGGTATTCAGGTTGATCTGAGCAAGATAGAGGCCATTGTGAGTTGGAAGCAACACAAGAATGTTTCTGATATCCGTAGTTTCTTGGGTTTAGCTGGGTATTACAGACGTTTCGTCAAGGGCTTTTCTATTATTGCCGCTTCCTTGACGAAGTTGTTGAGAAAGGATGTTCCATTCATCTGGACATATGCTCAGCAGGATAGTTTTGAGAAGTTGAAGACAGCTCTAACGCAAGCTCCAGTTTTGACGCAACCCGAGTCTGGGAAGGATTTTGCAGTTTATAGTGATGCGTCACGTTCCGGGCTTGGTTGTGTTCTGATGCAGGATGGCAAGGTAATAGCTTATGCGTCTCGTCAGTTGAGGCCTCATGAGTGTAATTATCCTACCCATGATCTAGAGTTGGCCGTTGTGGTCTTTGCCCTGAAGATTTGAAGACACTATCTCTACGGAGAGAAGTGTTATATCTACACAGATCACAAGAGCCTGAAGTACATTCTTACACAGAGGGAGCTTAATCTTAGACGTCGTTGGATTGAGCTTCTTAAGGATTATGACTGTGTGATTGAGTACCACCCAGGGAAGGCTAATGTTGTTGCTGATGCTTTGAGTCGTAAGGCTATATCAGACTTGAGATCCTTGTTTGCCAGGATGAGTATATAAGGAGATGGCAATATACTAGCCGAGCTGCAGGTTAAACCAACATTGGCCGAGGAAATCATGGCCAAACAGCTTCTAGACAGTTCCTTACTCCCTGTCATGCAGCAGGTTGAGCAGGGATCTACTTCTATCTATGCCTTTGATCAGGATGGAGTCTTGTTCTTCAAGGGTCGTTATTGTGTACTAGATGATGCCGAGTTGAAGCGGGCTATTCTTAGTGAGGCTCATAACAGCCTTTATGCTATGCATCCCGGTGGGGACAAGATGTATCAGAACCTGAGGTAGAGATATCGTTGGGAAGATATGAAGAAGGACATTTCAGATTATGTATCTCGGTGTTTGACTTGCCAGCAGGTTAAGGCAGAGCACCAGCATCCTTCTGGTTTATTGCAGCCCATTAAGATCCCCGAGTGGAAATGGGAACGTGTAAACGATGGATTTCGTTACAGGGCTTCCTCTGACACCTTCTAAAAAGGATTCGATCTGGGTGATTGTTGATCGACTCACCAAGTCAGATCATTTTATTCCAGTTCGAGTCACCTACTCTTTGGAGAAGCTGACTAAACTGTACATCTCTAAGATCGTCAGACTACATGGGGTACCTTTATCTATCATCTCTGATCGAGATTCGAGGTTTACTTCTCGATTCTGGTTGGCCTTGTACAGTGCTTTAGGTACCCGTCTGAATTTCAGTACATCCTTCCATTCGCAGACAGATGGACAATCGGAGAGGGTGATTCAGATTCTTGAGGACATGTTACGGGGATGTGTGATTGATTTCCGTAGTAGTTGGGAGGATCTCTTGCCCTTGGCTGAGTTTGCATATAACAACAGCTATCAGGCTAGTATCCGCATGGCACCGTATGAGGCTATGTATGGTCGTAAGTGTCGTACTCCCACCCGTACCGTAAGTGTCGTACTCCCACCGTGTGTGTGATTGTGTCTTATTTCAGCAGAAAACGACGTGAAACAGACTTTTCTGGTGAGGTTTCGGCGACCGTTCGGCGACCTTCGAGTTTTAAGGGTAAGAGCCGGTACGCGTAGACCGAACCGGTCTGAACCGGCTGGTCCGGTTGAACCGGTCAGATTAGTCAAGCCCCGTCAACCTGACCCGTTGACTGACCCGACCCGTTGACCCGAGTCAACTCAATGAGTCGACTCGCCCGAGTCAACTCGCCGAGTCAACCTTGGACCAGTGACGTCAGCATGACGTCATCGTTGACTTTGACCGCTGACGTCAGCGTTGACTTTGACTAAAAAGTCAACTTTTTTCCCAAAAGTCTTATCTTATGTTTTTCGATGTCCTAAGTCCGATTTTGAAGCATGTTTCGTGAAATTCTAACCCGAAAGCCTCCAAATTGAACGTTGAACCCGAACATGCATATGTATAAGTTATGTCATTTAAGATAAACTGATGATTAAGGACTGATATTAATTTTCTGATTTAATAGGTACTCGTGGATCTCCCGATCGAGCCTACGCCCAACCTAGCTCGTCTCGATCCGTACCGCCTCGTGATCCGATTGTCACTCGTACGACCCTAAAACTTAATATTTTAATACGAATCAAGGTGTAAATTTGATTGTAACCATAATCCTTGTTTATTTAGGTTCCAGTACTGTAGCGGAGCGTGATCCCAATGCTCGATAGACCTTTTGACTGACCGATCTCATCTTTTGAGGTGTGTTCCTTGTGTGCTATATGACTGTTGCACATTTACTGTTTTACATGCTTCACATGATTTAATAAAACATACTATGTGTGTATGATTGCTAAACTTGATTTTGTGAAAAACTAGCATATTTTCTGTTTATGAAAGAAATACGATTGTATTGTATGTTTGAATTATGCTCTAGCATTCGATATGACAAGCATACCTATAATTTTTGGTTATCAGTGTAGAAATATGTTGCTGAGCATTGCTATGATTATTATTGTTGCGTACTATGTTACTACCCGGACTAATTAGTAGAGTTACTTGGGGGTATGATGTGGAGACTATCGACTCAGCCCTGATCCAGCTGGTAAGACCGCCCGTATTCGAATCCTAAGCTTCGGCTAGGTCCGCCCGTATTCGGATCCTAGGCTTTGGCCAGGTCCGCCCGTTTTCGGTTCCTAAGTTTTGACTAGGGCCGCCCATATTCTAAGGTATATCGTTAGGATGGTACCCGCCCAATGGGCTTGGGTTAATGCCAGTATAGGATACTGTTCTAGGGAACTGTATCATGGTGTTCGGTTGGAGGGTAGATAGGTTGCATGAAAACTTTGATGCTTTTTATGATATGTTTTGCATAACATGATTTATTATTTATTGATGCAACTGTTTTACTTGCATTGTTGGAACACATTGAGCTTTCTAGCTCACGCCTAATTCTTTCCCCCTTTTAGATATTTTGGATAGGCCACCTCGTAGCTGACATTTGGAGGATCGACACATTTGGTATTCTTTTTTATTGTAATGTTTCTATCCACCGTTTGTACTTTCAAGGTGACATGTGCCTATATTTTGTTATGTATGATATTAAACTAAAAGTATTTTGATATGCTAACTGATACTTATTTTGTAACCATCCTATGATAGGTTTATTTAAGTAATCATGGCTTCCTATATTATTTATGATGTCTATGTTGTGAATGACTTTGAAAAATATTACTGCTTGACGTATTAAACAGGTTCATTTAATTTGATGGTTTTCACTAAGTCTTGCCGTTATGCTGTCGAAATAAACACTTAGTTTGCCAACAGGTTTTCCACTTGAGTTTTAAATTTTGATGTGCCTTACTAGACTTGGTCATTCCGCATAGGTCGGTCTAGGGGGTTACACGCCCACATATTGAACATATTCAAAATTCGATTTGAATTAGTCGACCAAAGAATCAAATATCGATAATTAAATAAAAACTAATAATTTAACTAATTTTAAAACTCATATGAAAGCACTACAACCAGAGACGAAGCCAGAATTCGGGTTGGAGGAAACTATAAATGTTTAAAAATGAGGGGGGCAAATTTATAAATAAACCATTTAAAAAAATTTAAATGAAAGAACAAAGGTGGAAAAAATTCTTCGGGAGTGGGAGGCGATTACCCCTCCCCACCCCTACATAGTTCCGTCCATGACTACAACACTAAAAAAATCCATAAATTTCAAACATGTCAACCATTTATGTCTCTCAGAAGCCAAAAAAAAGAGTGCCGAAAATATATTTCTGGTTAATATTATGGATGACAATGGATCAGACTTGAATCAGATTTTATAAAGTTCAAGTCCAATTTAATTAATAATCAGACTAAAAAAATTTTAAGACTCAATCCAAGTTTGGTTACATAAATCCAAGTTCAATTCAATAAAATATCTAAATTTCAAATCCAAATCCAAACGTTTGAATCCAATTAATTTTTTCATTTTTTAAAGTAACAACTCGAACAAATATCTTTAAATAAAAAATAATTTTTATCAAAAAAATATATTTAAACTAATATCACAAACAAATCTCAACAATTATTACAATCGAATATAAAACAAATTAAACTAGTTTCATCTTATATATATTGAATATATATATATATATATTAAATATACATAATCTCAATTAAACTTAATTAAGCTAGTTTAAATATATTACTATCTAATTCAACTTAATTAGGATTTCAATATATATATTTTAAATATATATAATCTTAATTCAACTTAATAAGGATTCCAATATATATCTATATTAATATAGATAATCTCAATTCAACTTAATTAGGATTTCAATATATCTATAGTCCTGTTTGGCAATTAGCGGATAGTTGATACCGAATTACATTAGCTGATAGCTGATTGCATTAGTTGATTTGACTAGCGGATTGTATTAGTTGATTGTATAAAAGTGTTTGGTAAAATTAACTGATAGCTGTTAGATTATTTAAACAAGTAAAATGACATATAAGGACATGTTTATATTCAATATTTGTTTGAATAGTTTATTAGTTATCAATATTTTGTATAATTATTATTAATCAGATCTATAAAATTATTTTTAATATAACTTTTCTAGACATATTCAAATGATTTATATATTAATTTATTATTTATATAATTATTTTAATATAATATAATTAATTAATTAATTTAAATACAAATATGAATATGTGATAATAAAAATAAAAAAAATAAATAGGATTAACTTATAAATAGGGTGAGAAAATATTTAATTTAGGTTATTATGAGGATTTTGGTAACTGGTAAG
The DNA here is from genome assembly GCA_958450335.1 of Hibiscus tridactylites. Lineage (NCBI taxonomy): Eukaryota > Viridiplantae > Streptophyta > Magnoliopsida > Malvales > Malvaceae > Hibiscus > Hibiscus tridactylites. The sequence continues at coordinate 12,786,530 of OY288289.1, read as the reverse complement.
GGTAAAAGAGTCTTTACAACTCTAATATCACACCTCTAATTTCTAAAAGCTCATATTATGAGCTTTTTTAAAATTAGCGTTTTCACCCCAATCCGCTCTTTACCAAATAACAATATTAGCTGATTTGACTGGTCAAACCTCTAATTTTTTCTCAAACCTCTCTTTACCAAACATGGCCTATATTTTTTAAATCTAAGAGTTTTAAATGTTTTTATCCGGATTCATATATGAATCGAACTCGTATCAGATATGGATTCAGATCGGATCAGATCATGACAATGTCCATATCCGATCTACCTCCTATTAGGACTCGAACCCTTTTTTGAATTCGAACACAAACTTTTTTTGATCAAATTTAGATCAGATTTTTTTTTCGAATCAAATCAGATTCAGATCAAATTCGAATTATATTTTCATTCCTATTTAATATAGATCGTAATTATTATTTTTTTAATTTGAATAAACCGACACACATAGGTTAAAATGTTCAAATTTAGATCCCTTACATAAAACACATTATTGTTCATTATTAAGACCACTCATTAAAAATCTTATTTATTTCTTGCTACGTGTGAAAAGTAATTAATAGTGAAGAAAATGAAGAGTGGTCTGAATTCAGTTCACACACGATACAAGCTTTTATGGCAACAACCTGATTAGTAATTATTTCAGCTGCATTATAATTTTTTTTCCTATACAATCGAAAGCGGCTCTTTATATGTTATCCGGAATATACTCGTCATTATTTATTTCGTTGATAATATATAAAATTATATATTTTTATATCGAACATCAAACTTAAATAATAATAATAATATTAATATATTTTTTCCTAGATTATTAATAGCAAACTATCTTTTCAAGATTGTCAGGCTGATGGATTGATAGATCGAACTAAAAATTAGTAATATGATCTTTTGAACTAGTAGAATAAAACTGAAAATAACACAAATTATTAAAAATAAAAAAGAGTAAAAAGCGATAATTCAACCTGTTGAGCTGGTTTTTAAGAATACTTTTTTTAATTTTAATTGAATTTTTATTCAATTATTAAATCGATGATTCGACCGATAAAATAAAAACTATTAGTTTGACTAATTTAACTATTGATCGGATATTTTTTTTACACCATTACATTTCCCACTATATTTTTTGACAAATGAAAAGCAACTTTCATTAAACAACAAATTAGTACAAACATCAGTTTAGAAGCTGAAATAAGAGTTTTGAGAGTATCCTCAATTATATTAAAGATATGAGGATACCGTTACATAGCAAACGTATAGATAGTGCTGATTCTTTTAATTTTTAACTTTGTATACATTGGGGGTTATCTTGACTGTCCAATAGACATATGTATGTTTGTTGTAGCAGCTTGGTGTTTCTTTGGGTAAATAAAATTCAACATTTTATAAAAAAAATTATTAAGAATTTGGTATGTGGCAAAAAAATCAAAGCGATAATAACATAGACCAAGACATGCACAGGAAATAAGATTTAACATGGTTCAATATAGGCTACTTCCACGGATGAGAGAAACGAACAATCAACTATCAACGTAGAGAACACGAAGAGTACAAATACATGATATCTCATGTATCCCAAAACCCGATGAAACCCAAAATTCTCTTCCCAACATCCCTACAATACTCATCTCTACAACATAATCATAATAGTTGTAGAGATCCTAAAAGTGGTTACATCTCTCCAAAGTAATTCCCTCTCTATCTCTTATTTTCTCGTAATTCAAAAGGTTAAACCTAGTCTATTTATAAACTCAAATATTTGGTTACCAAGAAACCTTGTTCAATAAGATCTCTTACCTAATATAGATATTTACTTCTTAAAGTAAACCTTAATTGCCAAGTAATCTTCAACCACTAGAATTACAATAAAACACAACTTAATTACCAATTAGAATTTGAGTCAAAATATAACAAATCTCCCCCTTGACACAAATTCTATTCGAGCATTGGTCTTCAATTCTTACGTAAGCTAAATATCCGTTGAAACACTGTCGTCAAGTCTTCAACAACTTCAATTCGTATGTAATATCCGTTGAAACACCGTTGAATCTATTTAGAATTACTCCCTCTACAACGAGAAGCTCGTTGCAACAATACTACTCTTGCATGTCTCCAACATTGCTCCACAAAATCTTCAACAAAAATTCCTCCACAATTGCGTAGCTCGAACCATAGTTTTGATACCATTTATTAGGAATTTGGTATGTGGCAAAATAATCAAAGTGATAATAACATAGACCAAGACATAAACATGAGACAAGATTGAACGTGGTTCAACATAGTATACCTCCACGGACGAGAGAAACGAACAATCTATTATCAACGTAGTGAACACGAAGAGTACAAATACATGATAACTCATGTAATCCCAAAACCTGGTGGAACCAGAACACTCTTCCCAACATCCCTACAACCAGGGCCAGTCCAAATTATTTTTTGGCTCGGGGCAAAATTAAAAAATAAGCCCCTGGTTTAAATTTTTTAAAGAAATATGTAATATAAAATTTTTATTTATTAAATTAAACAAACAATAATTCATTACGATCTTAAAAATATCAAAAATATATTTAAGCATACAAATACTTATAACAATAACACCTATGAAATGGGAAGATCCTCGATCGAAATATTTATATTCTAAATTAGCAACGCCACAGTGATTAAACTTTAAAACAATAGCACCTGTAAACATATGAAAAAGATAACAAGTATTTGAATCACATCTTAAAAAACTACCAAGTATTAAAAGATTCAAGCTTATTAAACAAAAATAAAAGAACAATCTTAACTATAAATTAAAAAAAAAATAGAAACACGATCTTACCAAAGATCTTAAGAACAAGTTTCAATAGGATTCAAGCACCACGATTGATGATAAGCAATTATAATTTTGTGTTTGTGAGAAATATGAAAAATTAAAAAGTGAATAATAATTTTCAGTTGAGTTGCAAAATATAAAAGAGAAGAAAATAAATGCAGGCTAATTATACTTAAATTTTCTCCACCCAATGAGTATTAAAGAGAAAAAAAATAACGTTAAAAATTTCTCCATTGATATGAAAAATCTGGACTATGGTAAATTGATGGTGGTGGAATTTGGGAAGACGTGTTTAACAATTTAGTTGGATTTTCTTTTGAATTTTTGGAAAGATATATTTAATGAGTGTTTCGTGGGAATTAGAATCATTATTACTGTTAACATATAAATCTAAAATGTCAATTAACAAGTTAATAAATTTATGGGCCCCATCAATTTCCTTAGACATTTTTATTAATTTATTATTAAAAAAATAAGGGATATATTATACTAATTTTTAAAAAAAAATTTATGGGCCCTGGGCGGGTGCCCCTGCTGCCCCGGCCCAGGGCCGGCCCTGCCTACAACACTCATTTCTACAATGTAGTCACAATGGTTGTAGAGAACCTAAAAGTGGTTACATCTTTCCATAGTAATTCACTCTCTATCTCTCATTCTCTCGTAATTCAAAAGGTTAAACATAGCCTATATTTATAGACCCAAATATTTGGTTACCAAAAAACTTTATTCAAAAAGATTTCTTACGTACCTAATATAAATATTTACTCTTTAAATAAATTTTAATTACCAAGTAATCTTAAACCACTAAAATTACAATAAAAATCTAATTTAATTATCAATTAAAATTTACGTCAAAATGTAACAAAAACTAGTACAAACATTCAACCAAACCAATTCGGATCACTAAATAGAGTCCAAAGCAACTGGGGAACATGCTCCACCAGAAACAAGATCCGACCAAGTCGGTAACAAAGCAAGCAGGTAGAAGTCAAAGCAATCTTTCCCCTGAGCACGATAATGTATTTATGGCTCATCACAAGGCTTAAATCACCCTTGTTTAGGTTAGAATTTCTACGAGAGCTCTAAGGTCGGAAAAAAATGTTTTTCCATTCAAATCAAATGATGATTAATTAATAAAGTCTCACATGAACATAATCAAACAAGAAATAAAACGCATCAAGTTTCGGTAACGGTAACAAGGAGCACATTAGAGATTTCCCACTATAGTCCCATACTTATCTGGGTTTGTCACGTTATTACCAACAAGTGGTCCTAGGACACTTGTGGAGATCCAATATTTTCAGTCTAGTGAATAGAAATAAATTACCAGTCAAGTTAATGAGTTGATATACTAAATTTTTTACGCAAAATATTGACGTTATGAATATTGGATGATACAAACTAGGTTAATAGTAACAATTTCATAACAAGTCTTTACAATATTTTATCTGAATTAGTGGACAACAAATATGATATCGATAAGTATTAAAAAAACAGATAAGATGGTCACATATGATTGGAAATACGTGGCATTGGCCAATGACAGATGAATAGGGAAAGTTGAAAATAAAACCAAATTGCTGCCAAAATTTAATGTGAATATTTACTCACTCGGTGTCTCAACTATTCAAAAACCCTTTATAAAAACCGTCGCCAATTCTTTCTCCCATCCCATTCATCTTCTTCGACCGCAATAAAAGCCTCTGCAGATCAGAACTCTCTGCTCTCCGATTCTCTGTTCATTTCAAATGGTACGCTATTTATCTTCTACATTTTCCATTTTCCGGTTATCTCGTCATATTCACTGCATCGTGCACATGCATCGGCGCACGTATAATCGGTAAATTTGGAGTATTCTTCGTTCAACGGCTGTTTTCCGGTTATCTGAAACTGGGTTTCTGGATACTGACCGTTGTTTTCCGGCCATGAAATCTCTGGTTTGATAAATTGGTTCGCAGAATAATATATATTGTGTTGGCCAATTGCTAGGCTGACATTAATCCATTACCTTTCTTTTTCAATTTAGTTAAGGCTTATCTTAAAAGGAATGTTTTATCTAAAAGTGTAAGTTTTTCTTTCCTCTTCTTTTTGAGTTGATATCTTGTCTATACAGATATTCTTTGTTGAAAAAATCACTCACCAAAACCCGGATCAATTTAAATTAATTAGAGTAAAATTTTAAAAAATTAAAAGGGCAACTAAAAAAATTACCATCTTCTATTTTTCATATCCATTTTGCTGTTCATTTTCGTGTATAGATTTGTCACTACTCGTGTCTGTAATATGATTTTTAAATTTTAAGTCCGTGCTCTTTTCTCAAGGTAATATTTCTTTTTACTTTTTAGTATTTTGAAAAAATACATATATAGTACATATTACGCTGCTCGAACATGATTTACTTAAAAGAAACAATACATTCTTTTACTACTGTGGCCACTCAATAAGTTCTAATCAGGGATAGATGAGGGGTTGGCGGCCCCCTAAAACTTTGAAATTCTTATGGATTTAAAAAAAAATTAGAATTTTTTTTTATTTTCTATTAAAAATCTATTTTTGTCATCTTTAAATTTTTATAAGGTCACCCCTAAAAATTTATAAGTTCACTCCCCTAAACTAAAATCTTGCGTCGGTCCCTAATTTTAATTCTAATGTTTTTTTTAGAATTTGTTTACAAGAAATAATGCATTGGTTGCGTTATGAAAAATTAATAGTGACATAAAAGCAAGCCAATCGTGAGCATTAAATAATTATATTTCCACCGTTTAAATTATTGTAGCGTCACATGGATAGTTGTTAAATTCTTCCCGCCGTACTAACTTATTATTTAAGTTGGTAATAATTTAATACACTGTTAATTGATTTTTTTTTAAAATCTATTAAATATTAATTAAAGACGCCTAACGATGAATGAAAATTATTTATACAATTAAAAAATATAATTGCAAAAAAAAAAACTCATCTGTTTGTCAATTTTTTCTATGGTAATTTAAACTTTGAGATTTTAATTTTTTCAATTTTATTTAAGTGGGCCCATTCACATCAATATTTTTGGTGTTGTGGCACCTTACAATTAATTTGAATTGACTCGTGTCTCACTTGTTTTGGTCGGTGAGTTTTTCAACGGAAATTTTTTAAATACACAATGTCTCGAACTTAATAATTTACTTAAACGATACCAAATTGCTTATCACTTGGACCAATCCTGTTGGTGAAGATTTTTTTTTGTTGTTATACATTTTCACTCTTAATTTTAATTGAAATTTTACGAGTGAAAAATAAATATCGTTATCATGTCTGGTCAAAAAAACACATTAAAAATATTTTAGTGTTCTTTCGCCTTTAATTTTTTTGGTCCAATAATATTTTAGATTCTATTAAACTACAATTTACCAATTCTAGTTGTTATTATTATTATTATTATTATTGATGTTAATTGTTGATTACGGCAGTCGAGAAGAAGCAAGGAAGAAATAAAAGTAGTTCTTACGAAGCCATTTTCAATAGATGGTGAATCAGAAGCTGATTACAGGGCTCCCAATTTGATCCAACGAATATTGAGTCTCTTCAAGAATGTACGGCCAGGATCCGATCTCACCCACTTCAAGGTTAGAAATTAATGAAAAAACCGAGCTTGGGATTGGGAGTTCATGTTATTACATATGGGAATTAATGGCATGATTGTGTTTGTTCAGCTACCACCCATCTTCAACTTACCCAAGTCACATCTTCAATGTTATGGAGAACAAGTCTTCTGTACCGGCACCGATGTGCTCACCCGATGTAACCTGTCTAACAACCCCCTCGATAGATTCTTATCGGTCGTGGCTTGGAGCATATCGACGTGTCGTCCTCTATTGTTCGGGGTCGCCCCTTACAATCCAGTTCTTGGTGAGACGCACCATGTCTCGAGCGGTACTCTCAACGTACTACTCGAGCAGATTTCTCACCATCCGCCAGTTTCTGCTCTACATGCAACTGATGAGGAACATGGCATTGAACTCATTTGGTGTCAACAATGTGTCTCCAAGTTCAACGGTTGGTCTTCGTCTTTGTACCTCGGTTGCTTATGACTGTTTGGTTTGTGTTTAATAACAATAATGTCATTGTAGGTGCATCGGTGGACACCGAGGTGCGAGGGAAGCGGCAGCTTAAGCTCCCGAGTCGAGGAGAGACGTATGAAATGAACTCCCCCAACCTTCTGATAAGATTTCTTCCACTGCCCGGAGTCGATTGGGCGGGAAATGTTCGAGTAAGGTGCAAAGAAACCGGGCTTGAAGCCGAGTTACGATATGGTCCCAAGTCTTTTCTTGGCCTTAGAGGGAGCCATAGATCAGTTAAAGGAAAGATCTATGAAACATCAACAAAGAGGATCCTTTTCGAACTTAATGGTCATTGGGATAGGTATTTAATTTATAATCTTTTGGTTCTCAAGCTGGCAAAATATTAAACGTTTTTCGATAAAATACATAAATAAATAAATAATTCTGAAGATATTTATTTAATGCAGAAAAGTGACAGTGAAGGACAATAATAGTGGGAAGTTGAGGGTTATATACAATGCAGAAGAAGTGTATTCAGGGCTAAGAACTCCTGTAGTTAAAGATCTGCAGGTAAATTCCTTAATGAATGAAAAGAAACTTTTTTTTTCTTTTTGTATTTGTATTTGAAGGACGCTGATAGATTGTTTTATTGTGCTTCCTTAGGGAGTGGAGCCGACCGAATCGGTAGCAGTGTGGAGCGAGGTGAGCGAGGCCATAATGAGCCAGAACTGGGAGAAGGCAAAAGAAGAGAAGAACGCGGTCGAGGAAAATCAGAGGTTGGTGTCGAGAGAAATGGGGTCCGAGGGAAAAACCTGGGTTCCCAAGCATTTCAGTTTGAGTTACAGCAAAGAGGGTGGCTGGGAATGTTCACCTATTCAACAATGGGTTCCACCTGCTCCTATTGTTGTTCCACATACATAAACCTTATTTAAGAAACATTAACAGTACAACCTTAAGCAGCTTATACCAAACCTCAGCCCCTCTACTTGTGGGCAACTATAATATGCTTACATGTCATTTAATCTAGTAAAGTGCTAGTTATATTTACTTGAAACAAAATCTCATTCCATGGCTGAAATGCCCGAGTAAGACAATTAGTTCCGATATTCCGATCTTGATTGATTAAACCCGAACCAGAAAAACCTATCTTTCACAAAACAAAGAAACCCTTATAGACTTTCTATAAATGAGCCCAAGACCGTATTTGTTTTTATGTATATAACTAAAATCTGTGTGTCCACTATTGGGTGCAACCCTGAGACCAAGTCATGTGCAAGGAACCAAAGTTGTTTGAACTTCACCTTCACTGATTTTATTGGTCAGTATGACATCGCTTGACCCTCCTTCGTGTATGATTAACATGGTGCCTTTTTGCCTTTCCACTTCAAAAGAAAAACCAAATTCTAATTATCTGAAAAACTTGAACAAAATGTTGTATCGGACAATACTTTCGACACAAACAAAACTAACCTGAAGATAAGTGAAAACAGCTTAAAGAGAACTAATATGGGTAGAAACAATACAGCAGTCGCCTGTGACAATTGAAAGAAAGAATTTTTAGCTAAATCATAAACATCAAGCTTAGAACTTTATTGATTAAGGATGATTCATGTTTAAAATAAACAGGAAAGAAAGAAAAAGTGGGGCATGGTGTGATTAAAAGCAGACATACCAAAAACCATGCTAGATCCATATTTGCCAGTGATCTTGTTAACTCATGTCTCTTCAGAGTTCCTTGGATCTGAGAATGAACGATGTGTCAGAAAGTTGATAGATGTTCTCTCAAGTAAATGATAGACTTGTTCAAACTAACAGGTGATCCATGCATCCCGAAGTATCACAACATGTTATATTTTCCTTCATGATCAAATGATCAAGATTTACTCACTTCTGTGACATACTCAATGAAAGATACTTTTTAAGACAGTAAAATAGAAATCTAAATGCCCCAAAATTATAGTATTTTTCATGAGAAACACTTCAAATCGTGCAAAATGAAGACATTAGATATATACATCGTACACCATGAAAACAAAATTTTACCGCTTAATAAACTCACTAATGTAGCACATACATTTGCAGTCCTATCTTTTCTTCACTGGAACATACAATTAGTTTACTCTCTCTCTTCAAAGTCAACAACTGTATATGTGGGTATGAGTTGCTAAGATGCCACATCACCTTGTACTTGGACTGTGGTGCCTCTGATCATGATTTTTTGTTTAAGTTTCCCTTCTGTTCTTTTATTCTTTAGTTTCTCTAATTTGTTTTTTTAATAGTCAGAATGTCAGATAAGGACAGCACAGCTCTCTTAACAAGATTATACTCCAGCATAAGGAATTTTCTGAAGAAGTCAGGAAACATTGAGTTAGGCACAATGACGACTTCTGGTTGATATTATAATGCTCAACTGTTATAATGCATAAGGCAAAACAATGGAGCAACTCATTAAGTTTAATTAACAACAATGTTGCAGAAATAAAATCTGAAGGCTGGCGATCCCCGATGGTAAAAATTGTACATGCCAACACAAATGAATACAAGACATGTTACCTGATGATGGTATATGCTAGCAGATTTGATCAGTTTCCTGTAGGTGCGGATGGTCTTTTTAGTGTAGGGCTTCAAAGCAACTTGCATTGTTTTATAACGAGGTTTTGTCACCATCACAACGTGATTTACGTATGGTTCAGAAAACTTCTTCACCTCCTATCAAAACAATGTTATTGTCATTTAAGGCCATGGAAATGGAAATTTGCAAAATAAGTATGGCCTTGATGCTGTTTTACCTGAATGTAATGATCTGTTAATGTGCGTGCTTTGACCAAATGCGGCGTCAAAAAGGTCTTGGATGCATCATAGACATCAATTGTTTTAGAAAGCAGTAACTGACGATGAGGTTCAAGATTGTTTATAAATTTTGACCACTTGTCTTTCATCATCGGGATCAAATGCTTCACATGATAAAACTTGTGATCAGTTAATCATTGAACATACCAATCCCCAGCAAATAGAATAATGCTTCAAACATCGTCACACATGCCAGGGATATCTTAACAATCATTTTTAAGCGTGTGGTGAAATGAGATTCTACACATTGATCAAGTTTGAGATGTCTACTGTATGACATATACTTTAAAGGTGCAGCTAAACATAGAGAAGAAGGTACTCCTCATCTGATAAAAGTTGAAGACACAAAGAAATGCAATATTTATAGTTAATAATAATAAATAAAACAAATGAGGAATTTCTTTCCTTTTACTTTTAGTGACCTTAATCCATAATAACTACACAATGAAGCAATTATTCAAGCAGGAAGCATTGTTAGACAAATTCTATTTTTGCACATAACCCTGTTAGGGAAAATAGAAGAGCAGTGACGTTTGACACCAGTGTCAGCATAAATTTACACTACAAGGCAATAGAAAGAAGAGCATAACCTGATTGCAAAATTTCATCCAACATGGCCTAATGAAAGGAAGCGATTGTAGAAGCTCCAATCTCAAACCAAGTTAATTTTACAGTGTAAAATTAATTGAACCATTTAAGATATCAGACTACATTCAACAGCCAATAATAATCTCACTAATCCTACTTCATAAGGCACTTGAAAATGTAATATAGCATTTGAAATTGCTGGTACAAACTACAAACACATCTTTGGAAATTATGAAAAACTATACTTACTATAGTACACACTTACCATATTAACAGTTCTAATTTGTGGCTCTGCCCAACTTTTAAATTGATCTTTCTTTTCCAAGGCCTGAATTATAATTTCATGGAAACAAAAAAATGACATTCCAAATTGGTTGATTGGAGCAATAGAATGATCATCAGATAAATAAAATATATCTTGCAAAAGGCATATTTGACTGTAGAAATTAATTAGCGTGTAGCATATACTACAGCTTTATGATTTCAGATATTGGGAGGCAAAAAAACTAGACCTTTTCGATTGTGATGTCTAAAGCAGGTCTCCCATGTTCATTCCAATGAGACACCGCGTAGGACTGCATACAATAAAGAATCAATCATTAATATATTATTGCTACAAATATTTCCACTAACTAAACCAATATACCTGAAATTGATATATATGAACAGCTAACCAATGTGGAAGCCACTCCCCATGGACCTGATTGCAGGTTACAATCAATAAAGTCAGTTTCTTCAGCACAGATGAACACAAGAATAGAACTAAAATCACCAAAATGGTATCTTTTATGATGGAGGAGAATTAAAAAAAATAAGTCAACATAACCAAGCTAGACTCCAAATTAGTTTTGGCTTACTACAAGTTACTGCTACAGAAGGCACAAATAGTTGCTCCTATTTTTTTTATTATAACAACAACAACCTTTTCTCTTCTGTTTCTTTCAATTCCACTTCCTGACTTTTGACAACATTTTTGCCAAAATTTCCTTCTCCGGCAATTTGAAAACCCAAGATTGAACCATTCTTATTACCCTTGGCGATTATGTTGAACCAGGATTATGATAAAATATTATATGCCTATGAGTATTTTTTAAATAATACTATGTGCCCAAAAATTTGATAGCAGAGGAAGTGATCATGTTATAGCAACAAGACGCTGAGATTTCAGAGAAATTTTTTTTTAATTTATTTTCTTAAATCTAGCACTTCTGGTTCAGGATACATGTCAGTATTTTCTTTCGCAAATAAGATTACGATGAAGGGTGGGAAAGATACTTAGCATTCCTATGAAGGTTAGAGTCAAGTACGGAAAAATTGGCAGGTAGAGATCAATGCGATCTCTAACAACACAACTAGGTCCATATAAGTAACAAATTATATGGTAAACTTAGTTCTAAAGTTAAGTGAGGTTCAAAATAATGCAAGAGATATACATACAGCTCAAGTAATATTCAGTACCAAAATTGAACATAAAATGGAGGTTGCACAGTCTGCCCATTCAGATGGTGGACAGTAATTGTTTTCAACTCAGTTCACAAAGTTTTAACTGTTGCAGATGCATCATTTGCGAAAGGTGACAAACCTGTCACATTTGTTCCTATGCTGAATTTGGGATCAAATCCAAATTGAAACTCTAGATCTAGCTGAAACTGACTAGATCAATAAGTAAAAAGGATCTTATTTGATAGATCAACAAACAAAGTATATCATAGTTCATCTCTAAGTTTGTGGATTGGAATAAACTTGCTGCAAAAAGTATGACAGTCATACCAACCCAACCAAAACCTTTGGCTTTCCTGAATTGGCTAACAGTATGAGCATTCTTCTCCACAAACTCATTATAATATATTAGCTGGTATCCAGTCTTAAACATTTCACATTCATAATCAAGACTGTATATTTCATCAAGGCCGCAGGTCAATTTTACAAGGAATGGAGTCTTACCCAAAATTCACCTAGAAGAAGAAAACAAGACGATTTGCATTTTAATCTGAAAAATGTACTTTATTAACACATAGAGCAACCTGCAGATCTATCTGAAATTTTGAACAGGTTCTTTTCAAAGAAAGGTCAAGAAATTCCTGATTTATAAAACACTGGACCACTTAAAAAATAGACAATATGTTGTTCATAGAGATGCCTAAAATTTCATGCCTTAGAAGTTGTCATTTCTTACTTCTCTTAGTTCTTTAGAAGCTGAAGCTGCCCTTAATTTTGCTTTCATAATTTCTTCCTGCATGTACAGCAAAGTTAGCTCTGTTCTCTACAAGATAGGACCAATACAAATCACCATTAAGTTCTTTACACCTGTGCTAGTTGAAGTGCATGTTCAACCTTGTGAATTATAGATTTTTGCTCACTGTTAATCCTCTGGATCTGACAAGGAAGAACAAACAGTAAGATATGAAGGATTTTAAATTACATATGAATTGGGTAAACCAGAGGAAAACTTCCAATGTATGCAATGAAGAATTTTATGTTGCATATTTCGTTGGAGAATAATGCAATCAGAATGCTAAGAAAATAGGTGGTTAAGGCAACATAAGAAATCCCTCCTTTGTAGAAGTATTTGTGGACACAAAATTAATGGTAAAATGGTGCATTTCTTGCATGTCATGAATTGAAAAGATAGAAGAAAATTCTAGTAGTTCATACCTTCATCACCCAAACAGATGGAAACTATAGTAATTAGCAATTGACTCTTCAAGGTGAAATTGTATTTTAGGACAAGCAAGAAAAATTATAGTAATTATAAAGATGGAAACTATAGTAATTAGCAATTGACTTTTCAAGGTGAAATTGTATTTTAGGACAAGCAAGAAAAACAGAAGTTACAATAAAGATGGAACACAAGGATATTTAGAAGATGGAATTAGGAAAAAGGAAATCTTTATCAATGTTTTATAAACCCTTGAACTCTACACTTGAATCTCATTGCTGAAATAAAATTTTGTACAGTGTCTAAAAGAAAGTATGAGCATCAGATATACCTATGCTAGCTAAAGTTCCAGCTGTATACCAACTGCCAAACTGATTCAACCAGGACAAAGAAAGAAGAAAAAATAAGAAGACATTCAAATGGTTTGCTTGTCTCACAGTATGTTTTAAACTAGCAACAATTCCACTGAAAATTGACCAAGTACTGGAATACTGAATAAAAGTTCCCAATCCCATCTTGTTAAATCTTATGTACCTTTTAGGAGGAGAATCTTGCCAATCAGAATAAAGCGAAATATATATTTTGTAGAACAAAAGGGATCACAAATCAGCAAGGCTTATGCGCGATAAAAAAATAGCAGCAAAGGTAAGGAACCTAAAGGCAACTATAAAAATGCATTACTCACATCTTCTAATTTCTGATTTAGTTCTTGGATCTTTCGCTCAGCTACATTTCTTCGCACATCTAGTGCATCTTTTTTCTTATTCTGCATTTTGATTTCCTTCCTAAGGTTGTCAACCTGTTAGAAAAGCAATCTCTTAATGAATACAGCAGCTCCAAAGTATAACTACAAAAGTTAATCCATGACCAACTAACCTGTTTTTCAAGTTCAATAGCCCTTGCGGGTGAGTTACTTATCTGCTCCATAGAATCTAGCGATGCTCTTTGCTAATAATAAAAAAATGATAACAGAAAAAGTTTTCCGTCAAGGAATTACACATGGTTTTATCTTTAAACTGAAAATACATCTGAAGAGAACCTTAGTATAAATCAGTCAACAAATCAACCTAGAAAAGGAAATGACTAAAATATTTCTCAGAACCAAGAAACAAACACAAGGAAAAGAGAGAGAGAGAGAAAGGGGGGGGGGGGGGGGGGTTACCTTTAAATATTCTATCTCATTCTCTAAAGATTGCATGCTGTCTGATTTCTCTTGAATGGCCTTTTCCAATTCTGTAATACTCTCATCCTTGTTTCTCAGTTCATGGATTCTTTCATCAATGGTAGATTCTAGCAAAACCGTGAAAATGGATGCAATTTATATATATATATATATATATATATATATAAGTTTGAACTAACTTAGTGGGATACATTGATAATCTTATCTGATATGTTAGAATCACTCCTGGTAAACTTTGGTTTAAAGAAAAGTGACTAAATAAAATAGGGTAACCTAGTGTACCACAAAAGCAAAGGGAATTGCATGCACATCCAAAGAGTTAACAATCTGCAAAAAAATACCTATGAAAGCAGTACCTGACTTAAAAGGGATGAAATCTCTTACCGTTACATGAACTTCTAAGCACAAACTTGAAACAAATTCAAATAATAGAATTAAAATTAAATGAAATTGAAGAGAAACCCTCTGTAACATAGTCCATAAAGGTACAGCCACAACAAGGTTCAAATGTTCCTAGAACCTAGCTAATGGCGAAAAGCCATCCCATCATATTATTATTATTATTATTATTATTATTATTATTATTATTATTATTATTACTATGTTACCTAAAACGTGGATCGTCCGGTACCTAGAACGAAAACCGGAACAGGATCAGCTACTTCTATAAAATGTAATTTGATAGGGTAGTCTTCTCCAACTAGTTTAGTATGAATGAAATACAAATGATTGGAACTTAAAATATTTTTTATAACATATATTTTTTTGTGTTCATATAAACAAATAATTCTATTGTTAGTTTTACTGGATAATTTTATAATAAACTATATATTAATGGGATCACTAGTGTTCCCGAATTCGGAACATGTGTACCAATTCAGAAATCAGTGGGATATAGCGATTTCTAGCAAGTTTGTGTGAAAACAAACTTATCCTTGGTCCTTACCAGCATGAATGATATTTGGTATTAAAATTTTGATAATTGAAAAATGTAGATGAATTCATGAATAGAATATTTTCATTTCCCAATACCAATAATCTTACATGCTTCTCCTATATCATTCTCGTTTTACACACTCGCCCACAAACCAAACAAAGAAAATACTGGAAAAGAAGAAAAAAAATTGTTCTCTGTGTAAAAAAGCATTAAGCAGAATAAACACAATCAAAGTTAATCACAGTGTTAAAAATAGAACATAAGGATTATTTTTGGGTGTGAGTGTAGAATATGTAGATATACCTAAACCCAAAATCTTGGACTTGAGGAGGTCAAGTTCATGCTTGAGAGCAGCGTCTCCGGGATCCGACGAGTAAACTTTGACGGTTTCCGGCGATGTTTGAGATGTGATTTGGGTGAAAATTAGGGGTAAAAGTAGTAAGAAGAAGAGCAATGGCTTTCTTAAGGCCGCCATTAGAGGAGAATCAACACTCCAACGGCTTGTTTTATACTGGTGACCGATTTTTCAACATTACTCCTCGAATTTCAAAACATTCTGATTGAATCCTCCATCTATTAATATCATTTCAATCTAATCACAAACACCTCTGACAATGCACAAATATTTTGTAGACAAAGTGATTGAAACCAAATATCCTAAATAAACATTATTTTTTCACTAAAACCACCGGTTATGTTCATCTATTTGAGAATACTTAAAATATATAGATCAAATTTTAAATATATGTGTACATGTTATATAAATAGTCTAGATCTAATATGTAAAAATTCATTATTTTATGTTAAACTTCTATTAATTTTATTGTCTTTTAATATTAAAGTAAAATTTAATTGATTAATTTTGATTTTTGGATGTTAAAGAGTAAATCATGATTTAGTAGTTGAAATATAAATGTTTTGATTGGATTGTATGACGTATTAATAATTTGGATGAAATTTAATCTCAATTTGATCAGAATCAATGTGATCAGAATTAGGACTACTTAATATAACATCATCCACATATATGGCTAAAGCAACAAAGTCATGACCAATACCCTTAGTAAATAAACTAGGATCAGCGGCAGACTGTGAAAAACCTTGTTCAATAAGAGCTAAAGTTAACTTTTCATTCCATTGCCTACTAGCTTGTTTTAACCCATATAAGCTTTTCTTTAATTTACAAACTAAGCCAGAACTGTTTTTATTAGAATATTCAGGGGGCAAATTCATATATACTTCCTCATGTAGAGAACCATGAAAGAAAGCATTATTAACATCAAGTTGTTATAATTTTTATTGTTTAGAAGCAGCAATAGCAATTAAAGTCTTAATAGTTGTCATTTTTACAACAGGACTAAAAGTGCTTAAAAGTCTACACCAAACTGTTGAGTGTACCCTTTAGCCACTAATCTAGCCTTATACCTATCAAGAGTACCATCTGATTTTAATTTTGTTCTAAAGACCCATTTACATCCTATGGTACTTTTATTAGAAAGTAAAGGGACTAGATCCCATGTATTATTAGTTTCCAAGGGTAAAATTTTTTCTTGCATTGCAAGTTTCCAACATTCATGTTTAATGGCATGTTTATATATTTATGGTTCAGACAGAATATCAAGATTACAAACAAAAGACTGATGATGATCAGATATGCTGTTATAGGACAGAACATTAGCAAGAGAATGAAGAGTAGTTCTAGTTTTAGGTAAATTTACCTCAAAGTCATGGAACTTCTGAGGAAGTTTAATATTTTTGGAAGGTCTAGAACTAACCAGATTAGAAGGCATACTATTCTTACTATGAACAGAGAGAATCATCGGAATTATAATGAACAGAGAGAGAAACATCAAAATTATTTTGAACAGAGAGAGAAGCACCAGAATTATTATGAACATTGAGGGAATGATCAGAATGTACAAGAGGAACAAATTGTTGGTCTGGTGAAGAACAAAGATCAGAAGTTTTCAAATCATCAAGAAACAATGATGAATTGTCACAATTTGGAAGAGCCAAATCAGAAAGGAATGAAGAAAAGGGAAAACACTTTCATTAAAAATAACATCTCTTGAAATAAAAACTGATTTTGTATTCAAATTGTATAATTTGTAACCTTTAACGTTCTTTAGAAAATCAAGAAACACACACTTAATAGCCCTAGGATCCATTTTGGTTGCAGGCTTAGGTAAATCAGATGCATAAGACAAACAACCAAAAATTTTCAAATTACTAAGATTAGGTGTTTTATTAAAAAAACAATTCATAAGGTGTTTTGTTATCTAAAATAGGAGTAGGAGTTAGATTGATTAAGAAACAAGCATGTAAGACACAATCTATCCAAAAAGTTAAGGGTAAACCAGCATGAATTCTTAAAGACCTAGCAACATTGAGTAAATGTTGGTGTTTTCTTTCTACAATGTTGTTTTGCTGAGGTGTATGAGTACAAGAAGTTTGATGAACAATGGCCTTTATTATTAAAAAAAAGTTTACCATTTTAAATTCCCGAGCATTATCAGACCTTATACATTTGACACGTTTAGAAAATTGAGTTTCAATGAAATTACAGAAATTGATAACTAAACTTTTAACTTCAGACTTGACACTCATAGGGAATATCCATACAAACCTAGACATGTCATCCACAACGGTAAAAAAATAACTATGTCCATATAAACTCTTAATTGGAAAGGGGTCCCAAACATCCATATGCAAAATATCAAAACAAGAATAAAAAACAGAACAACTCTTAGGAAAAGGTAATCTTTTGTGCTTTGCTAAACAACACACATCACAATCAGAAATATCACCAGAAGGAATACTATGATGTAATTGAGAAAAGAAATGCATCCTACGACTAGATGGATGTCCTAGTCTAGCATGCCATATATTTAGAAGAGAAGAAGAAGATACATTACAGACATCAGAATCAACAGGAAAAGAATCCAGCATCTGATAAAGTCATTTGACTATACTAGTTGTACCAATCGTCTTCCAGGATGGAACATCCTGTATTAAACAACAATTGTTAGAAAATAAAACATAAACATTTGGATATAAAGTTAGCTTACTGACAGAAATGAAATTAAAACCAAAAAAAAAAGAATATGCAACACATCTTTTAGAACTAAACCATTATTAAGAAAAATAGTTCCTATATATGATACTTGAACCAGATTACCATTTGATAATTTAACAAATTTATCACTAATACTAGTATATGAACTAAACAAATTTATACTATTGCTAATGTGATCAGTTGCATCTGAATCAACTATCCAAGAAGATGCAACTGATGACATTGATGAAAAACAAGATAAAGTCATACATAGATCATCACTTGTGGCTGGTGGAGAAGCAAAGTCAGACAACAAGGCATTCATAGTAGAATGGGTTGCAGCGGGAGAAGGACCATAATGACCAGAATTAAGACCAGAACTAGGACCAGAACTAGGAACATAAAGACCTTTTCCATGAAGTATAGACATTAATCTTTCAAACTGTTCTTTAGTAAAAGACAAACTCTCAGTTTTGACAACAGGAGACTGTGTTGAGGGATCAAAAGAATAACTAGATTCATGGACAAGATTAATTTTACTGACAACAGCAGACCTAAATTTATATCCCGGAGGATATCCATGCTTCTTATAGCACTAATCTACAGAATGACCAGAAATACCACAAAAGGTGCATAATGGCTTTCGATTAACACTGTTATTTTGAGACCAAGTTTTCTTGAACCTATTTGCATTCCTATCAACAGCTAAGACATGAGAATCACAAGGACTAACATGAACCGATCTTTCATGTTGTGTGATAATGGAAAAAAATTGTGAATTTCTGGAAAAGGTTTAATCGTGAGAATCTGGGATTTGGGAACAACAAACGACTCGTTAAGACATCTAAGAAACCGTAACACAAAATCTTGTTTCCTAAATTTTATAGCATCACAGAAGCAAGAAGATAGTGGCCGCAAGACACACAACTCATCCCAGAGAACTTTTAATTGCGTATAAAAGGTTTGAAAATAATTTATACCTTGACTGAGAGAGTAAAACTCTTGTTGTAAATCAGACACGCGAGTGATATCTCCTTGACTGAACCGGTTTCGCAAATCAGCCCAAAGCTCGTAGGCCTTGTCGAACCAAAGAACTGACTGGGCAATCTCCAGACTGATAGCACGCTGGAGCCAAGAGAGGACGAGGTTATTACATTTAACCCCCACAAAATAGCTCGCATCAGATTCATTTGGTTCTTTCAGGGATCCATTAACAAATTGGAACTTGTTTTTGGAAATCAAGACCACACGCATGACCGGGACCAAGAATGGTAGTTGTTACTAGAAAGAAGGACAGAGGTTAACACAAGGGAAGGGTTTCATTTGGGTGTATATAAAACTCGTCGGAGGGATCAAGAAGACGAAATCTAGAAGAAGACTCAGATGAGTGCGTTTCGGAAGAACCAACTGATACCATGTTAAGCTCTCTTTTCTAGGGTTTGAGAGAGTTTTGATTTGGGAATTTTAGGAAGATGATCGATTTGGAAGTCTGAAGAGAAGAGAAGGGAAAGCTTTTGTTTTATTGTTTTAACTAAACAGTGCATTTTACAAAAAGTAAAAAAAAAAACTTTACAAAGTTACTTAAAACACTTAACACATATCCTATATATACTAAGCAAGAATCAAAAAACAAGAAAGTTAACTACCAAGAAAGCTAACTAATTCTGTTAAAGAAAATAATATTTGGGATTTTTGTTTTGATTTGAATTGGTTTTATGGGTGTATTTCAGTAAAGTGATTATTTTGGTGTGATCCAAATTATATTGACTCTTGAATTTTCTCATATTGAGGTTGGGACTTTAAACCTTATAATGAGGGTGTAACTCTAAACCCTGTATCCAATGAAAATCGTATGAAAGAATTGTGGTTTTAGTCTAGTCACATATGTTGCCAATATATGAATATATGATGGAAAACAAGATTGAAAGCATAATGCATATTATTTTATCAAGCATGTTTTATTAAATGCTTCGAGAATGAAAATATTGTTATGAAAGCATGATGCGTAGGTTTCGAACAATCATGTTTTACTTAAATGCTTTGAGAATGGTAGGTTTGAATTGCTTTAACACGGGTCTCTAGTATTGATTTTAATTTTGAAAATGCATTGACGTTTTACTTTTTAAGCGCACTCACTAGGCATTATATGCTTATGCTCTCTTTTCTTCCGTCAATACAATGAATTAAGCAAGTGCGGTTGTGGTTCGTGGCAAGAAATGATCCAAGACAAGTGTAATTAAGAGTATGTTTATGATGTTATCATTATTTGTAACAAAGATAATGTGGGATAATCATTGGGATGTTTGTTTGTATAAAGCATGATTATATAGTTGAAGTTTGTATTATTTTGGATGATGATATTATTTAATGTGTACGATGTTGATTATGTCTTAATGCTAACTATGTTTAATGGTTATGGTCTAATGTATTAAAACGACTTAAAAAATAATTGGAAGAGGTGTTTGATTCCTACGTGTTCATATGGTCATATGCTTCAAGCTTTATTTGATTTATAACCTATGCTTGGGGTCTTAATCATTTAGTGTGTATTAGATGTTGCTTTATATTATTATGAAGTATGCCTCTAGATTGAGTAACAGTTGATGAAAATATATGATATTTGGTTTACATGTGCCTTGAAGTATGCTTTACATGTGAAATAAGTTAGGAATCATGTTAGATTGATTGGAGCATGGTTGATGTGGTTTGAAATTGATTAACCAGTAAAAGGGGGCATTACAGGTATGCCTGTATCAGTACGATACTTATTGTATCGATACACGAGCCTAAGTTATGCATGGGTATTGGTACAGTGCTACAATTTTTTATTACTGGAATCTATTATATTTGTACGAGGTCTCGTGTGACGTTATTCGTAGAAATATTTTGGCATACTATATCAATATGGGGTCCCGTGTAAAGTTCGAATATACAATCTATAATATTGTCAACCAAACTAATACTAATACTCAATTGAGAATATAAATTACTTTACATGATTTATATCCAATACACTGACAGTAGAAAACTTTTAATTTCTACAAACATCTTAGTTTTAGGGTTTAGGGACTTAATTTAGGGTTTAAGAGTTTAGAATTTAGGGGCAATGGTTAGATTTTAGAGGTCAAGGTTTAGGTGGAAACTGAGCCCGTTGTTATAGTAATAGTATTATTAATTAGTCTTGAATTGTTAGTTTGTTTAACTAATTCGGTTATCCAGGCTGTTAACAACCCATGTGGTTAAGTCTGTTAAATCAGGCTTGGGTTTGTTATATGGGTAATTATATAAGCCCATTCTAAGAATTTAGAAAGTCAACTGATTTTCATTTGTATTCCAAAAAGATTCAGATTAACAAAATTTATTTTCTTCATTTTTCTCTCTCTCTCGCTCTCTCTCTTTCCTTTCGACTTCCTTTTTGCCTTGTTCTTCATTTGAGATTCACCAATATACCTGGAATCTATTATGGTATCAGAGCTATTTCTGCTCATTTCTCCTTCGTAATCCGCTCTTTTCGTCGCCGCAATCGTTTACCTAAAGGCCGATTGTGGTAGCTGAGTCGTTTTCTGGTTCTTTCACCAGCGTTAATGGAGTTTGAGTGATGATCTATGTTTTGAAAGCTTCTTCGCATGTGCAAAGCTTCAATTTGGTCGATTGAACTTCTTAGACTGGTGAGATTGTTCCTTATTCGATTGGATTCGTCTTCTTCAGTTCCTTATTTCTTGGTTATGTGTACGACTGTTGCAATTGGTTTGCGATTTACTCTTGTGTGACTTCTATCTGATTTTTGCCTATATTTGATTGAAAATCGCTTGATCTATCTAGTTGTGACTTGTTGCTACTGTCTGGACTATTTCTCTTTCTGTTGATTTCTTAGAGACTTCAGTATGACTAATTCAGAGCACAATTCTGGTGATAATACTCATGCTGTTGAACATTATTCTACTATTGTCAATACTGTAGAAAACAACAGTACTTGCTCTAGCTTAGAATCATCTAAAATCTTCTCTATAAAGAAAATTAACGTTGTTCTTGATGATAATAACTATCTCTTGTGGAACCAGCAAGTATATTTTGACTATAAAGACTCACAGATTGCTAAGATCCATGGACAGTAATGTTTCTCTATCACCTGAGCATATTAAAAAGGACAATATAATTTCTATTAATCCTGATTTTGAGTCGTTCGAAGAATAGAATGGTGCTCTTGCATCCTGGCTCCTCTCCACAGTAGGAGAGAGTGTTTTACCTCATCTTATTGGCCTAAACACTGCTTCTGAAATTTAAAACACTCTTCATAGAACTTATAGTGGTAAGACTACTTCTAGGATCATGTACTTTAGAAGGTTACTTCATACTCAGAAGAAAGGCAAGCTCAATATGAGAGAGTTTCTTTTAAAAGTCAAGTCCATCTGTGATAATTTGGCAAACTCGGGAGAGATTATTTCTGAACATGAACATGTGATTGCTATTCTTAATAGCCTTCCTCCTGATTTTGAATCTGTTATCATTGTTCTTACTGCTGGTTCTGTGACTTTTTCTGTTAATACTGCTAGTACCCTATTGCTTGATGTTGAGGCTAGACAAACTCAAATGTCTCCTTTTATTACTGCTTATGCTCATAATACTATATCACAATCCTCTACTCCTACAAATTATGTGTCTCAATCAAATTCTATGAATGTTAATTCCACTGTTGAGTTTTCTCAAATTTTTAATGACAACTATAATGAGGGTAGTTACTACACCTATAATAATAATGGTCAGGCCAACAAAGGCAGAGGGAGAGAAAGGTCTTCTAGAGCTCAATGCCAGTTATTTGGCAGAATGGGTCATCTGGTAGAAATGTGTTATTTTAGGTTTGACATGGGGTTAAAAAATGAGGCTTCTAGGAATAATCAGAATAACAAGAATTATACCCCTGCTCAGGCTCAAGCTAATACTAATATAATGTCATCTTTTGTTCCTCCTTTTCTCTCTAATGTTGTGGCATCATATGTTTTTCCTTCCTTTGCTACAACATCATCTTTTCTCAATCCCTCAATGATCTACACATAACTCGCTGTCATGGTTGCACCTGTTCTGGCTACAACACCATGGATTTCCCCATCTTTAGGCTATTCACAACCTCAAAATGCTAGTTTTGTTCAGAATTTCTCTCAAGTCATGACACAATCTGCTAGTCCTCTGATTAATCTTGGCACGTCTTCTTCTTCACTTGTGTTCACTCCTCAATTCTCTCCTACATTATATGTTCCTGTGTATCCATCCATCAATGCTCAAACACACATTGCCACACCAGAGGTGCTTGATGACAATGTCTGGTACCCTGACTCTAGGGCAACTCATCATGTCACAAGAGATGTCAACAATCTGCAGAGTGGCACAGTTTGTCTAGCCACAGGAAATGTGCAAGTAGGCAATGGTGATGTTCTTCCAATAAAATACATCGATCAATCATCTTTATTAACTTTTAATAGAGAGCTAAAGTTCAAAAATATGTTATTTGTTCCTCATATTACTAAAAATCTTCTCTCTGTTTCTAAGTTTACACAGGACAATGGTGTCGGATCTACGTACACCCAAAATTCAACATCATGGGTTTGAAGAGAATGACTTATATAAGTTTGTTGCTACTTCATCGCCTAAGTCTGCTAGTTCTTCTATTTCTGCAAATAAACATTGTTTGTCTACTACTACTATTCTAGATAATTTTCATTAGTGGCATCTCAGGCTTGGTCATCCTAGCAATGATGTTTTGGTCAATGCCTTAAATAAATGTAATATCTTTTTAATAAAAATAAAGAAGTGACTTTGTGTAAAGCTTGTCAACTAGGCAAATTTCACAAGCTACCTTTTTTTCTAATTATGCATATGTTTATAATAATCCCTTGGATTTATTTGTGGCTGATGTGTGGGGGCCAACCCCTCTTGATTCAAATAACTTTAGATATTATGTAGCCTTTACAGATGCTTGTACAAGATATACATGGGTTTATTTTCTCAAAGCCAAGTCTGATGTTAAAATTGTTTTCTCTACTTTCATAGACAAGTAGAAAGTGCTTCAGACTGATGGATGGGGTGAGTTTATAGCTCTCCAACAGTATCTCAAAGACCAAGAAATAGTGCACAGATTGTCATGCCCACATACCTCAGAGCAGAATGATCTTGTAGAATGGAAGCACATACAAATTTTAGAGGTATGACTATCTTTATTGGCTCAAGCCTCTATGCCATTTCATCTCTGGAATGAGGCATTTGCTATTACAGTTTTTCTCATCAATAGAGTTCCCACAGTGGCTCTTGCATGTATAACTTGTTAAGTGGATCAATCGAATCAAAAATGGCCAAGAATGGGTGAATTGGCTTTTTAAAAATGAAGGGAGCAAATTGAAAATGTAGAAAGTAAAGACAATGCAATTTATAGTGGTTCAAGCTTAGAACAAGCTCTACATCCACTACCTTAGCTCTCACTAAGAATTTTCAACCAATTTCACTAGAAATTCGCCCCATTTTCTCAGATTAGGAGGAAACCTTACAACTGGTTAATCTTTCTACCCAAAGATTAATCAAGACTCTATCAAATACAAAGATTGTTAGCAAATGAAAGATAAACCTCACAAGGTGGAATATTTGCCCCAAATTGATAAAAGATGAATACAATTGAAAAATACTCAATTGGGTACAAGAGTTTGACTATAATAGCTCAAAGGTTTGGATTTGTGCTTGGATTGTTGCAATTCAGTTCAATAGTTGTTGTTGTAGCCTTTGAGGCTTGTTTATATACATTTGCATTGATTTCTAGCCGTTCTGGTCGTTGAGATCATCAATTGAGCTGTTGGGCTTCATTTTTCTTGCAATAAATGCACTTCTGCAACCTATCGTATCGGTACTCGAACAACCGTATTGATACATGTCTCAAAACAGAAAGAGTCGTTGTGCACATTTAAGAGGGCATATCGATACGCTATAAGGGCATATCGGTATGAGTATAGTGTAAAACTAGGGGCGTATCGATACTCTATGATCGTATCGATACGAATTTTGCTCACTAGAATCCTGAGGAAAACTTTTGTAAAAAGTGTATCGATATGCTATATGGGCGTATCAATACGTCCTAACGACCATTTGAATTTTGCTGAAATCATAACTGTCAAGCAACGATCAAAAACTTTAAATGCAAAGATTTATCGAATCAGATCAAACTGTAACGATATGGGGACTTACCGTATCTGTATGCTATGCCTTAAAGTTAATCCTAGGTAAAATACCGTATCGATAAGGTAAAATCATATCGATACGCCTTGGCGTACAAACAGGTTTTGGGCCATAACACTTAGAAATTTTTTTCTTGAAACAATTTATTTGACTTAGAAATATTTTGGTTCAAGTTTGCTTGTCAATTTGTGAGACTTTAAAATACTTAAAAAATTTATTAATTTTACAAATAGGTCCTTAGAAACTTTGTTATATCAAAATCAAATTAGGTTTTACAATCTCCCACTTTTTGATATAACAAAACCAAAGTAAATTTTTAAGTATTTTGAAAATTTTGGAAAGTTTGTTCCCCCTTAATTTAATATTGGTTTTCAAAGATTTGTAAAAATTTATGTTTTACACTTCTCCCCTTTTTTGTTAGATCAAAATCAATCCAAACATTCAAGGATATAGGCAAAATATAGCAATAAAGTACAAAGCATAATTAAAGCAACATAATAGCATTAAAATTCAAAATGAAATCCAAAGCAATAATAGTTCAAAGTAATTTCAAACTTAAATCCAAACTTAATTCTAATAACAAAATCAAAGCATAGAGTTTCTAACATAAAGGTGCATAAGAAGAAATCTTAATATGATATGTAATGAGTGATATGCTCAAAAACTACTCGTCCTCATCGTCTTCATCCTCGTCTTTATCCTCATCCTCTTCGTCTTCATCATCATGGTTGGTTTGAGATCTTCGAGTATGATTGAGCCAAGCACCATGGAATGCGGTGAGAGAGACATCCATGGAAGTTTGTTGTTGTTCAATGGACTTGACTCGGTCCTCCAATGATGTAAAGCGAGTATCAATGACGACAAACCCGACATTCATGTTATTCCCTAAGGTGGTGAATTGCTCATTGAGATACGCCATGATTCCATCCATGGAAGATTGAGCTTGTTGGACTTGTGGACCTTGAGGAACGACCAGAGGAGGTTGATCTTCTTGAGGAGGAGGGCGAGCAACACGAACCCAGTCATGATTAATGTACTCAAAGTGAGCACGAGTAAGGGAGTGTTCGTCAATAGGCCTGCCTAGAGGCTCGGCGACATCATGAGAACAATCGATCTCCAAGGAATGGAACAAGTAGCTTAAAGTCGTGCCATATAAGAAGGACTTGACTTGATCGGTGTGACGGTGTTGGACAAGATAAATCAAGTCGGCAAACATAATTTGGCAAAGATTGGGCACTCACCCTCATGAAAACAACGAAGCCAAAACACATCAACTTGGCGAATGGTAGAGAATTTCCCACCGGAAGGGCGAATCCACCAAGAGATGATGAGATGGAGGATACAATCATGAGCGTCAAGGACGGTGACAGAGCCATGTTGAGAATGCCCCAAGGAGTGTTCATCATCAATTTCCAAGTTTTCAAACCCAAAAACATTGCATAAAACGGTTTGATCAATTCGAAGCTTTTTTCCCAAAGGTAGGAGTCAATGGCAATAACACTCTCTCTAGCTTGGTCATGGACACATCGGGCATTAGCAAAGAAAATCGAAACAAGGTTTCGGTACATAATTGAGGGAACACTTAAAAAGGTAAAAGCTTCTATTGTTGTAACAACCCAAGATATTTGAACTTAACCCATTTGGAGTTTAGAAAATGGATTGAAACAACTCGTTCATCCCGGATTGGAAAGGCTTGGTATTGTTTATAATGGGCCATAGCCGATGGGGTTAGAAAACTGTTTTGAAGAATAAAATCAAGGTTCGGTTTAGTAATACCCTCATTGTCCAAAGTTGGATTGGATGAACCAGAATCCAAATCTTTCCTTTGTATCTTTTTTGGTGCCATAGTATCCTGAAAAACATCAAAACCATTCGAAAACAATGTGTGTAATTATCATCACATTGGATCCAAAAATCAGTCAAATAATTCAAGGTATTGAGGAAAATATTATGTTTTATACATAAAAATCATATACAAGTATAAGTATGATTTTTGGTTAAAATAGTTTTGAAAATTAGTATACAAAAAATACGATATATTTATATATTCGAATAATTTTTTTTTGAGATTTTAAAGAATTTTGTAGAAACTGCAAAACTCATACTATAAGTATATATTCTATAGAAAAATTGAGTAAAAACAAAAAAAAATTTAAACGAAAATTAAAAAAGAAAAGAAAAAGGGTTTTATACCTTGAGATAGGAAATTGAATAAATGAAAGATGATTAATGCACCAAATTGTTTGCAAAACCTTAGCCTTGATGTGTATATTGAAAACCCTCAAAAGAATTTAGGTTTTTGGTGTGAAAAATCAAGAGATTTGAAGAGTTTATATAGGGATTTTCGGCTAGGGTTTGAAAGAAAAAAGAAAAGAAGTTTAAATTAAAGTAAAACACTCTTTTAATTCCCATTTAAAGCTCTAGTGGCTTACAGTATCGATACGCTGATGTGGCATATTGATCCACCACATCGGTATAGTTTTCATACAGTATCAATACGCGATGACCCGTATCAATACCCCTTTGAGCTGACTTGATTTCAAAATTGGATTTTAAACGTCCTTAAATGCATGTGTATGATGAATGAGCAACATTTATGGACTAAAACAGATACATACTCCCCCTAGCAACAAGCATAAATGCATCAAGATGTGAAATTGCATAAACGAAATCATCATTCAAAATCAAGCAAATTTTTTACACTTAAGGGCTCTAAAAGGTCAAGATAGGCTAGTTAGACCTAACTCTCTCCTAAGAGTCCAAAAATGCTCTTTGTCTAATGGCTTTGTAAAGATATCTGCTAGTTGATTTGAGGTATCAACATATTCTAGAACAACATCATTTTTGAGGACATGGTCCCTAATGAAATGGTGTCTTATCTCTATGTGCTTGGTTCTAGAATGTTGGATGAAATTCTTAGTGAGACACATGACACTAGTGTTGTCACACTTAAGGGGTATGGTACCTACATCAATTCCATAGTCTAGAAGTTGTTGCTTCATCCAAAGGACTTGAACACAACAACTTCCGGCCGATATATATTTCGCTTCGGTGGTAGATAAGGCTACACTATTTTGTTTCTTAGAGAACCAAGATATGAGCATACTACCTAGGAATTGGCAAGTGTCGGAGGTACTTTTCCTATCTATCTTACAACCCCCGTAATCTACATCGGAATAAGCTTGTAAGCTAAAGGAAGAGTCTTTAGGATACCAAAGGCCTAAACAATGCGTGTCTCTAAGGTATCTAAAGATTCTCTTAATGGCTACAAGGTGTGATTCTCTAGAGCTAACTTGAAACCTAGCACACAAGCAAGTACTAAACATGATATCGGGTCTACTTGCGGTAAGGTAAAGTAAAGAGCCAATCATTGAACGATAAAGCTTAGAATCAACACACTTACCTCCTCCATCTTCGTCAAGCGTAATTGATGAGCTCATTGGAGTGACTTGAGGCTTCACATTCTCCAAGCCAAACTTCTTGAGCATATCCTTGATGTACTTAGCTTGATCGATGAAGATGGCATCCTTCTTTTGCTTGATTTGGAGCCCCAAAAATAATGAAAGTTCCCCTATCATGCTCATCTCAAACTCACATTGCATTAACTTAGAGAATTCTTTGCAAAAAAATTCATTAGTAGAACCAAATATAATATCATCAACATAAATTTGTACTACTAAGATGACATTTCCATTTCTTTTAATGAAAAGTGTAGTGTACACCTTTCATTTTTCAAAACTTTTTTCAACCAAAAAGTTTGAAAGTCTTTCATACCAAGCTCTAGGAGCTTGTTTCAAACCATATAAAGCTTTAGTTAATTTAAAAACATGGTTTGGGTAAATTGGATCTTCAAAACCGGGTGGTTGTTCAACATACACTTCTTCATTAATAAAGCCATTCAAAAATGCACTTTTAACATCCATTTGAAAAGGATTGAATTCATGATAACATGCAAATGCAAGAAGCATCTTAATAACTTCCATTCTAGCTACGGGTGCATAAGTTTCATCAAAATCAATTCTCTCTTCATGAGTATAACCTTGAGCAACAAGTCTAGCTTTGTTCCTCACTATGTTACCACTCTCATCTAGTTTATTTTTAAAGACTCATTTAGTTCATATAGTAGACTTATTATTAGGCCTATCAACTAATGTCCAAACTTTACTCCTCTCAAATTGATTAAGTTCTTCTTGCATGGCCAATATTCAAAAATCATCTTTTAATGCTTCTTTGATATTTTTAGGCTCAATACATGAAATAAATGCAACATTATTAAGCAAACTAAGGGAGGATCTGGTGGTTACCCACTTGGATGGATCACCTAAGATTTCACCATCTTTGACATAGTTGAGTTCCCTTGAGTAGCTCACTTCCTAGGATGCTGAAAGCGGTTTCACAGTTTCGAAACCCTAAGATTTTTTTTCCCGCTCGAAGATATGGATTTTTACCTTATGAATAAGGTAGGGTAAGTTGAGGTAACCGGTTAGCCGGGTTACCTTTTTTTCAATCTAACGGTATATACAAATCTGGCTTGATCCAACAGATAGAAAAAATGGGCATTCTTTTAGCCTGTAATTAAGCTGCCGACCTTTTATAATTCTCCTAAAATATCCACATCATTGTATTAAGATAATTTTCTTTATTTTAAATTACTAAAATAACCATTTCTTTTCGTATCATATAATATCATGTTTTATATTACCTTTTCGTATCATATCATATTTTATATTATGAGTTATATTTTGATACACAAGTTGTGTAAAAAAATTTACACAACATTCTTGAAAATATAAAACCTAAAAATCTAACTCTAACACCCTAAATCCTAAACCCTAAACCTTAAACTTTAACCCTAAACCTAAATTTTAAACCATATAACCTAAACTCCTAAACTCTAAACCCTAAATATAATAAGCTTGTGTAAACTAAAATTTACACAACTTGTACATCATAATTTTTCATTATATTATATTATATTTTAATTATTTTGCCCGTAACTTGTAACATTCATATAATATATAATATTATCATGTCAAGAACCCAACAAGTGGTGCCTCAAGCCCTTTCCTCTCCTTTCCAACTCTAATTTTTTCTTTCAAAATAATAAAAAAGCAAAGGCGCTATTTTCTTTATTTTTTTAGCCGTCGATCGACAATCATCTAAGTGTTGGTTATTGATCGCCGACGTTCATTATTTCCTTTATTTTATTTGTAACGTTTTTAGTTTTTTTCTTTGAGTTTTTCTTTTATTTTAATAAGAATCTTTGCTCTTGTGGCACACATTTTCTCTGCCTTTGTGGCACACTTTTCATTTGCTTTTGTGGTTCGTTTCATCCATCGTTTGGCACAATTTCAGCATACGTTGGAAGTCGTTTGATGCTCGTATAGAGATCCTCATGGCGCTAGTTTTCTGATTTGATTATGTCTGTGGTCATAGAAAAGATTGATCCACATTCGTTTGATGGTTTGTTAGCCGATGTAATCAGAACTGTGTAGCGGTGCAATCTGCCTGATAGTTTGGTGCTCACCACTCCTTTTTCATCCCGCAAAGCGTCTCGTTTGGTTAGAGACAAGGAGATTCATGAAGGTTTCTGAGTTTTGATGGTATGCCAATCTCCATGGAAGTGTTTGCTTTTTTTTTGAACATTTGTAAGAGTTTTTTAGTGGACTAGTCCTTTTTTCTCTTCTTTTGATGCATTGTATTTGTAATATCTTTCATGATGTTTAATAAAATTCATTTGACATTGATAAAAAAAAGAACCCAATAAGTGATATAACATCCGGGTTCAAATCGCTTTGTTTGCAAGGTGTATTAAGAATATTTATGAACAAATACAAATTCTAGGGGTGATCTTATAAAATTTTAAGAGAGAAAAAAATAAAAATTTTAAATTATATACAAATTTCAAAATTTCAGGGAATGACTTTGATCCTTCCCTCTTTGTATCATATTTTAAATAAAGATTTTCAATCCACAGGCTTTTGTTTATTTTACAAAAACATTTGAGGTATTAGAGTCCTTCTAGGCTTTTACTACATTATAATTCAAATCATTTATGGAATACGATGAAAAATATGATTCCTATTTTTCGAAGCACACTTCTTAATTGAAAAACATTAGAGTGTGTGTTTTTTGAACAAGTCGTCTGACATTCATACTAAAACAAAACAAATATAAAATACAAAACCAATAGATAACAACACAACACCATCAGCCGAAGCTGAGACAAGCATGATGCCTGCAATTAGAGTCTTCAATCTGCATGTCATTCTGATTAAAGTTGTCGCTTTATGGCATAACATGTATATTTTATACTAGTTTATATTCAGAATTTACGAATTTCTCTTAATAATGTCTTTTACAAAATTCGAACTCAAATTTTCTCATTAGAAAAATAATGTGTTTTGTCATTGTAACCAACTCACTATTCACAACGTAAGAAACATGTGACACCTATGACCTCTCCTTTAAAAAATTCAAAAAAAAAAACACGGGACATGTTGAAAAAATGTGAGAAATTGGAAACTTTGAGTCATATTTTCTAGTGCTAAAGGTGGATGTTCGAATGATAAATTTATTAATTTATATTCTACTCCATGAGATCTTTACAACGGTATCTCATATGCTCAAAATGGTTGAGAAATGAATGAGAAATTGATGCTCAAAGTGAGGTTGTTATGAATTGTGTTAAGGAAAATATGAACCCCTTATCCCACATGGGTGGGATAATAAACTTGGGAGTGGTTTAAATACACCAACCCACTTAGAACTCATTGAATGACTTGAATGAACTTTATGTTGTGCCTTGTTGAACCCATTTCGGTTGGGGCGTGCACACATGTTGTGGGTGACACGAATGTCTAGATTAGTCGGGTTCTACTTAGGACTTGCTAGATATTTTACCCCACTTCGAATTAAAATTTTTCCTTATATACAACATATCTTTTTGAATATTCCGAATTCAATAGAATTTTTTTTTTACTTTCATTAAATCGGATATTAAAAGATATTAAATTAATTCCTAAGAAAAATATCCGTTTAAATAAGGCATTAATTGATTATTTTCGATTTTGCTCGGATACAAAGTCAATGGCTTTAATTCGGAATATTTACCTTTCATATTTTTCCTCCTCCACTCCCCTATATAAACCGTGCTCCTCCTCAGTTTCAAAGCACTCTAAAAATCGTTTTCTCTCTCGTTTTTCTTTCAACCGGTGATAGGCTAAGACAAGGCTCTAGTTCGAGATCTCTTCAGTTCGTGCCTCTGTCGAAGATCTTCTTGTTGTTGTATCCTGGGAGACGAACGACCAATCAAACTCAAGCACCGCGGAGTGGTCGAAATTTGTCTTAAGAAAACTGCTCTTCGCATGCCTCAACTTTAATCTGGTTTTATAATTCTTCTCTTCTATTTATTTGATTAAAGTTATTTCTTTTATTTTATTTTTATTATCGTCTTGAATTAATTACTTTGTAACAGGACAAAACATTCGAATACCCTTAATTCTTAACTATCAATTACATTTGTTTCTTTCTCTCTAAACTAAATCATTTTCGAACTTACTATTCTACTATGCATGAAATGTTGGTTCAGAACATCTACTGTATGAGTTTTTCTCCCATTCAATTGCAGAATGGGAAACTTTGTTTTGTTTCCCATTCGTATGCCCCTTTTCTAATACACTTTTTTTAGGGATGAGTGTTCGATTGAGTCGAGTTAAATTTTTTGAGTTATTCGAGTTGACTCGTCATATTTTACAACTCAAATTTTATTTGAAATTTATTCGATTCGAGTCGAGTTTATGAAATTCGAGTCGAGTTTTCGAGTTCCTATAGAAATTTAATTGTAATTAGTTATAATGTTATAATATAGTTTGATTATAATTTAAACGACTTTTTCTAATCATATAAGATATGCATATTCTTCATATTTATATATATATATATATATATATATATATATATATATATATATATATATATATATATATATATCAGAAAAAATTGAGGAACTTAACTCAAAGTTAAAAATCAATCTACTTCGAGTTACTCGAATTTCCACTTTACAACTCAAACTTTATTTAAAAAACTTTCGAGTCGAGTCGAGTTTATGTAATTTCGAGTCGAGTCAAAAAGAGTCGAGCCAAAAATTTTAATTTTTTTGAGTCGAGTCGTGTCGAGTTTTATCTCCTACTCTTTTTTACCTTAAAACAATCCAATGGCATTTCAGATAATTGATTGTAGAATGGTGGGCGATATTTGGGAAAACCACGAGCCAAGATAAGGCATCCATCTTTCAGTGGAACCGGGTTGCTCTTTCTTTTTGGGCCGACTTTCTTCCTTTTTAGCTTTTTCCCACAAAATAAAACAATTCTCTTTGCCCAAAATTGTCTAAAGATCAACTTAAAATTACCCAAATCTCCTCCATTTTGTGGTTGAACTATTTCAACGTGTCCAATGCCCAAATATCTTCTATCTTTTATGTCCAATGCCCCTTATATATTTTTAAAAGGATAATTATTTGGTACATGAACGGTAATAAAATAAATAGTATAGCACAACTTCTTCCTTTCTTTTACCTATAAGCTAAGGTATGTTCTACATGTTGCAACTGATAGAAAGGTGAAGAATCATCTGAGAATCAAGATTACTTTTTTTAATCTTTAGCAGTCGAAAAAGGGTGACTTTAGTTTTAGGGTTTATAAACTTAGTTTATGGCGTAAAGTTTAAGAATTTATGCTTAATAGTTCAGAATATAGTGATTGTGGATAAAATTTAAGGTTTATAGGTTAAAACTTAAAATCTCAATATATTACCCTAAAACATAAACCCTAACCTCTAAGATCTAACTATTAAAGCGCCAATATATTGGATATAAATCTTTTCTTTTTGAAAGCGCTTGTGGAAATTAAAAATCTCTACCGCCAGTATATTGGATATAAATCCTTTATTTTTGAAAGCTAAGGTGATTACAAGTAGTACATGTTCTAAATATAATCTCAACTATTTGAGAATGCATACTCAATCACCCTGCTGTAACTGTTGGTGCTCGAACCGTGACCTCTAAAAACAACAACCGTTCCCTTAACCACTGAGACAAGTTGATTCATGCGCATATAAAAAAACTATGTAAATGAAACTTTTAATATCATTTTAAATTGTTTATAATTTTTATTGACAGTATATCAGATAATAATGTTTATTTTTATAGGTTATAGTTATGTTTTAAAGTTTTATATTAATAAAAATTTAACACATTAGCAATTCATTTTGTATATTAATTTTTGATAAATTATATTTTAATCATGCTTTCTTTCATTCATTAATTATGCTTTTCATATCATGCAATTTGAAGGCAATCCTTATCTAAACTCCTTTTTGGGATTTGGCAATTGGTAATAAGGTTTAATTTACTAAAATCAATCGTTGGGTTCGAATAAAAGTTTAACTTAACTTTTATTTTTTGTTAAAAATAATAATAATAATAATAATAATAATAATAATAATAATAATAATAATAGATTAAATTTCATTTTCATGCATTCGTAGTGAATTTTTAAAAATATTTATTAAATTAAAATATTATAATATATTTTTAATATATTATGAATAGTAATAATAAGAATAAAAAGTAAAGAGGATAGAGTAAACTATGTCTTAATTAGTTAGTTAACAAAGAATCCATATTACAAAGCAAAAGAAGAAAGAAGAAAGTGACAAGTGGAAAACCATTTATGCACATTTATACATTACATACTGTTGGCACTAAATATTAGTGGTTCAACAAACCTGCTAAACTAAAATATTCACATTTTAGACTGCTCAATGCAAGTAAAATCTAAACATGAAAACTCTTAACTTATCACAAAACAATTATAAAGCTAATATAATAAGGGTAATTGTTCTATACACAAGCGCTTGTAGAATTTTTTTTACACAATCATCTTAATTTTAGGGGTTAGAGACTCTGTTTAGGGTTTAAAATTTAGGGGTATAAGTGTAGTAGTTTTGAATTTAGGGATTGTTGATAAAATTTTGGGTTTAGGGTTAAAATTTAGGGTTTATAGTTTAAAACCTAAATCCCTACACATATTACCCTAAAACTAAACCCTAACCCTAAACCCTAAATTCTAACCCTAAATTCTAAATTCTAAACATAAACCATAAATTCTAAACATTTACATTAAAACCCCTAAACTCTAAACCCTAAGCCCTAACCCTAAACCCTATAATTGAGGCGCTTGTGGAAATAAAAAATTTCCACCGCCAGTGTATAGGATATTAATCCATATAATAATACTAACTATTTTAAAGAATTGAACCTAACAACTGATTTTAGTAAGAAAGAGGATGATATTTATTTTAGTAGACTCGAGATCGAATCACTTATTTGCAAAATATATGTGCATTGTTATAGGGTTACTATTATGTATAAACAGATACTATTAGACGACTTTCTAAACACATCCGAGAACGGACAAATGGCATTATTGAAAAAAATGTAGCATGAAGGGTAAAATCTTAAGAAATTCATAATCCACTATGCCTTATCACATTTACTTTTTTTTTGGGCTCACTTTAGTTAGTTCTCCAACTTGCAAACTTTTTTTTTTGTTTATCTTTTTATTTATTTATTTTGATTTTTTCTCCCACTTTTGACCGTTGCTTTTCTCAACGTCTCTCCATCTCTTTCGCTCGCTCTCTGTTTCATCCTATGATCAAAGGCCCCAACATAAGCAACGCGACATTTCTTCTCCTGGTATGATTTTGTCTCTAATGATTTCATTCTCTTTTTTATATTAATTTTCATTTCTCTCATATCAATAACAATTATATGTTACTCATACTTTCTCTTCTTTTTTTTTCCTTCTAAATATGCTTTGTTTGCTAGCTACTCTGTTTCTCTTTCTTACAGTATCTTGTTTTGTTCAAATTTTTGGTTTAATGTGGTCCTTTTGGTTCAAGAAACCTTTTAGTTAATCTGGGTTTTTGATGTTTTTTTTATGATTCCCATCTGGGGTTTAAGAAACCATTATCTTAGGGTTATTAGGTTGTTCTCTGGACAAATTCTTAATAAGAACATGCAAACTAAACTATCTTTTCCAGATTCACGTGTTTTCTGCATATTAGCTTAGAATTCGGGAGAATTCACGGAGAAAGCTCAAAAGCATGCTCCTTTTCTTTGTTATGGTGGATAAGTTTGATATGTTCTACGACTTGAAATTTAAGAGGACCACGACAACATTTTAAATTGTTATTAATGTGGTCAGGAAAACACAACTTGGGTTTCAGCTTCAGTTCCGGTCCGAAGAAGTAAGTGTGTGTCATGGGGTGTTCTTCATCGAAACTGAATGATGAAGAGACAGTTCAGCTTTGTAAAGATCGAAAGAATTTCATTAAGCAGGCGGTAGAGCAAAGAAGCCGGTTTTCCTATGCCCATATAGCTTATATTCAATCCTTAAAAAGAGTTTCCGCAGCTCTTCGAAACTATGTCGAATTCGAAGGCGATGAGCCTCGCAAGTTGTTGTTAGATTCCTTTATAACGCCGTCTTTCACTCCCTTGAAGAAAGCAAGTCCCGGTTCCATATCGGTTTTGCCCTCATCTTTCTCCCCGGCAGCAATTCAGTCCAACCCCAAGTCTGCATTGAAAGTAAATTACCTGAGATCAGGTGGTGATCCTGCAGTTTCAGTTGAGGAGAGGCCTCCATCACCGGAAACCGTTCGAATCGAAACTTACTCACCGGTACACCATTTCGGTATTGATAGTGTTTTCGCAATGCAATCCTCTCCGATGAATTCATCCTTCTTTTCTTATTCTCCCAATGATAGACCCAATTTACCTCCTCCTTCACCTCAGACATCACAATGGGACTTTTTCTGGAATCCCTTTTCATCTTTAGATTACTATGGCTATGCCTACCAAAACAGTCTTGATCATGGAGTTATGGATGATGGTATCGGAGGACTACGGCAGGTCCGGGAGGAAGAAGGAATCCCCGATTTAGAAGAAGATGAAACCGACACTAAGGTGAATTTGGAAGAAGAAAATGCTAAAACGAGTACGAACTATGGTCGAGAAGAAGTTACCGTTGAAGATGTCGATGAGGATGAAACGGATAGTGGAAGTGAAAACGAGCAGGAAGTAAGAGATCTACAAGTAGGTGCACAAACTGCCGGACAAGTTGAAGTCGGTACGAAAGAGATGGTGGATGTCAATAATGAAGCTAAAGAAGAAACACCGGGTTTTACTGTTTATGTAAACCAAAGGCCAACAAGCATGGAAGAAGTTATCAATGATCTCGAAGCTCAATTCATGGTAGTTTGCGATGCAGTGAATGAAGTATCAGTAATGTTAGAGGCTAACCGAGTTCGGTACTCATCAGCCTTGAATGAGCTTACAGGTTGAAACTTACATCATTGTGTTCTTTGTTCACTTGCATAGGCTGGTAGTAGCTTTTTTACTTGGAGAAAAAAGCTAACCTGAAAACTCAACATTCTACTTTTGAGCTCTTAAATCTGAACATTGTTCAAAGGATTTAGTTAGAGAAGGATGCGATTATCATTGTACTCGAATTATTTACGCTGCGTACCGAACATTGTGTACTTTTTTTACTGACTCGGCATATTGACTTGAAATATTTGTTCTTCACAGCAATGAAAATGTTGAATCCAGTGGCTTTGTTGCGCTCAGCTTCATCGCGCTCATCCTCATCGAGATTCTTATTCAATTCTTCGAGTTCTAGAGAGGCAGGTTACGAAAGCAGCAGTGACTTCTCGGAGGATTCCTGCATGTTTCATGGTAGCCACCAATCAACACTGGATAGATTGTTTGCCTGGGAGAAAAAACTTTACGAGGAAGTAAAGGTATGCGTAAACTCAAAGGGTTTAGTTATTAAAATCATATTCTTAAACTGATTGCTTACCTTTCTGAATAGTCCGGGGAGAAGGTTCGAATTTCTTACGAGAAGAAAAGCAGGCAGCTTAGGAACCAAGATGTGAAGGGAGATGACCCATTTGCAGTGGATAAAACAAGGGCAGCAATTAGAGATCTACATACCCAGTTAAAGGTGTCGATACATTCGGTTGAAGCTATTTCGAAGAGAATCGAAACTCTAAGGGATGGGGAGTTGCAGCCTCAACTTCTGGAATTGGTACAAGGGTATGTCAATTCTCACATTATTGTATTTTCTTCACTGTTAGGCAAACCTTCCATGTTTAACCACACTGACAGTGACCACCATAGCCAACTAGTGTGTGTATGTATCACTGCATTATATCTGAATCACCATAAGCTTATATATTGTCTAAAAAACATGCTTCAGTGCTAAATTACTAATTTTGAAACTAACTTATCGAGTCGTAAACTACAGGTTAGCCAGGATGTGGAAAGTGATGTCTGAGTGTCACCAGGCACAGAAACGGACTCTAGATGTAGCTAAGGCTTTACTAGCAGGTACACCTTCAAAGCTGGAAGCAAAACTGCATCCTTCCATCTCGGCTTCTGAACCTCATCGTTTAGCACGATCAGCTGTGAATCTCGAAGCAGAGATAAGGAATTGGAGAGGCTGTTTCCAGTCATGGATCGCTTCTCAGCGATCGTATTTGCATGCTCTAAGTGGTTGGCTCCTACGCTGCTTGAGGTCAGACCCTGATACATCGAAGCTGTCATTTTCTCCTCGTCGTTCCAACGAGACACCTGCAATAGTTGGACTTTGCATCAAGTGGTCAAAGTTCCTTGACGCTGTTCGCGAGACGCCAGTCCTGGATGGGCTACATTTTTTTGCAGCTGGAATGGGGTCACTCTATGCACAGCAGCTACGAGAGGAACCTCGGTTTATCCCAGTTGGGTCTAAGAGGTTTTCAGCCAGTTTACCAGAGGAGTTGGCGAAAAATATGGACTTGGTAGTTCATGAAGTGGAAGAAGTTATGACTACAGAGAAACTGGCTGATGTTTCCACAAGAGTACTTTGTGCAGGCATGTCTGTTGCAATGAGTTCACTGAGTGAGTTTGCCATTGCCTCAGCAGATGGCTACGCGGAACTCGTTAGCCAATGGGCAACTGCCAGGTTGCCTCAAAATCCAAGTGCTAGTGCTACTGGTTCTGGGGTGTTGTAATCTATTCTTTTTAATATGATTTTGTGGTATAGATAGTTTGGTTATGAGTCTGTAATTACAAGGGTAGCGTAGCTAGGTTAGGTTAGACTTAGTTTTCTACAAGTTTTAGATAGATTTTGTTGCAAGAGATAACTCACTGAAGCTTGTATATAAAACACAAGGGATTTAAATAGTGAAAGGAAGCTCTTTGGTTAATCATCTTATTCTCAATTATAATTGCAATTACAATCACAATCAATATATCTAAATAGTTATAATTGAAATAAATTATCATGATACATAATCGAACTAACGATTGGAATAGTTAATATATGATGAGACTTAAACCAAAGTAAATCTAATGAGAATTCACTAATAGTAAACCAACTAATGACAAATTCCATGAAATCCTATTGGCCACTGACCTATCTACAACATTGTACACCCAAATTGTGTTTTATTAGGTCAAGAAAAACTAAAAAAAATTAGTATTCTAAAGTGATGAACCAAGTAAATTTGATCAAAAGTCCAAAAAGGAGTTGAAAGGATGCACAGATGCAAACTACTGTAAGTGTAACTTTGTTCAGTTGTTTCAAGTCCTGTTTATGCTAAAACCTTGGAAAAGCCAATGTGGTGGTAGCTTATTTTCCTGATCAAATGTTGCACTAGAACTGCTCACCGGAGTTCCGGGGCCGCTGCATGAAGCTGATGAATCAAGCTCCCTAGTAATCTCCTTACTATGAATTGACCGAGAACTAGTACTGGAGTTCTTTAGCTTCTTCTTGCTTGAACTGCTGCCTCCAATTCCAATACTTAGTGTCAATTCAACTTCATTATCTTCATCAGAGCCCTCAATGCTCAACATCTGGTTAGTTCTGCAGCTAGGCCCTGCCTGGTCTTCTGCAACAACAACAACAGTGGCTGCTTCAATGGTTTGAGCTGTTGTATCACCTTGAACATGTAAATTCAACCCACTAGTGCTTTGTGCTGTTATCTGGTGCTGGTTAATGAATTGGGATTGGTTCATGTCAGAGCTAGTACTAGTCCAAAACCTGTTCTTCTTGATTTCCTTGTTCAATTCATCCATTAGTATCTTTTGAACACTATACAGCCGGTGAAGCTCTCGTACCTGCGGTTCCCATTATCTGAGATTCATTGAAGAAAATAGAGAAAACAAAGAGTTAAAATGTTTTCATTTCATCATATTCATACCTGGTGTTTGAAGACATCTTCATGCATCAGCATTGTGTTTCGAATCGATTCCATGTTGTGCCTGAAATTGCCAAGTCCGGTTCCCATACATGCCTGAAATGGTCTAACCATTGAATTTATTACAAGAAAACCATAAATTTCCTAGTTCCTTTTCTCACATTAACTTTTTCTACTTGTCTGGTTCTTTATATCAGTCTTGTAAATGGGGTAGGTGTGTGATTCATGAAGCGCCCCACTTGGTGGAGACAGAGACTAGTTGACCCCAAAGTCAGTCAGTCCAAAGTGACATCTGAGCACTAGGGATGGACCGAGGGGTGTTGGACGGGGCAGTCGCACCCCTTGAAAATTTTCAACTCCCATATAATTTATTTTCTTTATATTTTCTCTGTATTTTCTATCAATGATTTAAGTTCGCACCCTTGAACCTGAATTTCTAAAATAATTGCCTAGTTCCCATCCCTGACAAAAAAATCATGCGTCCCTGGCACTAAAGACTAAGGTAAGAGATCTGGTTTAAAGCACATGAGTCATCTCCAACCTTTGCCAAATGGAAGAAATCAAGAAATCCTTTGAATCTACAAAGGGGGGGGCTGGTTTCTTCAGATTCATTGTCTTGTATACACAACCCTAAAAGTACATATTATGGACCCAAACTCTTTAAATGTTCCCTTTTTGGGTACCAAAATCAGGCCATACTTAGGAAGCTTAGGCTCAGCACATGAAAAAAGTTGCAGCTACCTAGCTAGCTAGCTGCAGCAATGACAGAAGACCATGAAAATTGTTCAGAAAAACCGACCAAAATGGAGCACTAGCCTTCCACGCATGATGAAATCTCACTACAACTGACGTCAACATGTTATGAAACAAAGCACAAAGATCTGATATATAGTATTTCTATTTTCTACTGCAAATTACGATTAAACAAAAATCAGCAGCAAAGAATAAAGAAGGCTCCATGAAAGTAATAATACCTGCAGTAAGAAAGTTGGCAGATTGTGATTCTATTTGAACATATTCACCCTGCAGGCTGCAAGCATGATCTCTTTTCTTGGTACCAAAAACAACTAATTAATCACACCTTGATTTCGACATAGAAAATGATGTTGGGAGTTATCTTAGAGGAACAATTACAAGGAGAACTCTAACTATAAAAAAAATATAATGATGGTGTTAATAATTCAAAGCTTGACAGGCTGTGAAGGAGGGAGTCGAGGGGAGAAAAGGAGCTGGATTAGCAATGTGTTTGTGAGAGTAATATTATTTATTTTCATAGAGAGAGAGAGAGAAAGCTGATCTGATATAGTATATTTTATTGTATTTTTAGTTTCAAACTTTGTTTTGAAGGAAGATCAAAGAAATGGGGCCGCTGTGTTTTTGATAAATTAATCAATTGTGTGTCTGTGTGTATGCCGAACATGACATTCCAAAGTCGTTGCAGGAAAAATCAAGATAAATGCATGAATGTTTATGGTAATATGTTTGTATAGATGTGGCATCTATAGACTATACGACTTACGGGCGAAGTTAGAATTTGAGGTTTGGGGGCAAATCATAAATGTTTGAAAGTGGAATAAATTTAAAAATAAATTAATTTTTTAAACAATTTATATAAGAGGATAAAAGTGAACAAATAAATTGCCCCCCTTAATAGCTCCGTCACTAATAGGTATGGATGACAAAATTACCAGACCCGACCCGATCGATCGAGTTTTTTTTTCTTGAATTTGGGGATCGGGGCGGGTTCGGGTATATGCTTGAAATTCCCTGCCTCAGAATATTTATATATATATATTATATTTATAAAAAATATCACTATATATAAATACTAGTATGGGTTTTAAGCTATTTTTTATTTTTTTTGAGTTTGTGTTTATCGTAAAATTTTATTAGATGTTGTTCAAGTTTTAATATATTTCATTCTTACGGTCAATGGTTCAAATTTATTCTTTTAAATATGTAATTTAACATGTGTATAATTTAAAATTTGTTTGATTTTTTTTTT
This sequence comes from Hibiscus tridactylites, assembly GCA_958450335.1. Taxonomy (NCBI): domain Eukaryota; kingdom Viridiplantae; phylum Streptophyta; class Magnoliopsida; order Malvales; family Malvaceae; genus Hibiscus; species Hibiscus tridactylites. Next base: position 12,743,854 of record OY288289.1, on the reverse strand, counting down.
ATAGTTTCAAAGTCCCTTGAAATCATAATTTGCGATTGTGGTGGGGAGGATTGGTCGGAGCTAGCCTTTATCGTCTACGAAGATTAAACATTTTTTAAAAATTTTCGGGTCAGATTTAAGAGTTAGCATATCGGCACGGGTGGGTAAATTAATATTTAAATTCAGAGCGGGGCGGGGTCGGATTTAATAGCTTATAGATCGGGACTGGAAAATTTGCCCCGCCCCGTCCCGTCCCGTTGTCATCCCTACTGATATGACTTACTTTAAGATGACAAATCATCTAAGAGATGTGTAGTTAGGGACGGAGTGATGATTGAATTATGAAGGAGAAAGTTGATTAATTTTAAAAAATAGGGTTCTAAAAAATAATTAAATAAAAAAGTAAGAAAATTAAAATTTAATTTCACTAAATTTTACATTGAAGGGTCTTAAAAATAATAAACAATTTCTGAGAGGGACAGTAACTTAATTACAATAATTTTAAAATTATCAATAGCATAAAAAGAATTAAACCATTTAAAGTTGAGGGACAATTTCTTCTCCCAATCCTCCATGTGGCTATGTCCTTGTGCGTGGTGTTTAAAGAGAATAATATGGAATTATACTCGTAACGCAGTTCAAAACTAGTTAAATGATGATGAGTTGTGACAGTTGTGTATGCTCTTCAACATGATATTCCAATGTCCTTTTCTAAGCAAAATCAAGTTCAATGGAAATGTTGGTGTGACTTTCTTCCTTTTGGTTCCTGCAACCACTTTTTAAAAAGATAATATTTAATTATTAGAACCAACTTCATTTTAAACATTCATTTTCTTTGAATTATTTGTAGTATATCATTATCAATTACTTTTTTTTTTGTTATTCTGTCATTTATATGTTAATGTATTTGTAGAATCATATCTAGTCTTCTCCTGTGATTGAGATTGAGATTTTATCAAAGTACAAAACCATATATATATATATATTATTGAGATTCCATTTCATATTGAAAGCTTTATTGTCCATTGGCAGCATTAGAATTATTTAGGCATGCAGAAAGTATTGCAGTGGAGAATGGAGATGCTAACATGCTCAGAAAAAGCTTACAATTGCATATGTCTCTTTTCGATACTTCTTCTTATGTCATGTAATTAAAAATTAGGTTTGAGATTTAAAGTTATGATTTAGAGTATTGGGTAAAGAGTATATGTTCATACATATTTTTAATCCTTTGACAATATACACACTTTACAAACAAAGCGATTGAACTCAGGTCTCCTAAGATAAACATCATATGTTTTTCCACTAAAACCACTTGTTAGGTTTGATTCTATTCTTTACTTTGCTAGGCTTTTATATAGTTTGAGTTCATATCTCAAAATATTACGTGACAGAAATAAATTGAGTGATTAGAACAAGTAGAACGAGGAAATCAGCCTAGATAATTCGGTCTCACGATGAAATTTAAGACTGTTTTGTAAACAAAATGATTTAGATGTCACGTTTTTCTCTTTATCATAAGAATGGGAATATATTGTATACATATGTGCATGTGAAACGATAAAAAGGTGTATGAAAACATTTTAAAATTGGTATGTGCTGTAAAAAAATGAGGTGAATTGAACGGTGATTGGTTTCGGAAAAAAGAAATAAATCTGACAAATGTGTTTTTGTGTTTCAACACATCTTTAAACTATTTCAATGGGACGCCAACTTTAAGCAGGCTAGACCTCTGCATATTTCTAGCAGAAGTGGGTCCACAAATCCAATTATTTGACGAGTAAGAGATTGTTTAAGGATTATATGGTAAGCGAACCAAGTCAGAAATGGTTTGGTTTTGAATTCCATTGTTGATTGGGAAAATTCTACCAACGTACGACAAACATCACTAATGATGAACACCGATGAACACCATTAAATTAATTAATAAAAATTTAAAATTTTAAGGACCCATCATACAATTAATAATTATTTTTAAAATTTTAATTAAATTATTTTTATATATACTAAAATTTTATTTTTTATAAGGGTAAACTATATATTTAGTACCTCACTTATTTTTGTATTTCTATTAAACCTCATTATTTAAATATTATTTCAATTTGACCCTATTCTTTATAAAAAATAATTTAACACTTAACCCTCAACCTAAAACCCTAAACTATTAAACCTTAAACTCTTAAACCTATACCCTAAACCTATTTTCGTATTTCTATTGAACCCTCATTATTTAAATATTATTTCAATTTGACCATATTCTTTATAAAAAAGTAATTTAACCCTTAACCCTCAACTTAAAACCTTAAACTATTAAACCTTAAACTCTTAAATCTATGCCCTAAAGCATATACCATTAAAAATAATTTCACCACCAGTTTGTACAGGTTTATCTTCGGAATTGTTGTTCATAATATAAACAAACAATCAATTCTGATAAGAACTAAGAAACAGGGTTTAGCCAATTACTATTCCATGACAAGGGTCGGTTTAATGTATATTTATTTTTTAGAAGTTTTTAGATTTTGGGTTTTGTTTCAATATTAGTTCTGTTTTGGTAAAGATATATTTTTTATTTTATTAATTATGCTGTCAGACCTAATTATTACAATGTTAATGCACATGTTTTAAGGTGGGATTGAAATATTGTTTTTACTATGCAATTATTGGGTGTTCTTCGTTTTGGTCAGCAAATAACTCTGTAAACCCTAAACCTTGTTTCTTATTATGTCTGTGAGAAAAAGTCGCCTACCTTGTTTCTTATTTCTTATCAGAAAAATTATTTTTCATTGACTGTTTGTTTATATTATGAACAACAATTTCGAAGATAACCCTGTACAAATTGATGGTGAAATTATTTTTAATGGTATATAATTTAGGTATAGGTTTAAGAGTTTAAGGGTTTAAGGTTTAATAGTTTAGGTTTTAGGTTGAGGTTAAGGGTTAAATTATTTTTTTTATAAAGAATAGGATCAAATTAAAATAATATTTAAATAATAAAGGTTCAATAGAAATAAAAAATAAGTGAGATACTAAATATATAGTTTACCCTTATTAAAAAAATAAAATTTTAATATATATAAAAAATAATTTAATTGAATTTTTAAAAATAATTATTAATTGTATGACGGGTCCTTGAAATTTTATATCTTTATTAATTAATTTAATGATATTCATCAGTGTTCATCATTAGTGGTGTTCGTCGCACGTAGTAGACTCATCCGTTGATTGAAGCATAATACTAGAGTTTGAAAAGATGAAATATTAGAATCTTTACTCCAACTACTGTATTAAAAAATAAAATTATTAATACACTTGTATAACTTTTAGACTGCATAATTATTTTTTGAATTATAGATTTTGTTTATGATTTATGGTTTAACATTTAGTTTGTATGTATTAGAATTTAGAGATTTAGAGTTTAAAATTTAAATTTTAGTTTTTAAAATGTAAATATGCATATACTTACGTAATAATTTTTTCACGTTTATATAAAAAAATTACTCTTAAAAACTATGATTTAAGACTTCTCTTAAACTCAAATTTAGGGTTAAATCATGGATTTATTAGTCGAAAGTGGTAAGACTAAATAATTTGTTTTGGGGTCAATTACCGAAAGTAATTTTAACAATAACCTTACCTATCAAACTATGTATGTCTATATGTGATTTTATGGAGCATAAATATATATATATATATATATATATATATATATATTATAGGAATTTGTGACCTCATTAAAACCCCCCTTCATATCGGCATTCACACATACGTGCGATCGCCAATAGCGGAAGGAGGAAAAGAATGTTACAGAAAATTTTATTAATTATAATCAAACAACCAAACGAATCATCTCGGTCCTTAACCTTACAAACAGGGTAATAATAAACCAAGCCAAAGGCTCCCCCTCACAGACTCCCCCTGAAACCGCTACCCAATCCCCCTTTTAGCGAGGGTATCAACATCGATATTACAAGCACGCGGAATTTTCCTAAAAACACAATGACCTAGAACTCCTAAAGCAATGATATCCTCAACCAAATTTTTAAACATCTGCGGACACTGTGACAGGTCTGAAATTAGGTCCACTGCAATGGAACTGTCGCACTCCACAATGATCCGATCATGTATGCGCCGTGAGCACCCCAGAGTCTCAGATAAGCCAACCTTGATTGCCAGTAATTCAGCTAGCAGAGGGGAACCCGGACCGATAGATTTTGAAAAGGATAACAAAGTCTCGCACTTGTGATTTCTGACAATACCTCCAATGCCACCAGCCTCCCATGAGCTCGACATGGCTCCATCCGAGTTTAGCTTGACAAAACCGGCAGGCGGAGGTTGCCATCTAGCTTCCCTGCAAGCCCTGTTAGAATTAAGAAAAGAAGCATCTGCAATAAAGGGGTTAGAAATACTATCCTCCGCCGAGATCAGCGAGTCTGGATTTCTTACTTTGAACCAAGCCGCCAACCTGCACTTAGTTAGAAAAAACAATTACCACTTATCGAATTTGCAGTTCTTAAAAACCACCTCATTTCTCATTAACCAGATAGACCAAAGAACAACAGAAGGAATGCAATTCCAGATGGAATCCGGATGACCTGCAATTTTCAAATCCTGCCATGTTAATAGAAACGAGCCAACAGAGTGCGGAACCACCCACTCCATCTTCCACAAAGCTACAAACCAAGCCCATATACCCCATATCATCTTGCAATGGAGAAAGAGATGGTTGACAGATTCCTGGCTTTCGTCGCAAAGAGGACAAAACGACGTCAGGATGGTCGAGGATCTCCTTTTGGCAAGTTCCAAACGGACCGGGATCTTATTATTCACAACTTGCCAAAGGAAGAATTCAACTCTTGGTGGGGCCAGGCCGGTCCAAACCAGCTTTTTCCAATTAAACTCAACCGACCTGACCGGAACTAAGCTAGCATACCCCGACTTCACCGAATAGATGCCATCCCCATTTCCTTTCCAAATAAGGCAATCATGGAGAAAGGCTCCTGAGTTAACCGAGGCCATTTCATTCATAAAGGAGTTCCATTGCTCCTTCTCCCAATCGAAAGGATTTCTCCTTAATTTAATATCCCAAAGCCAACTGCCATTAATGTGCTTGCTAAACTCGCCGACTCTCCTTTTTTTTATTACACGCTAACGCGAATATGCGAGGGAAGTGAGATTGTAAAGGTTCAGCATCACACCAGCAATCCGACCAAAAATAGAAGGAATAACCATCACCAATCTGAAGACGGTAATTTTGGCGAAACACTTCGCCAGGATCATCTTGCTTCAAGAATGAATTCTTGATGCCACGCCAAATCGACGACTCCATTCTGTTATTTGTGGGATCTAACAGAATTGAGTCCTCCTCGAGGTTGAGTTTGCTACAAATCACCTTCCGCCACTCACCTTCCCTATCGTTTGCAAACTTCCACACCCATTTGCCAAGGAGGGCTCTATTGAATCTGACAATGTCCCGGATTCCCAACCCACCCAACTCAAGGGGCAGACAGACGGAAGGCCAATTCACCCAATGAATTTTCTTCCTCAAATCAGCATCCCCCCAAAGAAAATTGGACACAATGCCATTAATCTTCCTGACTACTTCATTCGGAATTTGGAAAAGAGAGAGGTAGTATGTGGGAAGAGAGGAGAGAACCGATTTAATTAAGATAAGCCTACCACTAGGGGAGAGGTGTTTACCTTTTCAACTAGCCAAATTTCGGTCGAATTTCTCAACAATAGGATCCCAAAGAGAAGGAGAATTCCTCTTAGCACCAAGCGGAAGACCTAAATACTCAGAAGGAAAATTCCCTTTCGAGCACCCAGCCTTGGAGGCCCACACCTCCAGAGATACCTCCTCCACGTTAATCCCAAACAGTCTACTCTTCGCCAAGTTCAATTGGAGCCCCGAGGCAATCTCGAAAATTCTCAATACTCTTTTCACGTTCAGAACTTCCCTTTGAGACGCTCCGCAGAATATCATGAGATCATCTGCGAACTGAAGGTGTGAAAGATGAAAAGAGCTATCCCCCCTCCCAATGACAAAACCATTAAACAACCCCTGACTTGTAGCTTTCTCGATCATAAGGTGGAGGGCTTCGCCGACCAAATATAAGAGAAGAGGGGATAAAGGGCATCCCTAGCGAAGACCCCTAGCGAGAGAGAAGCGGTCAGTAGGGGCTCCATTTATTAGGATCGATATCGAAACTGTGGAGATGCACTTAAAAATCCACTTTTTCCAGAGTTCTCCAAAGCCCATTTCTCCTAAGATTCGTATCAGAAAGGCCCAATCCACCGAGTCATAGGCTTTTTTGAAGTCAATCTTAAAGACTGCTCCCTTCAAACCTGATCTAGACATATAATCGATGCATTCGTTGGCAATCAGCGAGCAATCAAGGATTTGCCTCCCAGGAATGAAGGCGAATTGGGATTTGCTCACAATCGAATCCAGACAACACCTTAGCCGTCTTGCCAAGACTTTGGATAAGATTTTGTATATCCCACCCACAAGACTAATGGGCCTAAAGTCATCGAGCGAAGAGGCTCCTAATTTCTTGGGAATAAGAGTGATGAAGGAATGATTCACACCACTCTCCCAGTCTCGACCTTGATAGAAATCTGAGAAAAACTTCATCACATCGCCCTTAATGATCTTCCAATATCTCTTAAAGAACCCCATGTTGAACCCATCAGGGCCCGAAGCCTTGGAGTTCTCCATGGAATTAACAGCATCCCACACCTCCCCCTCCCTAAACTGGCACTCTAGAGCAGCTTTTTCAACCGAGGATATCTTCTTGAATTCCAAAGACATCTGATCTACCTCCAGAGTATTCTTGGAATTGTAGGCTCTGAAGAAATAATCAAAGATGCCTTTCTTCACCAAACTAGGTTCAGAAATACACTCGCCATTACAAGAAATGGAAGGGATTGAGTTGGTTCTTCTTCTATTCGAAGCGGATTTTATGGAGCAAATATAATATATATATGTATAACGTGTTTTTTCAACAAATCTTTTATTATGAATTTTTTGGAAATAAAATGAAATGAAATTATACCAGATCTTGACACTCAACTTGTAGGAAAAAAAACTCGTAAAATACCTTTATTTATATAATAAAGTATGAGCCTAGAAGTATTTAAAATATTACATAAGACTGTCGAAAATTTTCAAACAATCAATTCAAGATTTATACAAAACTTACAGAAGAAACTCTTAATATTGTCTATGTTTGAAATTTGTGTTCATAATTCTTAATAATATTGTCTTATTAATATGATTTTCTTTTATTTTCTTAAAAAAAGTGATGTACCTTATCATTTACATGTCACTTGTTAGTCAAAAAATTTATACAAAACTCAAAATCAAACCTCCAATTTTTTTAATAGTCTAAAGGTGATTTACAAGGTAATATATGTTCATAGATATTCTTAATCCTTTGACATTGCACACACACCTTGCAGACAAAACGATTGAATATGAGTCTCCTAGGATGAACATCATCCGCTTTTCCACTAAGACTGGTTGTTGAACTCAAACCTCCAATTTGAATATGAAAGTTTGAATGAAATTAATTGGAAGCTTTAATATGAAAGTATGAACTATCAACACTATTCATTTTTTTTTGGAAATATAATTGGACTTTTGGTATTTATAATTTTTATTAAATAAAAATAATGTTTAAAATATAAATTGGCTCTTGAATTTGGTACATAGTTTTTTTTAACAATTCCTACCTAGGAGGACGGGGAAGGGAACATTACTTACAATGGGTTTAGAACTCACAACCTAGAAAGAGAAGAATGTGTCAATTGAGAATTTTTTAACCACTTACTCTAAAAATTGTTGATAAATTTGATACATAGTTAAATTAACTTTTAATTTTTTTTTGAAATCAAATTAGTTTATGAATTTTGACCGATTAAATTGACTTCTAAATTCGACAAGTTTGGTCATATTGACCTTTGAAATTTTTATAATAAACATATTAAGTTTAGGGTTGATTTGATCTTCCAAAAAATTCAAGGGTCACCTTGACTGAACTTATCAAGTTTAGGAGCTGCTTTGATCCCCTAACACAATTCAGAGATATATTTGATCGGACTTGTTAATTTTAAGGTTAATTTGACCTAAAACCTAAAAAAATTTGAAATTTAAAAAATAAAATAAAAAATTATATGCAAACCAGTTAAACTTGTCAAATTCAGAGGTCATTCTGTGAATTAATCTTAAAATAAAAAAACAATTTAAAATAAAGAATCATATGTAAAACTAATTAAATTTAGATTAATAATCTACCAATATGACGGATTTAAATAAAACCTGAAGTTTGGGGTTTTGGTAAACAACATTTTGAAGACTTTTTAGTTTATTTGGGCACAAATAGCTAATTGGTAGTCAATTTTTTTAGTATTTGTTAAACACCTTTTTAAAATAGTTTGGTGTGCAAAATAAACTAAAAGAGAAAATACTGAAAAACCCAACAAATTAGAAGAGATGATTTAAAAAATAAGATGCTAAATGATGTACTTCACCTGTTATTTTTATAATTACGTCTTTTTCATAAAGCGTAATCTAATGAAATAGCATCCATTCTAATTCACTAAAAAATTTATTTTATTATTCTATTTTTTAGTTGGAGATTCTCAAGTATATTAAGTTAAGATAATATAACAAAATATTAAAGTGAAGAAAAAATTACAGTGTTGATGTTTTATACAAGGTTAATACTATGTATCAATTTTCACAAGTTAAATATTTGTAAATATTAAATTTAAGAAAAATATTTAAAAATATTTACTAATTTTCTTAATAATTTTTTTTAATTCTTTGTCAAAAGGATTTTATTTGAATAATTTCACCCTAATAAAGACTAAAGTATTATAAAACATATATGTACTTAACAATTAAATGTATCATACCTTTATTTGTCATTTTACTCATATCAGCTATCAGTTAAATTTTACCCAATACTTTTATATAAATAATTAATCAAATCAGTTTCTCAAATAAGCTAATAAAATCAGGAATAAAAATTCTATGTCCCTTTTCGGTGCCATTATTTATGCCTCACACTAAAAAATATGTTTAATGTTTAAAGTTGGGGTTTGTGGTTAAGGTTTAAGAAATCTATGGTAGGGTATATTTTTTAGGGTACATAGTGTAGGGTTTAAGATTTAAAATTTAAGATTAAAATTTAAAATTTAATTTTTTAGTGTTGGAATATAAAAAAACACCAAAAAATTTTTTTTATCCTAAAATTAGTTGCTACATAACAGTGAAAGGTACAGTTTATTCGTTGGTGCAAGCCTTTCCCACCCAATGTGGGATTACATGCTCTATCATACTTGAGAGTTGAGCATTAGTATTACCATCTAGACAAAGTTGACCGACTTCACTCAAATTTAAAATTTAAATCATTAATTATTAAAAATTTGAGCTATTTAATTTTTTTTATTATATAATTCAAACTTTATTAAAAAATATTTTGAGTTAAATCGATTTTATGAAATTACAATTCGAGTTGAACCAAGTCAATTTTTTTTTACGTCAAATCAAATTTAAAAATTTACTCTCTTTTTTAGTTCGAGTCAAATTTTACTCACGCTAAACTTTTCCATCTATTGTCACAAAAAACACAATCTGCTATGTTATATTCTAGTTCCTTGTTGTCCGATGAGTAGCTAGTTTGATCAATATTTTCATGCTAATTATGCTCAATTGGTTGCTTTGTGGTGATGAATTGTGGCTCATTACGTGATTTACTGTGCAAGACCTCGCTGCTGCGAAATACTACGAAAAATGGCGAAATCTGCAAGTTTTATGGATTCATGGCCGGATTAGTGGGCATGAATTGGTGCATGAATGCACTGACTCGGCGACACGTCAGCGGATGACGTTAGCAGCACGGGAGGATGACGTCAGCAACAGTGATGATCGGATGATGACGTGGTGGCAGAAGTGAAAGCTTATCGGATTCGGGATGATAGCTTATCGACCAAAATTTGGATAAATACTTGAGATTTATCTCTTTTATTTAATTTAAATATTTTTTAGGAATTACCTCTTAGGATTTATCTTTTGTAATTTGAATTTATTTATCTCTTATCACTGGAGTAATTCCTAGGGTTTTAGACTAGTATAAATACCCCTTGGGGGTAAGACTCAAAGCATCTCATCTCTCATCTACTGTTCTAAGTTTTATTTGTTCTTAAGAAATTTTACTTTAATAAACTTTTATTTTTCCATAGCCAAAGGCTAAAGCGATGACTCGATTCCAACGCGAGGAATGAAAAGTACTTGAATAACTTCAGGTTTTTTCTCTTAGTTTTCTAAGCTTAATTTCAAGAATTAAAACGATTTCAAACTAAAAAGATTGACTTTGGTCAGGATGTTGTTTTTGATTAAATATGTGGAGGAAGGATCGACTATTGAAGCACATTCGACTTCCTGGGAACACACTTAGTAAATTGATTATTAAGAGAAAATTGAGATCGGGACCGTTGTTATTGAAACAACACAATCTAAGTCGGGGTTTTTCAGAACTTTAAAACTTTTTATTTTTAACAGCGATAACCGCGGTTAATCTAACCAGAAAACTGGAATCTAAAAATTGATTTTAGATTATCGGTTTACCGGAGAGAAAAAAAATAAGTGTCAAGGATTGATCCTTGTAGGCAAGTAACCGACGTGAATCCTGAAGTAAAAACCTTTTTCCGAAGATCTGAGGAAATTGAGTCAAAGCAAAAGCCCAAAGCTAGTATTTATTATATTGAATTCACTCCTTTTTAATATTCTCTATAATTTTTATTTTTACTTAAATTCTACAAATCACCCTCTTTTCTACTTAAACACCATTTAGCTCTCTTCTTGACTCACTGATTAAGCGAACATAAATCAGGAAGTTTTCTTAGTCCTTGTGGGATCGGCCTTTACTTCTCTTTTACTACATTTAATTTCCTTTATTTATTAATAGAGAATAAAGAATTATTTTGACGCGTAAACGACGCGTGTCATTGTCCATTCAATTTTCATTTTCTTTTATCCCATTTCTGAAAAAATACTTTTAAGAGTTTTTTTTTGGTCTCATGTCATATTATTATTGGAACCATTGTTTTCTTGGATCTTCTTCGACTGAATCAAATCAAAAGGATTGGACAGACGGTTTATAAAATATAAATTTAAAGATTGTGATTATTCGAATTGAAACGAGTTTAATTTTTTATTTAATTTATAATTTATTTTTATTTTTATAATAAAAGTAAGTGTTCTATATTTCAAACAAAACAATAAATTAACAAAATTATATAAGAATTATCAATTGTTTTTTTATTTAAAAAATAATTTTTCTAGAAATATTTATATAAAACTTCAAAACTTTATCAAACTGAGCTAAACTGAGTACGTAACCTATTAAGAAGAAATTTTGATCAAGTTATACACAAAAGTACAATTTTTTCGTTGGTGAGCCTGGTGTGAGTTAATACAAATAGATATGGAAACATTAGCCCCTCCCACCTTTGAGAGAAGTTGTTTTCGAGTGGAGAAGGATTGGATCACACAAATTGATGAGTTGATAGACTTGCAACTACGTGATGATGTGCTCTGAATTATGTTGTTGAGGTTGATGAGGCAATTGGTTCAAAATGCGACTGTTGTTGCTTGAAGGAGGCTGATACTAGTGTGGACAGTACTGAAATTGCCTAGTGAGAAAAGGAATGACGGCTTAAGTGAATTAATGCAGGGGACAGTGGTACCAAACTCTGTAACGGAACATGAATCAGACTCTTGGCAGCTGAATAGGCTGTGGGAAGACAATAAAACAGTGGACTGACGTGTATGTGAGAAACCATCATAGGGGTGGATGGAGAATGAAGATGTAGGCCTTGTGGTGCGCACCGATGAGGTTCAAACAAGTGTGTCTGTGTTGTCCGAGGAGAATGTTGTTGACATGACTTAACCGGAATTGGACATAGTAGTTTATGAGGCGAGGCCTTGCGTGTTTGAGGCTTAGGGTTTGCTGGATGGGCATAGGTCTAAGATTCCTAGAGGAAACAAGGCTAGGATAATTGAATATAAGGGAGATAAAACGCATGTCCGCCAAGTTTCTGAAATTGAACTCAGTTTGATACAGCCAGAGGAATGTTGTGAGGCTGAAAAACGCATTGGAAAATGTTAGAAAACAATTATCGAATTTTTCCAACAGAAAAAAAGGGAAGAAGGCAACCAAGAAAAAATCCACCCCGATCACCACTTTTGACTAACAGATTACTCTCAGATTTATATTTTATAAGTCGTAAGAGGAGCATACTTAAGGAAGCAAGGGAGACACTGGAATTGGGGAAGTGGATTAGTGCTAATGCTATTGAAAATGTGGAAGATATTGTGAAAGATATTGCTCATCTCATAGAGGGAATGTGTAACCCCTCGTCCCGGTCTGGCCGGATGACCGGTCCGAGTAGGCTACACGAAGAAAACCGAAGCGAAACCCGTTAAGGTTCCCCCTTGGTTAGCAACCCTAGAAATTTTTTTTATTTTAATCTTGTCTAAATGCGTATTAATTCCTAAGTGATCACGTCAGCGGAAAACATCGATAAAGAAGCACATTCTAACCACGACCACACCTCAAACAGTCCATTTTAGACTTACAGGGCAGGCTGTATCGATACACCAATCAAGGGTATCGATACGCCTTGACTATGTCAACCCAAACAGTCAACTCAGGGAAGACCGTATCGATACAGCCCTTGAGCGTATCGATACGCCCTTCTCGGTTAACATCTCGTGGTCAACGAGATAAAACTGTACCGATACGCCTCAACACCGTACCGATACGCCAATAACTCACCAAAATCTCAGAATTCACGTGAGCCAAAACCGTATCGATACACCCCCGTGTATCGATACGCCAAGCTAAAACTGAGGCCTGCAGGCAAGATCGTATCGATACGGCCCATAGGCGTATCGATACGTCCTGCACTGCAAGTCTCTAAATTCAGCAAAAACCATACAAGACTCAACTCTAAATGCATTTTGGGACTTCCCTAAGCTCATTCAAGCATTCATGCAACATACTACAACCAAGAATTAACATATAAAGCAATCTAGATGATTAACAAGGCATCCATACATGGCATTCACACAAAGGGTGAATATTGCATAAATGGGCATGCTTAAGAACTCAAAAGGGCCAAATGGCACAAGTCATCACATGAAGGTTTACATGCCAACCAAAAGCAACTTAAAACATCCAAAGGCATAACCATCCCACACAAGCATTCAACAAGACAAAGCATGGTTTACAAATCCAAGCCAAAACATAAACATCATCAACATTTATGAGTCATACAACGCTCATACAAAAACACAGTAGCCCCATTGCTAAACTACTACTTTAATTACTAAGTCATACTTGAGCAACTACAAGCTTGGAATGCCCCTTCGCCTTGCTCCTTGCTAACACCACGCTAATGATCTGCATTGTTGAAAATGAGAGCGTAACCTAGAAGCTTAGTGAGGATGCTCTAAAATCGAAAGCAACAACAATGCAGGGTTCAAGCATGCAATCCTTAACATCACACACAACATACATAGGCATCATCATAACAACCTAGCTAGTATCTCAAGAGTCATAAATATGACATCTTACATCATATTAAGCTCAACAATATAAATCAATTATCTCAACATCATAATCATAAGAACAAGTACATTGGCCACTATTAGTTTACTCGGATGTGCAGATTTACTCTCAACAACAACATTACCTCGGTGGGATTACACTCATCACCGGACCTTGCATGGGTGGGATTCCACTCATCACCACTTGCCCTACGGATGAGATTCCACTCATCATCACGTATAATATAAATAATTTTCGGTGGAATATTACGTCACCGTACTCCTCTTTGATGACTCAACGCCATCAAGGCCACGCGCAAATTTGACTCAAACGTGTGCACACTAATCCTAATGATCGATCATTTACACCCGGTAAGTTAATTAGTGCCAATTACCTTTAACCCACTTCACACATTCATCAATTATAGCACATATTCATCATCACACATATCAATGTATACACATACGAATCAATTCATATCTCACAAGAACAATGTAGGTAATGACATCTAAAGCATCATTAAAATCGAGAAGTTAAACTACCAATTTAACTTCTACCTCGGAATGGCCTACCAAGCTCATTCCAACACTTCCACTACACACACTTGAACCAACTTTAAAACAAATTAAAGTTTTACTCACCACCCTTCCTTAGCAAACCAAGCAAGCAAGTCAAGTCTCTTCGATCCCCGAATTCGATTCCGATCCTTCTTCGATGTTTCCTCTTGCTTCTAACTAATCAAAACACAATTATTACTCACCAATTCAATGCTAAATTCAGTCACAAACCCCACTCACAAACACATGTCAAAGCTTCACAAATTCAAACCCAACTAACCACCAAAACTTCCATTTTCGTGCTCCCTAAATACCAAGCTGAAAATTATACTTTCCAACACCCAAATGACATCTAAAAGCTTCCAAAACACTTCCCTAATAACCCTATACCATCATCCCTTCAACCCAACACAAAAACACTTCAAAAACTCAAGTTTAGACACTTTAAAAATTGCCCTAAAGACCCACTTCGAGATTTCTCCCAAATCCATCCATTTTAAGATATCAAGTGTATTTAGGTGAGATTAATCCAAAACCCAACTCAACAATTCAAAAACAATTGAAAAACCCATTAAAAATTCAAACTATCCTTAAACTTGAAAAATGCAAACATGGATAGTTTTGAAATCTAAGACCATGTAAATGATGAGGATGATGAGGAGAACTCAAATATGAAATTACCTTCGAAAATGACCTTGAATAGATGAAGAAATCAAATGGAATAGTGAATGGGGTTTTGGGAGGGGTTTGGTTTGATTTCACGTTAAAAGGAGAAAGGAGGAAAATGATGGATTTATTTTTTTTGTTCCTTTTTTATTCAAAAAGGTTGTCATCTACTTTTCACTTTATTTACAAAATTGCCACCCCTTTTATTTAAAATCTCAATTAAATCAAAACTAAGGTTAATTTAAATTAAATCGGTTTTGGTGACTCGAACCAACACACACACTCCTAACTCTTAACCCCAAAACACGGGTGTTACAACTCTCTTCCACTTAAGGAATTTCGTCCCCGAAATTACCTAACTAAAAGAGATACGAAAACTGCCTTTCCATATCCTCCTTCCTCTCCCAAGTGGCCCCGTCCACCCCTCGACGTTGCCACCGCACTTTCACTAACTCAATCGATCTACCCCGCAACACCTTACTGTTAGAAGCTAGGATCTCAACTGGTTCCTCTTCATAAGTCAAATCCGGATTCAATTCAATCTCTTCTACAGGCATAACATGCGATGGATCTGACCTATACTTACGGAGCATAGAAACATGAAATACATCGTGTATCTTTTCTAGTTCGGATGGCAAACGCAACTGATAAGCAACAGGGCTAACCCTCTTCACAATCTCATACGGTCCTATGTACCTCGGACTCAACTTCCCCTTTCGGCCAAATCTCATTACTTTCTTCCACGGAGACACCCTTAAGAACACCTTCTCACCCACTGAGAACTTAACTTCCTTCCTCTTCAAGTCGGCATAGGACTTCTACCTATCCGAAGCTGCCTTCAAGCGATCGCAAATCAATTTCACCTTATCGGTTGTCCCCTTAAGCAAATCAGGCATAGGTAACAACTTCTGTCCCACTTCGGCCCAACAAACTGGAGTTCTACACTTCCTACCATACAAGGCCTCATACGGAGCCATCTGGATACTCGACTGGAAGCTATTATTGTAAGCAAACTCAACTAGAGACAAGTGCTTCTCCCAAGTACCCTGAAAATCAATGATGCAACAATGCAACATATCCTCTAAAATCTGTATAACTCTCTCTGACTGACCATCTGACTGAGGATGATAAGACGTGCTGAAATTCAAACGGGTACCCAAAGCTGTATGCAGACACTCCCAAAATCGAGCTGTAAACCTCGGATCTCTATCGGACACAATAGACTTCAGGACACCATGTAGTCTAACAATCTCACAATTGTACAGATCAGCCAATGTATCTAAAGTATAGGTCATATTGACTGCCAAGAAGTGAGCACACTTCGTGAAACGATCTACTATAACCCAAATTGAGTTCTTCTTCGTAGAAATCCATGGTAATGTTCTCCCATTTCCATTCCGGAATCCTCAACGGTTGCAACAAACCTGAGGGAACTTGATGTTCTGCCTTCACTCTCTGACACACCATACACTTACTCACGAAGTCGGCTACATCTCTCTTCAAACCAACCCACAAGTACTCATTCTTCAAATCGCGATACATCTTCGTACTTCCAGGATGAATAGCAAACGGACTACTGTGTGCTTCAGTCAAGATCGTACGTCTCAAGTCACTGTCTTCTGGCACAACTATCTTATTTTTGAAACACAAGACCCCATCGGTACTGAAACTGTAGTCTGAAGGTCTACCCTCGGCCACATCTTGCACGTGAGGTGCCAAAGATCTATCTAGGAGCTGCTTCTCCCTAATTAACTGACCTAGAGTAGGTCTAACCTGAAGCTCCGCTACCAAGCCACCATCTCCGGACAAGCTCAATCTAGCAAACATGGCCCTCAAATCTATAGCTACCTTTCTACTCAAAGCATCGGCCACTACATTGACCTTACCTAGATGGTACTCAATCGTAAGATCATAGTCTTTTAGCAACTCTAACCACCTACGCTGTCTGAGATTCAAATCTCGCTGAGTCATGATGTACTTCAAACTCTTGTGATCCGTGTACACTGTGCATTTCTCACTATACAAATAATGTCTCCAAATCTTCAGAGCAAACACAACTACAACTAATTCTATGTCATGGGTCGGACAGTTACGCTCGTGAGTCTTCAACTGTCTTGAGGCATATGCCACTACTCTCTTGTCTTGCATGAGAACACAACCTAGGCCCACGTAGGAAGCATCACTGTAAACTACATAGTCTTTCCCAGACGCTGGCTGAATCAAGATCGGTGCTTGGGTCAAAGCTTCTTTCAACTTCTCAAAGGCTCTCTGTCTTGTATCTGACCACTCAAACTGAACACTCTTCTGAAGCAACTATGTCAATGGAGCGGCTAACTTTGAGAAACCTTCTACGAATCTTCTATAGTATCCAACTAAGCCTAGAAAGTTACACACCTCTGTTACTGACTTCGGTTGTTTCCATTCAACAATGGCCTCTATTTTCTTCGGATCAACTCTAATCCCATCGGCTGACACTACGTGCCCTAGGAAGACTACCTCTCGGATCCAGAACTCACACTTGCTCAACTTCGCATACAACTGATTATCTAGCAAAGTCTTCAAAACTAACCTCAAGTGTCGATCGTGGTCTTCCTCGGTACGCGAATACACCAAGATGTCGTCTATAAAAACAACTACAAACTGATCTAGGTACTAATGAAAAATTCTATTCATCATATCCATGAAAGCAGCCGGTGCGTTGGTCAACCCAAAAGGCATGACTAAAAACTCATAGTGACCATATCTAGTCCTAAAGGCCGTCTTCGGTACATCAACCTCTCTTACCTTTAGCTGGTAGTAGCCGAATCTCAAGTCAATCTTCGAAAAGACAGATGCCCCTCTCAACTGATCAAACAAATCATCGACTCTCGGCAAAGGATACTTGTTCTTCACTGTTAACTGATTCAACTGTCTGTAATCTATACACGTCCTCATGCTTCCATCTTTCTTCTTCACAAACAAAACTGGAGCACCCCAAGGTGAGGAACTAGGTCGAATAAAGCCTCTATCTGTCAACTCTTGCAACTGAGTCTTCAACTCTTTCAGTTCTTTTAGTGCCATGCGATACGGAGCAATCAAAACAGGAGCTGAATCTGAATAAGTTTCTATAGTAAACTCTACCTCTCTATCCGGTGGTAAACCCGACAACTCTTCCGGAAACACACTAGGAAAGTCACACAATGTCCGGATGTCTTGAGGTCTGACCTCACTCATGTTCAGATTCATCACATAGGCCAAATATGCTTCGCAACCCATATCGACTAACCTCTTAGCCTCTAGAACTGAAACTACATTGGATAAGAACTTCACGTTCTCACCCACCACCACTATCTCATAATCATCTGTGAGTCTCAAAGAAATCCTCTTAGTTTCAAAGTCTATCCTAGCTCTATGCTCAGTGAGCCAGTCCATACCCAGAATTACATCAAAGCCATAAAAGGGTAGCTCCATCATATCCACTAGAAACACATGTCCCTGAACCGTCAACAAACACCTTCTGTACATCTTTCTAACTACTACCGTGTCCCCAAAGGAACTAGTAACACTAACTCCTACCTCTAATATTTCACAAGGCAATTTCAACAACTGTGCATGCTCACTCAATATATAAGAATGTGTAGACCCGGAGTCAATCAAAGAAAGCAAACCCAAAGACTGTATCGAGAAGTTACCTACGATCACATTTGTGTCATGTTGATCCCCACGCTGAGCGTAAACTCTAGCTTGACCTCCGCCCTCCGGCTAGACTGCAACTACATGTGTTATGTTCTTCTGGCCATCATTTCTCAGGCTGGAAGTTACCTCTACCGCGCCCGCGGCCTCTCTGAAAGTCATTAGCTCTACCAGGAGCCTGAACTGGTGCCTGCCCCACCTGATGTGGACAGTCACGCCTAATATGATCCCTAGCTCTATAACTCCAACACGAGTGGAAATTCCCCGAACACTCACCGGTGTGGTTCCTCCCACAAGTAGCACACGTGGGTAACTTCCCACCAGCCCTCTGGCCCTGATAGCCCCTACCGTGGTTACCTCCACAACGTCTATGGTCATAGTGATGCCGGTTGTCCCGATGCCTCTTGGCATCACCTCTATCGAAGTCACTAGATCTCTTACTAGAACTAGAACCACCAGATCGTTTGGTCAAGCCCAAACTGTGCTCCAAGTCCTTGGCCCTAGCGACCAAGACATCAAAATCTGTGTAGTCAGAAGCTAGAATGTACCTCTTGATCTCTTCATTCAACCCATAGCGGAAACAGTTACAACGTTCCACTTCAGTAGGAACAAGCTCAGATGCGTACTGACTCAGCCTGACAAATCTGATCTCATAATCTGTCACAGTCATACTCCCCTGAAGCAAAGCCATAAATTCCCTCTTCTTCTCATCAAGGTATCGAGAACCCAAATATCGCTTACGGAAAGCTGACTCAAAAAACTCCCAAGTGATCTCAACCTCTTCCATACCCGTAGTGATGGTGACTCACCAAGTGTAGGCATCACCCTGAAGTAAAGATATGACACACCCTAGCTTGCGTTCCCTGGTACATCCCATCTGTGCCAGATTACGGACGGTCTCCTCTAACCACATCTCAGACCTCTCCGGTGTCGACCCTCTAAACTCTTCACCTCCCAAACTGCGGAGTCTCTCCAATGGCAAACCAGTACCCTCTCCCTGGGGTTGTGCCACTGCCTGACCCCCAGCCACTGCAGCCTGGAAAGCCTCGGCTATCGCCTGAACTAAGGGAGCTAAATCAATTCCGGCTGGTCCTTGGCCAACTTGAGGTCCCGCGCCCTCGACTCCCGTCTCACCTCTCTCTTGATAAGGAGGAGGTGGAGGAGGTTGAGGAGCCTGCACCCCACCAATCTGCTCAATCCCCGGAGCTTGTGCCCGTGGTTCCGGCTGAACCATCCTAGGCCTCCCACGTGGTCTCATGATACAGCTAGCAAGATAATAACTACAATAACAAACAAATAAGGATTAAGTTAGCAAAGGCAAGGGTCCAACTGTGCTCAAGTACTTCCCTTTACAAAACATTTTTAAATTAAGTAATAATAGCAATGGGTACTCGACACTACATCAAACTCGAAAATCATGCTTCCAAACACCATATGAACAATTACACAACATTTCATGGCAAAACACACACCGAAACACATCAATTGCTCAACACATCAAGCTTACCTCACTTACCTGCCCGAGGTCTCGATAACCTCAGGCTCTAATACCAACAAATGTAACCCCCTCGTCCCGGTCTGGCCAGATGACCGGTCTGAGTAGGCTACACGGGGAAAACCGAAGCGAAACCCGTTAAGGTTCCCCCTTGGTTAGCAACCCTAGAAAATTTCTTTTATTTTAATCTTGTCTAAAGGCGTATTAATTCTTAAGTGATCACGTCAGCAGAAAACATCGATAAAGAAGCACATTCGAACCACGACCACACCTCAAACAGTCCATTTTACACTTACAGGGCGGGCCGTATCGATACACCAATCAAGGGTATCGATACGCCTTGACTAGGTCAACCCAAACAGTCAACTCAGAGAAGACCGTATCGATACAGCCCTCGAGCGTATCGATACGCCCTTCTCGGTCAACATCTCATGGTCAACGAGATAAAACCGTACCGATACGCCTCAACACCGTACCGATACGCCAATAACTCACCAAAATTTCAGAATTCCAGTAAGCTAAAACCGTATCGATACACCCCCCGTGCATCGATACGCCAAGCTAAAACTGAGGCCTACAGGCAAGACCGTATCGATACGGCCCTTAGGCATATCGATACGCCCTGCACTGCAAGTCTCTAAATTCAGCAAAAACCATACAAGACTCAATTCTAAATGCATTTTGGGACTTCCCTAAGCTCATTCAAGCATTCATGCAACATACTACAACAAAGAATTAACATATAAAGCAATCTAGATGATTAACAAGGCATCCATACTTGGAATTCAAACAAAGGGTGAATATTGCATAAATGGGCATGCTTAAGAACTCAAAAGGGCCAAATGGCACAAGTCATCACATGAAGGTTTACATGCCAACCAAAAGAAACTTAAAACATCCAAATGTATAACCATCCCACACAAGCATTCAACAAGACAAAGCATGGTTTACAAATCCAAGCCAAAACATAAACATCATCAACATTTATGAGTCATACAACGCTCATACAAAAACATAGTAGCCACATTGCTAAACTACTACTTTAATTACTAAGTCATACTTGAGCAACTACAAGCTTGGAATGCCCATTCGCCTTGCTCCTTGCTAACACCACGCTAATGATCTGTATTGTTGAAAATGAGAGCGTAAGCTAGAAGCTTAGTGAGGATGCTCTAAAATCGAAAGCAACAACAATGTAGGGTTCAAGCATGCAATCCTTAACATCACACACAACATACATAGGCATCATCATAGCAACCTAGCTAGTACCTCAAGAGTCATAAATATGGCATCTTACATCATATTAAGCTCAACAATATAAATCAATTATCTCAACATCATAATCATAAGAACAAGTACATTGGCCACTATTAGTTTACTCGGATGTGCGGATTTACTCTCAACAACAACATTACCTCGTTGGGATTACACTCATCACCGGACCTTGCATGGGTGAGATTCCACTCATCACCACATGCCCTACGGATGGGATTCCACTCATCATCACGTATAATATAAATAATTTCCGGTGGAATATTACATCACCGTACTCCTCCTTGGTGACTCAACGCCATCAAGGTCACGCGCGAATTTGACTCAAACGTGTGCACACTAATCCTAATGATCGATCATTTACACCTGATAAGTTAATTAGTTCCAATTACCTTTAATCCACTTCACACATTCATCAATTATAGCACATATTCATCATCACTCATATCAATGTATACACATATGAATCAATTCATATCTCACAAGAACAATGTAGGCAATGGCATCTAAAGCATCATTAAAATCAAGAAGTTAAACTACCAATTTAACTTCTACCTCGTAATGGCCTACCAAGCTCATTCCAACACTTCCACTACACACACTTGAACCAACTTTAAAACAATTTAAAGTTTTACTCACCACCCTTCCTTAGCAAACCAAGCAAGCAAGTCAAGTCTCTTCGATCCCCGAATTCAATCCCGATCCTTCTTCGATGTTTCCTCTTGCTTCTAACAAATCAAAACACAATTATTACTCACCAATTCAATGCTAAATTCAGTCACAAACCCCACTCACAAACACATGTCAAAGCTTCACAAATTCAAACCCAACTAACCACCAAAACTTACATTTTCGTGCTCCCTAAATACCCAGCTGAAAACTATACTTTCCAACACCCAAAGCTTCCAAAACACTTCCCTAATAACCCTATACTATCAGCCCTTCAACCCAACACAAAAACACTTCAAAAACTCAAGTTTAGACACTTTAAAATTTGCCCCAAAGACCTACTTCGGGATTTCTCCCAAATCTATCCATTTTAAGATATCAAGTGTATTTAGGTGAGATTAATCCAAAACCCAACTCAACAATTCAAAAACAATTGAAAAACCCATTAAAAATCCAAACTTTCCTTAAACTTGAAAAATGCAAACATGGATAGTTTTGAAATCTAAGACCATGTAAATGATGGGGATGATGAGGAGAACTCAAATATGAAATTACCTTCGAAAATGCCCTTGAATAGATGAAGAAATCAAATGGAATAGTGAATAGGGGTTTTGGGAGGGGTTTGGTTTGATTTCACGTTAAAAGGAGAAAGGGGGAATATGATGGATTTATTTTTTTTGTTCCTTTTTTATTCAAAAAGGTTGTCATCTACTTTTCACTTTATTTACAAAATTGCCACCCCTTTTATTTTAAATCTCAATTAAATCAAAACTAAGGTTAATTTAAATTAAATCGGTTTTGGTGACTCGAACCAACACACACACTTTTAACTTTTAACCCCAAAACACAGGTGTTACAGAATGGACAAGAAGCAATAGTTTTGAAGGATGCAGATGTTGTATTGGAATATTAAGGGATTAGGAAATGTGTTGAAAAGAAAATCAATTTAATTATTGATACGACAACATCGATGAGAGATGATGGCGCTGCATGAGATAAAATTGGAGGTGATCATAGATTGAATCGTTAGTATAGTGTGGCACACGAATAATTTCATGTGTATATTTGCCTCGTCTATTAGAAGATTGGGTGGTGTTGGTCATATAGGATATAAGAAAGTTTTTTATGTTGGGGTCGAATATCGGGTTTCGTTTTGTGGCTGTGGAAGAAAGATGGATAGCTGAAGACTAGTCATGTGGAATTTTGGGAATTTACGCATCGTGTAGTAGGGACGAACACATGCTGTTTTGGCAAGAATTGATAGCTTGGGTAAGTGGTAGACAACTGTTGTGGTGTATTGGTGGCGATTGCAACATGGTTTTAAATGTGGGGGAACGCCAAGGCTGCTCTAGTATGATCTGAGGTATGTTTGATTTTATTGCATTTGTGGAGTTGAATGAGCTTATTGATATCCCTCTACGGGGGAAAAAGTTCACATGGTTTGTAGTAGATAAAAAGTGCACCCGGGTCGATCGTTTTCAATGCTCTTAGTGGAGTAGGTTTCTGATTATGGTGATAGAATCCGATTCTATGGTGGAGGTTTCATGGATTTTGCATCATGATCGGCGTCCATGGAAATATTGGTATTGGTCTCGCCAAATAGATGAGATATGTGAAGTGTTGAAAGATGTGTGTTTCCACAACATTTATCGCGAGGCTAATAGTTTGGCTGGTGCACTGGCGAAGGTGGGGTAGATCGTGCGTCGTGGT
Organism: Hibiscus tridactylites; assembly: GCA_958450335.1. Classification (NCBI taxonomy): domain Eukaryota; kingdom Viridiplantae; phylum Streptophyta; class Magnoliopsida; order Malvales; family Malvaceae; genus Hibiscus; species Hibiscus tridactylites. The sequence goes on along the minus strand of OY288289.1, from coordinate 12,720,215 downwards.
TCCAAGTTCTTTACTAGTGTTGTGGTTATGCGATATGGTGTACTTTCTTCTTTTAGGGTGCTAGAGTAATAGTTTTGGAGGTTGCTTGTGCGTGCTGCATACAGGTGGTGTCGAGTGAGAGTAGCTTGTTGTGGTGTGGTTTTTGCCTTGTGATTGACGTGGATGTGGTGTTCTTTTGTGTTTTGTTGGTTTTTGTGTATGTTGTCGATCTTAACATTCTCTCGGGTACTCTTTTTCTCCAACTAGGATTAGCGAGGTTTTTAACGAGGCATGCGAGAATGGTGGCCTGTATGGTTCCTAACAATAAAATCATACTTGTAACCCCCTCGATCCGGCCTAGGCGATAGATCGAACTGAATGGGTCACACGAGGAATATTGAAGTAAACCGAGAAGTTTACTCCAGTAAACAACCATATTTTTTCATTTTATCTTTTCTAGATGCTCATTATAATCTTATGTGAGAGACAACGCAACGGAATCATGCGCATCTCGTTCAAACATCGATTAGGGGTTCAATTGCATGCAAACACCTTTTAAGGACCACTTTGTAACTTTGATAAATCACGAGAGTTTCTTCCAATTTTAGGTTACCATCTTTCAATTAATCATGTTACATGCTACACTGTCAAATATTAGCTCTAAACAATCACCTAGACTTATCTAATTTACATTCATAATATTTAGTGACTAAAACGTAAAAATCAGAACATTTAAAGATACTTGTAACTAAAAAAATAACAGACCGCGTCGATACCCTTCAGGTTGATATCGATACGCCCTTGACGGCCAGGCTACCAAAGTCAACATCAAAGAGACAATATCGATACCCTATTTTTCAGTAGCCAAAATCCGCATCAATACGCCCCCGAGTATCGATACGCCCCTTCAATTACGCAGGGATCGTATCGGTACCCTCCTCTACCGAACTGGTACGCCAAGCCTAAAATGGCTTACCCGTACTGATACTGTTTCGAGGGTAACGGTACGCCTGTACCAAATATGCATTCTTTTGCTAGTTTTTCGTACTTTAATCCATTCTAACATGCTCCAACTTTCTTCTAACAAGCATACAACATAATTAATAATCAACTCTCAAGCATATGAGGCAAAATCATCATCAAAGCGTAGAGATAAGTATCAAACAATTTTATAGGCGTGCTTCCTATACTTCAAGATCGTATAATAGCCAAAACCCAATCCAAAGAAAAAACCAAAATGCAAAGGCCATTTACAAGTCATTAAGGGCATTTCAAACATGCCTCAAACTAGAGGGTTCCAAACCACAATCTCTTCAACACAAAGCATCCTTCAATTGCCAATTTATAACTAATGTGTAAACCTAAAATCATACTTGATCAAAATGTCCCTCCTTGGTGAATTCTTTCTTGCTTACTTGATGCCCAAAGAGCTATTTCTCTACATTGTTGGAAAAAGAGAGCGTAAGCACAATTGCTTAGTGAGGGATGCTCAAAACAAACCAACACAACAATGTATTTTAAAACCATTTCTCTTTTTGAAATCTCTATCTCACCATGCTCTTTGTATCTCACGCTTGAAATCATTTTCAAAGTAAAATCCACATTATTTAAACACCACATGTACCATCTATCTCATGTATTAGCCAAAATGAAAAGTCTCAAGGCAAAGCCTTACATGCTTACATCTTATACAACATTTCTCAAATCATATTCTCATAAGCAAGACACAATGCATAAAATCATTTATAAACAAGGTACATGTGAATCTCAATATCAATCTCATATATTGGCATTTTAGGAACATTACTCGGATATGCAGATAGCTTGACTAAATGTCAAGTCCTACCCGGTGGAATATCACATCACCGGACTCTCATGGCTGCATCTCTCTTTGCCACAAAGCTTGGTTGTTTCATCAAGATCTACTCCGATAGAATCTCACATCATCGGACTCTCACTTTGAAACGGGATGGCACTACCCCTGTTGAGTGTGTAAAAGTTCTATTATTTACACCCTTTTTAACCCAGTTCTATTGTTTACAGTAAAACATCACAAATACACTAAAGGCACGGATTCTACTAAAAGATGGCTTATTTTGCAAGTAGCTGCCATAGTTGACAAAGAAGGCAGGCGCTGGACAGAGAAGCAGAAGAGCTGAACTGACAAGCAGACGAGGAGGACGAAGCTGCCATGGACCTGTCGTGACAGCAAGGTGACAGCAGCTTTATGAAGAGGAAAAGTAAAATGGACCTCGATAGATAGAGAAAAATCTGCTCGTCTGTCGTGTGAAAGCCAAATATTTTTTCCAAGCCCCGGATCAAAGGATATGTCAAGCCAAAGCTCAAGGAGAGGAATTCCCATGAAACAAGGAGGCGGCTGAAAAGTAGGAATCCTTAGAGATTAAGCATTTATTAGAATCTTACTTTTCATTAAAGTTGTAATCCTTGTTAACTTAAAATACTTGAGCCCAAAGCTTATATAAGGGCATAGATTTAACCTAGGATAGATCCAATACCCCATAACCGATAACCTAAACCCCTCTGCCGTTTACCCGTCACCGACATGTTCTAAAAACCCCCTAGGGCCACGGGTTGTTTTGTAAAGTAGTTGCAAGGGTTGTTTTGTTTTAGGATTTTCCAAGTTCAATAAAATAAACTTCAAATTCTCTTATTTTGGTTTTAATATCTTGCAAGAGCATCGGGAGAGCATTGTGAGGTTATCTATTTACTTAGCATCGGGAGAGTTAAGTATACGAAAGAAATAAGAGCAAGTTCTCTAGTTTATAGTTGAACTATCTTGTGCCTAGGGATAGGGCAAGGTTAAGTGGCTAAAGAAGAATTCATACACATCGGTGTTCATTCTTCGATTCACACCGGGAGGTATCATCAAAGACGTGATCATCGACAGACTTGGACCTAGGGATAGGCCAAGGCAGATCTGGGATTTTTGCCAAACTTGAAGTACGGAGTTGGTGTGTTCGCTGCCGCGACAGGTGTTGTCGGCGACGGGCACGACGACAGAACTGGAGTTCCTAAGCAATTCAATACCTGCACTACTGAGCAATTCAATACCAGCCCATTCTCTCTATCTTGATAATTCTACTCTTTTATTTAAGTTTACTCTATTATTCTCGTGACAACTCTTAATTATTTCTTTACTTTCGTGCAGTGAAATAAGGTGAAGTCATTAGCCCAATCCCTGTGGAGACGATATCCGATACTTCGTATCACTTTACTACTTGCGTCGTGTACACTTGCACTACAATTGCGATAGACTCTTTTACACGCAACAAGTTTTTGGCGCCGTTGCCGAGGATTGGCAACATAACTACATCTTTCTTTTATTGCACTTTTCGTTTTCGTTTTAATTTTTATTTTTCTTTAATTTTTCTTCTGTGCTTTCAACTCTCGCTTTTCACGAGGTCTTCTTGTTTATGCGCAAATCTAAAAGAGGTGAAGATCCTGAATATCCATTAGATCCGGAAATCGAACGTTCCTTCAGTCTCAAGAAACAACTTCGCCGACTTTTAGACAGGAACGAATACCTCGAGGAACAGCTAGAGAAGATGGGCCATAACCAACCTGCCGACGGTCGCATACCACCCCTTGGCGATAACAACCCGCCTGTCGGTGATCCGGCCGCAGCAGATGGACGACGGTCATGTCGTGACTACATGCTGAACGATCATGTAGAGCTGGTGACCACGCTGCCGGATATTGATGTTGACAACTTCAAACTTAAACCTGTTATGTTTAGTATGATCAACAATGTCGGGCAGTTTAGTGGTGCTGTGACAGAAGATGCTAGAGAGCATCTCAAGACGTTCCAGGAGATCTGTGGTTCGTTTAGACTACTAGGAGTTAGTCCGGAGATACTAAGGCTTCGGTTATTCTCTCATTCATTGAGGGACAGAGCTAAAACTTGGTGGAATAAACTTACACCGGGTTCAATCGTAACTTGGGCAGATTTATCTCGTGAATTCTTATCTCGTTTTAATCCTTTGCATTTATCTGAGCGATTACGTAATGAAATCGCTACTTTTCAACAGGAAGACGACGAGCCGATGCACGAGGCCTGGGACAGATTTACTACTCTTCTACGGAACTGCCCAATGCATGGATTCCCCGTCTGGAATCAGGTAACTAAGTTCTATAATGCTGTTAACTTACAAACTCGCATTCGAATTGATTCTGCAGCAAATGGATTATTATTGGATAAAGATCCAGACGAGGCATTACAAGTTTTGAAAAATCTGGCAAAGAATGAGGAGCAGTTTCCGACGACAAGAAGAGGGGGTAAACGGGTACTTGCTGTCAAGGACTATGAGGCCGACAGCACTATGAAATCACAGGTAGCATTCCTTACTAAAGCAATGAAACGGTTATTGAATGAAGATGAATTACAAGGATTTGCTGTTGAGGAAGTCTGTACCATCTGTGAGGGAAATCATAGTCGGGATGAGTGCCCAATACAAATAGAAGAGGGAAAATATGTTGGAAATTACAAGCCGAATTATAATTCCAACAATTACAATCCTAATTGGAGGAAGGATCCCAAATTTTCGTAGAGTAATCCTAACAATGCCCTGAATCCGCAAGCACATAGTCATAATCAGGGAGGACCTAGATTGCTGACGCGACAGCAACTACCGCAACACCTGCCGTCGCAGCAGCAACAGCAGCCACCACCTGCCACGAGCAGTATATTGGAACAAACTCTGGCCACATTTATGTCTCAGACCGGTACGTATATGGAGAATATGAATCAGTTTGTCAAGTAAACGGAAACCTTTATGGATAAAACCGAGATGAGGATGACAAATCATGAAGCTACCTTGAAATCTCTAGAGACACAAATGGGTCAGGTTTCTCAACATATTAAGCCGAGGCAGAATGGAGGATTCCCTAGCAATACTGAAAATGCTAGACCACCCCCACATGAGCAATGTAAGGCGATTACTACTAGGAGTGGGAAGAAATTACCAGGGCCGGAAAAAGAAGCTGAAATAGAAAAGGAACCTGCCTTGGATAAACCTACCGTGGAAGCTTCCCCGACAGGTGACAAGCAGACTGCTGCCGAGGAGCCTGTCACGACAGCAGAAGCGACAGAGGAGAAAAACGATGATTATTGTCCTCAGATTCGCATGCAGTGGGAAGGGCATATTGCTGATTATCGTCCTCCACCACCTTTTCCCCAACGGATACAACAAGCTAAGCATGAATCTCAACTTAAAAAGATTTATGATATTTTTAAGCAGGTTCATATTAATATTCCGTTGTTAGATGCTGTTAGGGAGATGCCCGGTTATACTAAATTTCTCAAGGATGTTATGTCGAAAAAATCTAAACTTGGGGAATTTGAAACGGTAAAGATCACAGAAGGTTGCATGAGCATTCTTCATCGGCAGCCACCCCAGAAAAAGAAGGATCTGGGGAGTTTCATCATACCTTGCGTAATTGGAAATAAATTTGTGGGTAAGGCACTTTGTGATCTTGGTGCTAGTGTTAATTTAATGCCCAAGTCTGTTTTTCAGAAATTAGGCATTGGAAAGGCGCGGCCCACGATAGTGACCCTGCAGCTGGCCGACCGCTCTTACGTTCATCCCGAAGGAAAAATTGAAGATATTCTGGTAAGAGTGGATAAGCTTATTTTTCCTGCTGACTTTCTTATCTTAGACTGTGAGGCAGACGAAAACGCACCAGTCATCCTTGGGCGACCCTTCTTAGCCACGGGAAGATCATTGATTGATGTGGAGAAAGGAGAACTCACCATGCGCGTGAACGATCAAGAGATTAAGTTGAATGTTCTCCAAGCAATGAAACATGCTGATGTAGACGAGGAATGCAAGGCTATCACTGATGTTACCCTTGATCAACCCTGCATCAGGTTGGGCTGTCACGATATTAAATTTGGACACTACTGCGGCAGCCACCTGGAGGACTGTCACGACAGCAACGACGACAGCACCGACGACAGCAACTCCTCTGAATCCGATACATCTGATACTGAAGATCAGGAGGATGTAAACTGGTTAGGCAATCGTCCAGGTAAGTTATTCGAACCTTTGAATTATACTTCGGATAACCATGTAATCCAAAAGCCATCTATTGTTGAACCACCTGCTTTAGAACTAAAGCCCCTGCCAGGGCAGCTTAAATATGCTTATCTTGGTTCCAATGACACACTGCCCGTAATCATCTCTGCTAAGCTGTCGCAGGAACAGGAACGACAGCTAATCGACATGCTAAGGCAGCACAAAAAGGCGATTGGATGGACGATAGCAGACATTCAAGGCATTAGTTCGGCGTTATGCATGCACAAAATCCTCCTCGAGGAAGATCATAAGCCGACTATAGATGCCCAAAGGCGGTTAAACCATGCGATGAAGGAGGTAGTGCGTAAAGAGATAATTAAATGGTTAGATGCTGGTATTATTTACGCCATCTCCGACAGCAAATGGGTGAGCCCGGTGTAATGTGTTCCCAAGAAAGGAGGAATGACCGTGATAACCAACGAGAACAATGAGTTAATCCCAACCAGGACTGTGACCGGTTGGAGGGTTTGTATGGACTATCGGAAGCTTAACAAAGCTACCCGAAAGGACCACTTTCCTTTACCCTTTATTGATCAAATGCTTGATAGATTAGCGGGTAAACCTTACTATTGTTTTCTTGATGGTTATTCAGGTTACAACCAAATTGCTATCGCACCAGAGGATCAAGAAAAGACGACTTTTACATGCCCCTACAGAACATACGCGTTTAGGAGGATGCCGTTTGGACTCTGTAATGCACCTGCCACCTTCCAAAGGTGCATGATGGCCATATTCTCCGACATGGTAGAGGACTTCCTTGAGATTTTCATGGATGATTTTTCCGTCTTTGGAGACGATTTTGAGAGCTGCCTCGGCAATCTTCAAAAGGTACTTGAAAGATGTGAAAAAGCTAATCTTCTTCTAAATTGAGAAAAATGCCACTTTATGGTGGACGAAGGGATAGTCCTTGGCCATAAGATTAGCTGGCGTGGGATAGAAGTCGACAGGGCTAATATTGAAGTAATTGAGAAGCTGCCGCCGCCAACCACAGTCAAGGGCATTAGAAGTTTTTTAGGGCATGCTAGTTTTTATCGGAGATTTATCGCGAATTTCTCGAAAATCACGAAGCCCCTTTGTCATCTCTTAGAGCAGAACCGACCCTTTGACTTTAATGAAGAATGTACTGAAGCATTCAAGATTTTGAAGGAAAAACTAGTGACAGCCCCCATAGTACAGCCACCAGACTGGACACAGCCATTTGAGATTATGTGTGATGCTAGTGACTATGCTGTCGGGGCAGCACTTGGGCAGCGCAGAGATAAGCTGTTTCATGTCATATACTATGCCAGCAAAACATTAAATGACGCCCAAGTGAACTACACCACTACAGAAAAGGAGCTGTTAGCTGTGGTGTTCTCCATCGACAAGTTTCATTCTTACATACTTGGGACGAAAGTAATAATACACACCGACCATTCTGCCCTAAAGTATTCGTTCGCAAAGAAGGATGCAAAACCTAGATTGATACGATGGATCTTGCTATTACAAGAATTCGACCTTGAGATCAAGGACAAAAAGGGGACAGAAAATCAAGTGGCAGACCACTTGTCAAGGTTGGAGAAGGGACAAAGTCTACCAATCGACGAGACAAACATACTAGAGACCTTCCTAGATGAGCAGCTCTTTGATGCCGCAATCGCTGTCGCGACAGCCATGGCGGCAGGTAAGTCTTCTGAACTCCCCTGGTATGCTAATTTCGTTAATTTTATAGTTAGCGGAATACTTCCTTCTGATCTTAATTATCAAGCCAGGAAGAGGTTTCAAAATGATGTTAAACATTATTATTGGGACGAACCTCTTCTTTTCAAAATGTGCGCAGATCAGGTTATAAGGAGGTGTGTACCACAAGAAGAACAAGAAGACATTCTCTATCACTGTCATGCTTCACAATATGGAGGTCACTTAGGAGGCAATAAAACTGCTGCCGAGGTGCTGCAGTCAGGGTTCTACTAGCCGACACTATATAAGGATGCACAGGACTTTTACAAGCACTGTGACAGATGCCAGCGGACAGGTAACATCTCGAGGAGAAATGAGATGCCACTGCAGAACATTCTAGAAGTCGAGATCTTCGACGTTTGGGGGATTGATTTTATGGGACCTTTTCCATCTTCATGTGGAAATTTGTACATCCTCATAGCAGTAGATTACGTCTCCAAGTGGGTTGAAGCCATTGCCACTCAAAAGAATGATGCCAAGACGGTCCAAAAGTTTTTGCTCAAAAACATTTTTTCTAGATTCGGCATCCCTAAGGCGATCATCAGTGATGAGGGGAGACATTTTGATAATAGGGTAATTGCTGCCGCCTTGAAGAAATATGGTGTCAAGCACAGGATCGCGACAGCATACCACCCACAGACCAATGGACAGGCTGAGATATCCAATAGGGAAGTGAAGAACATTCTTGAAAAGATGGTTAAGACAAATAGGAAAGATTGGTCTTTACTTCTGAATGATGCATTATGGGCATATAGGACAGCTTTTAAAACTCCATTAGGCATGTCTCCATACCGTTTGATTTATGGAAAAACATGTCACTTGCCTGTCGAGATCGAGCACAAAGCATATTGGGCAATCAAGGCAGTGAATATGGACTTGGACAAGGCAGGCCAGAAAAGGCTATTAGATCTGAACGAGATTGAGGAATTACGGACAATGGCCTACGACAATGCAAGGATTTACAAGGAAAAGACTAAAAAGTGGCATGACAAAAAGTTGCTGCCACGACAGTTCTGCCCAGGGCAGCTTGTGCTGTTATTCAATTCTAGGTTGAAACTCTTCCCAGGGAAGTTAAAATCTAGATGGTCTTGCCCGTTCCAAGTGGTACAAGTTTTTCCCCATGGGGCCATCACAATCCAATCATTAAAAGACGGGCACCAATTCAAAGTCAATGGACAGCGCCTCAAGCATTATCGGGGGACTGAAGCCCCAGGAATACAGGAAGTGGTTACTTTAGGAGATGACCCACAAGGCATCCCTAATTTAACCTAAATTTTATTTTTATTTATTTTTATTAGTTATTATTTATTAGGAAATTAGGTTATTTTATTCGAATAATGTTTTTATATTTTCTGTTTATAGGAAATAAAGGAGTCAAGAAGAAAATGAGAAGTGACCCAAGCCCACCATCCATCCATCAGCCCAACAGAGCCCATTTATTGAAGCCTGTCGTTTCGGCTGCCGCCGCAGACGGATAAGACAGGTTGTCAACAGACTGACACGGCAGACGCAGAAGCGTGTGGCAGACGCGTAGCAGACGCATAAATGCGTGTCAGACGCGTCAGACACGCTAAATCCCATCCGTCGCCCCGTTATTCTCGCCTGCCGTTACAGCATTAAACGGGCAGACCCTCGACCGCTATAAAACCCCGTTTTCATTTTCATTTTTTCTCACTTCTGCTTATTCTCCCTTGCTTTCTCCTCTAGTTTTTATTTGCTTTCTCTATTTCACAACCCTTGCCACTAACATGTCGTCTAGACAGACCTGCCGTAGTGCTGCCTCAGCCTCTTCTTCAGCAGCAGCGACGCCCTTCGCCACAAAGGAGTTATGGGAGGAAAGGGGTTTTGTTGAGTTGTGTGGGGCTCGATTCGATCAACCAATATTGCTCACCAAGTGTTGGAGAGATGGATATTTGGGTGGAAGGGTTATGGAAGCTAGAAAGATTAAAGACACAATGATTTATAGTGGTTCGGCCTTCTAACAAGCACCTACATCCACTACCTTAGCTTCCCACTAAGGATTTCACAATCAATCCACTAATTGATTCGTCCCCTTTTCTAGGATTAGGAGGAAACCCTTACAACCGATCAAGCTTCTACCCAAAGCCTTGATCAAAACCCTCTTTTACAAAGAGATAATGAAAGCAAACTTAAACCCTCTAATAGGTGTTTGTTTGCACAATGAAGCACTCACCCAAAACCTAAAACACTTGAGCAAATTTGACAATTTTGGCTCACTAGTGTTTGTCTATACAAGAAATGACACTTTAAGCACTAAGACAATTTCTTGATCATTTGTTGATTGACAATTGAAGCATTAGCCTTCTCTTGATGCTTGGAGGTCCCTTTTATACTCCCAATTGAGTTTATAGCCGTTTAGGACCGTTGGGGTTGAAATAAAGTCGTTGGAGCCTTTAATTCCCTCCATAAATGCAGTTCTGCAGCTCCCCGTTTCGAAACGCTCGAAGCCGTTTCGAAACACCCTCAATATAGAAAGAGCCGTTGCAGTCTGTCAGGGTACCCGTTTCGGAACACCCCCTTGCCGTTTCAGAACGCTATAAGCCCGTATCGAAACGACCTGCATTTAAAAGTTAGTTGGGAAAGAGCCGTTGGGGTTTATGACCGTTGTGGTCAGTGCCACGTGGGCGTATCGAAACGGCCTAGCCTGTTTCGAAACGCTGGCCCCGTTTCGATACAAGTATCGAAACGTTTTGGCCACTGGAGGCACCTGTTTCGAAACGCCCTAAGGTGTTTCGAAACACTTGGTCAGTTTTGTGAAAATTGGCCTTTGAAAACATGAAACACCCTTTTGAAAAATTCCCTAAACATATATTTGGACTTGGGAAATGTTTTAAATACATTTTAAACAGTCCAAAACATTTTTCAATTATTATATCAAAACATTAGTTCTACAGGTTTCGTTTACATCCGAAAAGCACCCAACATGGGACTCTGACCTTTCATCACAAAGGCAATCACGGCTTAACTCTGGGAGCAATTCGCCAAACAACCGGCAGAACTAAATGACACATTAGTCTGGGAGTTCTATGCTACTATCGATAGCAGATCAGCAACATCTGTCACCATTCGAGGAGTAAAGGTACCCTTCACAGCTGACAGCATCAACCACATGTTTGGCCTCTACTTTGGCCCCGATGATGATGCCCACCAGAAATTCCTAGACACCCTTGATGCTGCCGCCTATGGTGCTGTCATGGCGGAGGTGACAGAAGAAGGAACAACATGGACCACAAGCAAAAAGAACCTCCGTTCTGTCAAAAGGGGGCAGCTACTCCTGGAAGCCAAACTCTGGAACGCTTTCATCAAAAAGCGTATCATGTCGTCCTCCCACCACACGACGGTGAACCAGCAGCGGCTTGCCCTCATTCACTCAATCATGCACGACAGGCTTATCAATGTGGGCCGCTATATGAGGGACAGCATCCTAGACTGCACATTCCGCTCCGACTCCCGCCTCTGCTTGCCATTCACAATAACTTCCCTATGCCGCTGTGCTGCTGTCCCTGAGGAATCCTCCGACAAACTAATCAAGGGCAGAGGCTGGACAAACAACAACATCAACAGCCTCATGGAGCTGGTAGTGGCTACACCTATCTCTTCCTTCAACCCAGCCGACTCCCCAGAAGAATCAACAGAGGAGCCTGCCCCTGAACCTGCCGCCGCCACCGCTCCGACAGACCAGTCTGCCCACATCCTTGCTGCGATACAACGGGTGGAAGAGAGACAAATGGGATTGATGACCTTCATCCGGGATTTCACCAACTCGACGGTAAACTTTATTACCAACACTTTAAATTTTCCCGATGTTAATTTCCCTACTTTTCCTGCCCATTATTTCCACATCCCCTCCCCTGTCCACACACCCACACCACCTGCCTCCCCAAATTCCCACTCTACTGCTTCCACTCCATCACCTGCCCCGATGGCAGCAGGCAGTCCAACGGCCGAAACCTCTGCCAGAGGAACAAAGAGACCTGTCTCCGATGACAGCCCTCTGATCAGGAGGAATTTGGAGAAAGAGTTTACGCCTGTCGAGAGGCAGAAGCACGTGGCAGACAGGAGGCTGATGCCCAAGGCTAGCACCACCACCAGCAGCACCTGGGACAGTGGCAGCAGTTCCGACGTCCATCTCGTGGAGCAACCTGCCCCTCAACCTGCCCAGCCTCCTCCACAGCCCAGACGCCGCCGTCAGATCCGTGTCAGCAGCAGCAGCGAGGACAGCGATTGAAAAATTTAAGTCTTTTATTTCCTTTTATTGCTGCCTGCTTATATCTTTTGTGATGTACTTCATGTTTTTGTTTTTCTTCTGTCATTTTGCATTGAGGGCAATGCAACCCTCGAGTTTGGGGGTGGCAACCCTCCATCATTAATGGAGTCTTAAGTACATCTTTTAATTAATTGTTGTGTCTTTTTTTAAAATAAGTTCTCTTAAAAAAATCAGAAAATACAAAACTGTTGGCTTAAAACTGTGAAGTTAACTTACCTGTCATGACAGCTCTGTCGTGGCAGCATCTTTAGGACAGTTTAAGGAGAAGTTTAGAACCTTTCTATAGTTCTGAAAAATTTAAACACCTTTGTGACTGTTATATTGCTTAGATTTCTTTTAGCCAAACTAGAATAGGATGCTTAGTACTTGAATAGCCCCTAGAGGTGCCTAACACTGGCTCTAGGAAAGAAGTTTAGCAAAAGAAAATTCAAAAACCTAGAGATGCCCGAAACTGGCTCTAGGAAGCTAACTATAAGTGCCTGAAACTGGCTCTAGAAAAATTTAGCTTGAAAAGAGAAGAAAAAGAAGCATGAAAATGTGTCTTCAAGAAAATAAACTTTGGCATAAAAAGTCGAGTTAAAAAGTTGAATATTCTAGTGAAACTAAGAGGGTCTTAGCATATAACTGTTCACAAGCATGCACACACTGCACGAGAGCTATAGGGAGATTCCAGACAGATCCTAACCTTTCCGACAGGTTGCTGCCGCCATAGAGATTGAGCGACGGGTAAGGGACAGTTCACCGTTTGAAGGCCAACACAAAAATTTTCTTTTTTCTTTTAGGTTTAATTGCTTGAGGGCAAGCAAAAACTTGAGTTTGGGGGTGTGTTGAGTGTGTAAAAGTTCTATTATTTACACCCTTTTTAACCCATATTTCTACTGCATTCAAGCATCATTGCATTGCATTTAGGTCAGTTTACAGTAAAACATCACAAATACACTAAAGGCACGGATTCTACTAAAAGATGGCTTATTTTGCAGGTAGCTGCCATAGTTGACAAAGAAGGCAGGCGCTGGACAGAGAAGCAGAAGAGCTGAACTGGACAAGCAGACGAGGAGGACGAAGCTGCCATGGACCTGTCGTGACAGCAAGGTGACAGCAGCTTTATGAAGAGGAAAAGTAAAATGGACCTCGATAGATAGAGAAAAATCTGCTCGTCTGTCGTGTGAAAGCCAAATATTTTTCCAAGCCCCGGATCAAAGGATATGTCAAGCCAAAGCTCAAGGAGAGGAATTCCCATGAAACAAGGAGGCGGCTGAAAAGTAGGAATCCTTAGAGATTAAGCATTTATTAGAATCTTACTTTTCATTAAAGTTGTAATCCTTGTTAACTTAGAATACTTGAGCTCAAAGCTTATATAAGGGCATAGATTTAACCTAGGATAGATCCAATACCCCATAACCGATAACCTAAACCCCTCTACCGTTTACCCGTCACCGACATGTTCTAAAAACCCCCTAGGGCCACGGGTTGTTTTGTAAAGTAGTTGCAAGGGTTGTTTTGTTTTAGGATTTTCCAAGTTCAATAAAATAAACTTCAAGTTCTCTTATTTTGGTTTTAATATCTTGCAAGAGCATCGGGAGAGCATTGTGAGGTTATCTATTTACTTAGCATCGGGAGAGTTAAGTATACGAAAGAAATAAGGGCAAGTTCTCTAGTTTATAGTTGAACTATCTTGTGCCTAGGGATAGGGCAAGGTTAAGTGGCTAAAGAAGAATTCATACGCATCGGTGTTCATCCTTCGATTCACGCCGGGAGGTATCATCAAAGACGTGATCATCGACATACTTGGACCTAGGGATAGGCCAAGGTAGATCTGGGATTCTTGCTAAACTTGAAGTACGGAGTTGGTGTGTTCGCTGCCGCGACAGCCTACGGACAGCCGCCGCGACAGGTGCTGTCGGCGACGGGCACGACGACAGAACTGGAGTTCCTAAGCAATTCAATACCTGCACTACTGAGCAATTCAATACCAGCCCATTCTCTCTATCTTGATAATTCTACTCTTTTATTTAAGTTTACTCTATTATTCTCGTGACAACTCTTAATTATTTCCTTACTTTCGTGCAGTGAAATAAGGTGAAGTCATTAGCCCAATCCCTGTGGAGACGATATTCGATACTTCGTATCACTTTACTACTTGTGTCGTGTACACTTGCACTACAATTGCGATAGACTCTTTTACACGCAACAACCCCCATTACCCGAACCAAAGAACACGTACGAATTTTATATTTTGCAGCGCATTTCTCATCCTATTGGTCGACCAATTATATCCGGTAACAATAATCTTATCTCATGCCAATATATTCATTTTAAACATCATTACCTACTGTTTTTCAATGCATCAATCTAAAACATTCTCATCCCATTTCAAAAGCATGTACAATTGCATAGCATTTTCACAAATGGTTCTATCTCATTGGAATATCAATTCTATCTCATGGGATCATTAAAATCATCATATAATTTCTCAAAACATGCATAAAACAATAGGTATAAATCTATCTTCAAAACAAGAGCATGATCATAAAATCAATGGGACAAAAACCGAGAAACGAGAGCGAAATATCTCAAACTTACTTCCGAGCTTATATTAGTGTTTCAAACTCAATTTAAACCCCCAAACCTTGCTTTCAAGTCCTTCAAAGACTTTTAAAACCAATTTCACTTGCCGATCACGCCTTGCTTGCTTTGCTGAAGTGAAATCAAGCTTCCTGAGCTCCCGGAACTTCACCAATCTCGTCTGATGTATTCTCTGTTTATAACACATAAGAACAGAGAATTAATGCATCTCAATGCATTAAAACCACCAGCAAGCTAAGCCACCTCGCTGCTCTACCCCAAAACACCAAAACAACTATCCGAAACAACCGAAAACACCTTCGATTACTTCCTAAACTCAACCTAACCAAAGTCTAACACATCTTTAATCATCAAATAACATTCAAAAACAATCTAATCACGTCTTTATACCTCTAGCAATCTAGATTTCACACAAACACCACAAAACCCCCAAATCTAGCCATCTAAAACTGGAGATCCAAACCATTTCGGGATTATTATGATAAAACCTTTATTTCAACATCATTTAACATCCAAAACTTGATTAATAACAGCCTTAAATCAAGGAAAACAGTAGCAGTACGAAAATCACAAAATCTCAACATTAAACTTTATTTTTAACCCAATTTCCATGATTAATCTATCAAAACAACTTAGAAAACATATGTAAAGAATTGATAACTTGGGAATTTTATTAAAGAACTGATCATTAGAGGATGAGAACGAACCTTACCTCTAATGGTTGAATCTCTCTCAATTGGATATGATGTTTTTAAAAAATCAAAGGAAAATTATAAGAATTTGTAAATCAAGATTGAAGAATCCTTTTGAAATCATAACCTCAGTAAATCAAGAGCATTACCTCAAGTTTCTTGAAAATGGAGAGTGTTTTGCTGAAGAAAATCTGAGAGAAAATAGAATGAGAGAAAATGACGTAAAATAGATTTTAATGAAAAAGCCAATTCTCCTTTATTAAACCTTTTAATCTTTAATAAAAACCTTTTTAAAATGTCCCAAATTAAGATAGAAATCAGATAAAAGCAATTAGGTAAGTTAGCTCCTTAAAGATTCAAAGTTCCAATCCTTTTACAAAACAATCACTAAAACAACTTTGCAAAAACCACATTTTGGTCACTAACTCAAAATGTTGTACTTCAAAAATCTTTTTCTTAAAATTGATTTGACCAAAATAATTTATATAATTAATAATTATTTTTAAACATTTTCTCATATTTTTATCTTAACCTGAACCTTGTTTTCCCTGAACCGCTCCTGAAAACTCGGATCTCTAGTCTACGCTTTACGGACCTCGAATTCTTCTAGGCCCGAAATCGAGGCGTTACAATACTTTTACCGAGCAAAAAAATAATGAAAATTTCAACTCCTATCATTTTCATGAAATACAAGGAAAACATTCATCTGAAGTTGCTTTTTTATGCCCCCGAACATGGATTATCGGCATTATTTTCTTCAATGAAACTAATGGTAGAGTTAATTACCAACAAACAAATGATACTGACAAAGTCTTACCAATCCGACAACTTCCCGTCAAGGGCGGAACATAGGATGGGTTTTGGGGGCGTAGGCTCCTGCCAACTTTTTTCTCTCAATGATAATAGAATAGTTTTTTAAGAAAAAAGTAAAATTAGTTCTATAACCTCTACATTCTTTTTAAAATGTTATTATGACCCCCTTCAAAAAAAATTAATCTTATAATGATCCATTCCTTCATAATTTTTAGTTCCGCCCATGCTTCCAGTCACCGTTAGCCAAAACGATGGACGTATTGGTTGCTGCTTCATGTCTCATGAGAAGGGATTCCACAGGAACCTCGACAAAGGGGTACCAGAGTTGCAAAAAGTACTTCTAGGCTGACAACCTTTCGTCCTCCCTAAAATTCTATATATAAGGTAGATCAACTTACACAATGTAAAATTCTTTAAGTTTTACACGTTTTTTGGATCGTTAGATAGGGGGAATGGATGGCTCAGATTAACGTCTTACTCTTTTTTCTCAAGTGATAATCTTCACATGTTTACTGTTAACCTCATACATTCGTTTCACTTATCCAACGGTCCAAAAAACGTGTAAAACTTAAATAGTTTTACACTATGTAAACGGATCCTATCTCTCTCTATCTATATATATATTTGTTGAAAGTCAATACAAATTCTAGATTTAATATTTATTATTTAAATAATACTAATAGTTTGTTTAGAGTTATCTATGGAAATGTAGATAGGTATAATATAAAATAGGGTAAACTATCTGTTTGACCACCAATCTATTGGGAAAGTTTTAAAATGACCACCATAGAAAAAAACGCGTCATTTGACTACCCAAACTATTAAAATGGGATCAATTTGACCACCAGCCGTTAATGGGCTAACGGAAGGTGACGTGGCAGTTAAAAAATTAAAGGTATAATCACACATTTGGTCCTTATTATTTACACATTCTTTTAATTTAGTCCTAATTTTAAACTAATAAAATAAATTAATTATTTATTTAGATAGTGACACGTGTCAACACCTTATTGGAGGACTTTAATTATTTATATTTAATTTAATAAATTTATTTCCCTCCTCCAATCAGGTGGTGACACGTGTCACCACCTGTTTAAAGGAGAAAAATCAATTTTAAGGGTAGTGGGCAGCAGCATAGCCACTGAGCCAAACTCAATCTTATGTCTAAAATTACTCCATCAAATATATATTGCTTATTTTTTTATATTTATTCTTTTAATTCAACATGTATAATCATCAAATTAATTTCACATATATCCCTAAACCCCAAACCTTAAATTCTAAACTCTAATTTCAAACCCCTAAAAATTGAATACTAAACTTCAAACCTCAAACCTTAAATTGAATACATTTATCCACATTTCAAGGGGAAAATGTCTCAAAATTGTCAACATAGTGGTTATAACATGAGGAAATGCATTCAATACAAGGAACAATAATCACATCCTGAAGTGATCAAATCAGTAATACACGATTCGGAGGAACTCGCAAGTAAAATTAACAAGAAAGGATGTTTGCCAATGACAGTGTGATGAAATGCTCTCGAATTTTTTTTACAGAAAAAGAGTTATAGATATGAACATTAGCAGCTATATTACACCATATCATCAGCTCAATAGTGCAATCATTTTCAGACGTTGCAGACCCGTCATATATTCGAATATGGATATTCATAACATATAAGCTGCCCTAGAACTTATATACTGTCGATATCGACATCACAGACCGGATCTCTAATGCATGATAAAAAACAGAGAGAATAAAAAGAACATTGACCCAAAGCTTGCAAAACACCATTACAAATGAAAACAAGCTCATATCAGTACTTACCAAGAGAGGAAAAACAACAGATTTTTAGGACACTGGTCCTAGGAATTATGAGCAGCAAATACAAACTTAGCCCTTTGGGGTTTGAAGTTTAGTATTCAATTTTTAGGGGTTTGAAATTAGAGTTTAGAATTTAGGGTTTGGGGTTTAGGGATATGTATGTGAAATTAGTTCGATGATTATATACGTTGAATTAAAAGAATAAATGTAAAAAAACAAAAAAGCAATATATATTTAATGGAGTAATTTTAGACACAAGATTGGGTTTGGTTTAGTGGTTATGTTGTTGCCCACTACCCTTGGTTGCCTGGGTTCAACTCACTTGGCAAGCAAGTTGCTTGAAAATTGATTTTTCTCCTTTATCCTCCAATAAGGTGTTGACATGTGTCACTATCTAAATAAATAATTAATTTATTTTATTAGTTTAAAATTAGGACTAAATTAAAAGAATGTGTAAATAATAAGGACCAAATGTGTGATTATACCTTTAATTTTTTAACTGCCACGTCACCTTCCGTTAGCCCATTAACGGCTGGTGGTCAAATTGATCCCATTTTAATAGTTTGGGTAGTCAAATGACGCGTTTTTTTCTATGGTGGTCATTTTAAAACTTTCTCAATAGATTGGTGTCAAACAGATAGTTTACCCTATAAAATATTATATCTAGAATTATCTATAAAAGAATCTAAGTATTTGTAAAGTAACGGTTAAGATGTTGACACATGTTAATAATTCAATGATAATTGAACTCTATAAATAAGGGTAAAACTTTCATTTCTTGTAATTGTGAAGATAGAGTCATATTAGAAGTAGAGAAGAATTAAGAAGTACTTATGTCTCATTTTGATGAAATTCAAAAATAAATAAAAATAAATTCAATAAAAAATTGATATCGAAGCTCTACATCATTAGTTTTTTTAGTATAAAATAATATAATAGTAAAAAGTATTATGACACAATTATTATAAAAATGAAAGCGTGTCATGTACGGGTTAATATGAGCAACTGAGGAACTTTAACTACCATACTAAAGTTTAAAACTGCTTGAGAAAAACCCGAAAATTTAAATATTACGTGTATAATATATCGATATAATTTTTTGATATGTTTTTAGGTAATATATTTCTAAAATTTAATTTTAAATTTTTTTAACGGTGATTAATTTTTACCATAATGCTAATTTATATGCAGCAAATATTCTAAAAATATTAGATACAAATTTAAAGATATCAAGTTTGATTGGGTTCATATGATGGTCAAAGAATCAAATTTTTATTTAAAAATTAAAAGATTTGTCATGGACGAATTTATAGTGGCTAGGAGACATGGAGGCGTTAAAAAAAGTTGACCGAGACCTTGTTTCATAAAATCTAATTTCACTAACTAAATCAACTTATATTAACTCTCTACCCTAATTAGCATGTTATTCCTACTTGGTTTACTCTTATTTGCTTTTGATTTAATCTTCAATAACAAGCATAAGAGGTTGGTTCCCTTTCAAAATGTTATCGAGAATCAAAGACAAAGGAAAAACCTTTGAAGGGAACTTATTGTTCGGTCCATGTCTAAATGTGGTGAGCTAAACACCAAATGAATTGTTGAAAAACTTAATTTAGTGAGTCTCTGTGTATATAATGATGTCTGGGCTCTCGATGTCTCTATAGGAGGCGTGTTAGTTGAGAAACTTGTAAAAGAGAGATCTCTATGATAGAAACAATGAGTTTCAAACAAAACTTTAAAATTCAACCATCAAAATAAAGTTTTAATCAAATAAATGTTATCTTAAAAGCACGAAAAATGAGAAAAAATAATTTTATTGAAAAAAATTATAAAAAATTATAAAAAATAAATTTATCGGTTAAATTGTCATTGAAGGAAAAAAATGCATAAACGGAATCATATTATTTTTGGAGGAGAGATATTTCTATTAGTTCTGTGAGATTTTATAATAGGTTTCAAAAAATTTTACTTTTGAAAAATATCTCGAGAAAGTGAAAGAAAATGAAAAACCAAAAATCACGACTTGAGAAATAAAAATTAAGAAAAAACAATATTAAAATAAAAACAATAAATGATGAGAAAATTAATAAAATTAAAATAATAATAAATTTAGTCCTCAATTTTTACACTTTATTTTAATTTGGTCCCAACTCTAAAAAAAATAATCATATATATATATATATATATATATATATATATATATTAATCCATAATTCTTTGTTTTCTTCCTCTTTGTCTTCCTATCATCATCTTCTTCACCAATCCAAGCACCATTGAACTTATCTTAGCAACACAACTATCACAATTAACTCCTTGAAACAAATGTATATAACTCTAAAAATGTCATAACAGAACAACTAAACAAAATAAAATTGTTGTTTCACACAATCAATTGTTCACATTGCATGATAAAAACACAAAATCCAAGGATACATGAATTGAATTATTTTGGTAGTTAGTATAAACTCAAATAACAAATCAAAATGGATGGTATGAATATGTCATATATTTATTAAATATAAAAATTATTATTTTTATTGATTTGTAAAGTTTGTTTTGTTTAATTATATTTGATTTTTTTATAGTTGCAATATTTTTTTCTAATAATTATATTTTAATTTAATTATTGAGTAATTATTTGTTCATTTCTATTTTGAAAAATTATATATCACACATTTTCACTTCTAAAAACAAGTTTTCATTTCTATTAACCAAACATAATTTTTGTTTTCGGAAAGTGAAAATTGTTTTCTGAAAGAAAATAAAAAACAAAAGTAGAAAATATTTTTCAGAACCAAACGGACCCTAATATTTTTTAATTCAGTTTAAATTCACATATTTTGAAACTAATATTTATGTTAATATCTATTAAATTTAATTTATAAATACATATAAATATATTTTAATGTGAAGATTTAACAATTTTAAGGACACAAATACAATCTTTTCAAATATTTTGAAGAATCAAAATATAAATATTTAAAATCATCTAGAAACTAAATAATAATTTTCTTAAATTTTAGGGGACATGACCCACTAGTTCATGTAATTCCGCACATGTTAGTCGACCGAATATTGGAATCATTAATTAATCCCCGTAACATGGAGAAGAGAAGCACATCATGCACAAATAAAAGAAATGAAATCATTTTTTTTTTATTTTGATAATTTTCATATTGATATTTTTGTTCATATTTGAAATTAATGGTCATAATTTTTAATGATATTTTCTTGTCAATCTGAATTTATTTTTATTTTCTTAAAATGTGATATACTTTATCATTATATTAGACACTTGTCAATAAAAATATACATAAAACTTGAAACTCAAAGCTTACATTTAAATACGAAAGTTTAAAACCATTGGAGGCTTTAATATGAAAGTTTCTGCAAGTGTCTTGGTTTTAAGGTTTATGGATCTAATTTAGGGGATTTAGATTTATGTGTTTAAAGGTTAGGGTTTAGGGTTAGAATTTAAGGTTTAGATGTTAGGGTTTAAGTTTAGAATAATATAGTTAGGAATTTAGACTTTAACCTATACACCTAAATTTAAACCATATAACTAAAAGGATTGTGAATTTTTTTGTTTTCACTACCATATTATAATTACCCTTTTCATATTGGCTTTGTTGTTTATATATGGAATTTGTGGTAATAATATTTTCTTATTAATATAAATTTATGTTATTTTCTTAAAAATATGATATACTTTATCATTGTATTAGACAACTGACAACTTGAAACTCAAACCTCAAACTTTTTTTCTGAAAATTAAGGGATCTTATTCATAGAAAATCAAAAGACGAAAGGTGTCTCGTTAAAAAAACATCCCTAACTTAAAATGGAAGAAAAAGAGTGGACCTTATCGGCTATTGTTTGGGAACCTTACACACTGTTAGGCAATATAATTTTTTAAAGCACCTTTATCTAACAAAGAAGAAAAGAGTACATAATATTTACCCTTACACGCACCCTGAACAGAGATCTTTATAAGCCAAGGTTCGAACCGGATCACCTCTATGCTGCACTGTCTTTTTTGTAGCCTAACTATCTTGATTCATTTCCCAGCGAAAGTCGACCAGGCTGGGGTTACACCTTGTTTTGCTAATAGATGAACATCACCATTCGATTCTCTTCTTTCGAACACAAAATCCCAATTACACTTTACTTTGAAATCACTAACTTCCTTAATTATTTCTGTAAACACATTTGGAGTATTTGGGTTTGATTGCCAACAGACTATCAGAAGCAATCACCAAATGATGAGACTTGCTACACTTAGAAGCAGAAAAGGTTTTGCAGGCTTCCAAGATTCCACACAGTTCTGCAAACGTGGGATCTGCCGAGCCAATTCTCAAGGAGAAAACAACAAATTTTCGGCCCTCATGGTTTCTAAAAATCCCACTGATTTTTGCTGTTCCAAAATTCGCCATGACTGCCGCATCCACATTAAACTTCAAAGATCCGGCTTTCGGTAGAATCCAATTGACTTCTTTTTTTTTTTTTTTGAGTTTGCACAGTAGTAAGCGAAAAACCATAAGGGCAACAAATAAACTCAGATAAAGAGAGAATAGCAGTTGGCCATTTGCTTTTAGACCAGAACCCGATTCGCAGCAATGCTAAATCATAGATTTGATTTTCCGAGCAACGTTTATTGTTAAATAACCCATCGTTCCTGCATAGCCACATAGTCCAGACAATACCAAAGAAAGACATTCCATAGTGGCTTACTAGCAGATTGAATGTGTGAATTATCTCATGCCATTAGTAAAGATCTGATATTACCTGGGAAAACAAGAGAGATGTTCCAGTTCGCACACCAGCGTTGCCAAATTCACCAACTCAACTCGCAATGACATAAAATATGGTTGGTTGTCTCCTCCTCCTTATTGCAACAAACGCATGTAGTTGAACTCAAGTTCGAAACACCGCGTTTTCGCAATTCAGACTTAGTGGATAACCTGTTGAGAATTACTTTCCAAACAAACGCTTCGACCTTTGGACTTAATATGACAGTTCGAAATCCATTGGAGGCTTTAATATGAAAGTATGAGTTCTCAACGCTTTTCGTCTTTTTGAAATATAATTGGACTTTTGGTATTTATGATTTAAAATGTTAATTACATCTTTATTAAATAAAAACAAGATTTAAAATATAAACGGGCCTTTGAATTTAGTTCGTGGTCAAATTGACTTTAAACTTTTTAAGGATTAAATTAATTTATGAAATCAACAAATCTGAATAAATTGACTCATAAACTTAATAATTTTGATTAAATTAACACTTGAAATTTTTATAGTAAACTTAATAAGCTTAGAGTTGATTTTGACCTCTCAAAAAAAAATTAAGGATCAATTGGACTAAATTTATCAAGATCATGAGCCGCTTTGACCTAAAAATAATTAAAGAGTAATTTGATCAAATTTATCAATTTTAGAGTTAATTTGACCTAAAATCATTTAAAGAATAATTTAATGAAATTGGTTGAATTCGGAATCATTTTAGGGTTTAAACCTGAAAATAAAAAAACAATTTAAAAATAAAGAATAATATAAAAAGTAATTAATTTTGGATTAGCAATCTACAAATATAACAAATTTAACTAATCATTAAAAGTCATGTTTTAACTTTTGAGTTTGAACCAAATATATATACTATTGATATTGTGGGTAAATCTGACCTAAAGCCACTTCAATCATGAAGGATTATTGCGCACGCGTTGTTGGGTTTGGAAGGCACAAACCATGAGATTGTAGGACCCCATTTGCTTCAACATCCCCCGTCGTTTGGCTTTTCTCCACATCCACACTACCGAGAAAAATCAAGCTGCTACAGTCGCAACCACAACGTTGCAGCGGCAATCACAACTTCAACCGTTTCTGATATTTTAGTGGCTTAAAAGCGAATTAAAAATTATGTCTTTAATGATAAATATTAAAAAATAAATTTAAAAGTAGGCCCCTAATAACAAGTATTAGAGAAAAAAATCAGGTCCCTAATAAAAAAATTTAAAAATAAAATTTGAAAGTAGGCTCATAATAACAAGTATTAAAAAAATTGGGTTTCTAATAACAAATATTAAGAAAATAAATAAATTTTAAGAGTATGCTCCTAATAACAAATATTAGAAAAATAATCATGTACCTATTGGACCCCTAATAACAAATATTAAAAAATTAAATTTTAAGAGAATGTCCCTAATAACAAATATGGGCGAATTGGGCCCTTAATTATAAGTATTAAAAAAATCAGGTCTAATAATAAGTATTGAAAAAATAAGAGTATGTCACTTATAAAAAAAATATTGGGAAAACAGGCCCTTAAATTTTAAGAGTAGGCCCCTAATAACAAATGTTGGAAAAATCATGTACCTATTGGACCCCTAATAACAAATATTAAATAATTAAATTTTAAGAGAATGTCCCTAATAACAAATATGGGGGAATTGGGCCCTTAATTATAAGTATTAGAAAAAAATCGGGTCTAATAATAAGTATTGGAAAAAAAATTAAAAGTATGTCACTTATAATAAATATTGGGAAAAATAGGCCCTTAAATTTTAAGAGTATGCCCCTAATAACAAATATTGAAAAAATCATGCACCTATTGGACCCCTAATAACAAATATTAAATAATTAAATTTTAAGAGAGTGTCCCTAATAACAAATATGTGGGAATTGTGCCCTTAATTATAAGTATTAGAAAAAAAATTCGGGTCTAATAATAAGTATTGAAAAAAATTAAGAGTATGTCACTAATAATAAATATTGGGAAAAATAGGCTCTTAAATTTCAAGAGTAGGCCCCTAATAACAAATGCTGGAAAAATCATGTACTTATTAGACCCATATTAAATAATTAAAATTTAAGAGAATGTCCCTAATAACAAATATGGGGAATTGTGCCCTAAATTATAAGTATTAGAAAAAATCGGGTCTAATAATAAGTATTGAAAAAATTAAGAGTATGTCACTAATAATAAATATTGAAAAAAATAGGCCCTTAAATTTCAAGAGTAGGCCCCTAATAAAAATGTTGAAAAAATTGAGTCCTAATAATAAGTGTTAAATAAATAAAATTTAAGAGTACACCATTAATAATAAATATTCAAAAATTAAATCTTAATATCGAATATTATAAAAGAATAGGGACCTGGGCGGGCGCCCCTCCTGCCCATGCCCAGGGATGCAGTGACCACAACGTTGCAACCGCAATTTAATATTATGCCTCAACCTTTGTTGTTGCTGGCTCTATTATTGTGACTATGGTCACAATATCTGAGAGATTTAGGACAATGTACGTGAGCATCCTTGTTCGATATGAGCTGTGACATGCTTTGTTGCCGGTGGCCAAGGAATTCGGGTGCGCCAGAAGGATTTCGATGTAGGAGTGTGACAGAAGAGCCAGTAAGAGGAGAAGTAGCGGACGACTCGGAGGCAGAGTATGTTAGTGGCCAATTGTCGTTAAATAAAATGGTGGCGTTTTAGTAATATTTTATAATGTGTCGTTTTACTTTGGGGGTTAAAATCCCAATCCCGTAGGGTTTACAAACTTGAGAAATGAATGGAATTTAGTTCGTTTGCTTATCTGCAATTCTTCTGTTCTTATGCTTCTCCTCTTCTATCTGATTTTCTATCTCTAAGTCCTTCTAATCTCTTGATTTAATATGTTTTTCTCTCCAATTTGTTCTATTTTATGTTTCTACCTGTTACAAAGGCATCAGAGCCATTCTTGACATGGCCTTCTCACCTACCTCACTCTCAATCTATTTCTTTTTCATTTTCGGTTAGGGTAAAATTGACTTGGGCGACAGCGCTAGAACGCATAGCCAAACGGCGCTGGATTTTGTCAGTCTTCATGGGGATGTTCAAGCTTTGGACGACAGAGTTCAATCCATAGAATGCACCATTGACGGTCATTTTGAAAAAAACTGAGTTCTGATTTGGATGCTCGTTGGAAGACAAAAATTTCTGCCATTAAAGAAATGTTACAATCTAGTCTTCATAAATTCGTTGGAGAAAATAGGGTTTTACCGAAAAGACCCGTAGTATCAACAAAACCACCTGCTTCTTCTTTGTTTAAATATCCAGTAGTTACTATCGATATGCTGCCTAAGCTTCCTGAGCCACCATCTCTTCCGTCGTTAGTGGCAATCGCCTCTATTGCAAGAGGAATTGAGGCACTCCCTTCATCGAGATTGAACCTCCATGATGTGTACTACACAATGGGGTTAGAATCGGGTTTTCGTGACCCAGCTCGGGGCAAGGCTCCGTTACAACTAGCAGGTCAAACAATGAATTTTGTTGTTGGTTGTGGGTCAGTCTTGAATGATTCGAACATAAATATTTTGGGTCAACGACCACATGTTGGGTCAAACAGTTTACTCCAAAGTCAGCTAGGTTCAAGGAGCTACACACAACCGATTCAATGTCGTTTTGATCACCAAGTTTGATCCAATTCAACAAACGCAGTTCAAGGTATTTTTCAACAACTTACTCATTTCTATAATTATAGCACGAACTATGCTGCGAATATGAATGTGTTTCGAGACGGAGTAGGGAATAATTTGAATCGGACAGATGCTGCGAATGACAATGTGTTTAGGAATGGAACACTGAATAATTTGAATAGAGTAGATGTGAGGCTAAATTCGAATACTGATGGGAATTTTGCTTATAAATTGAAATGTCCGAAATTTGATGTGAATGGATTTCGTGATTGGTAGTTTAAATTAGAGCAATTTTTTGAAGCTGAATCAGTCCTAGAAAACTCTAAAATTATATTAGTTATGTTGAATTTGGATAACAAGGCTTTACAATGGCACAATTTGATGGATAGGAATGTAAGGGGAATAGACAACTTACCATGGAATGGATATTTGAGACTCATGCGAGATAGATTTCCCCCCGTTGAATTTGAAGATCTATGGTTGAATTGGTGACATTAACTCAAGTAGGAGCTGTTGAATAATATTATGAGAATTTAATTAGTATTTTAAATCAGCTTCAGTTACAAGAGAATTATGCATTAAGTGTTTTGTGAGTAAACTGAAAGAGGATATCGACAAACGATTGAAATTGTTTAAACCTCGTACCTTGTTGGATGTTTTTAACAAGGCTCGACACTTGGAGACAATATTATATGGCACTCCCGATAATCCTTATGTTTTAATGTTTAGTCTTGAATCAACACCCACCTTACTAAATTCTGAATTGAGTGTTGATTAGTCTACCTGAGCTCCAATGGTAAGCTATTTCAGCTCTAAGACTGCCAGTACAATGGCTAGTCTTCAAGGACAAAATTTTTCTTCAAAGGTAATGAATCAACAAAAGATTAAATGTTTCAGCAGCCAGTTCTCACAAGCTAAAATTGAAGATCATTGAAAAAATGGCTTATGCTTATAGTGTTCTGCTAAGTACACATCGGGCCATCATTGCACTCGATCCCAACTATATCAAATACCAATGGAGGATTCATCCAAGTTGGAGGATAAAGAAGAATTTATAGACTGTATGTATGCTATGGAAGGAGACATGATCATTGAATCAAATTCAAGGAGTATTGTTACTTGCCAATTGTCGTTAAATAAAATGGTGGCATTTTAGTAATAGTTTATTTTGTGTCGTTTTACTTTGGGGGTTAAAATCCCAACCCTGTAGGGTTTGCAGACTTGAGAAATAAATGGAATTTAATATGTTTTCTTATCTTCAGTTCCTATGTTCTTATGCTTCTCCTCTTCTATCTGATTTTCTATCTCTAATTCCTTCTAATCTCTTGCTTTAATCTGTTTTCCTCTCTTATTTATTCTATTTTGTGTTTCTACCTGTTACAAAGGCATCATAGCAATTCTTGACCTGGCATTCTCACCTTCATCACTCTCAATCTATTTCTTCTTCATGTTTGGTTATGGGTAAAACTGACTTGGGTGACAGCGCTAAAACGCGCAACCATGGCGCTGGATTTTGCTAGTCTTCATAGGGATGTTCAAGCTTTGGAAGAAAAAGTTCAATCCCTAGAATCCACCATTGAAGGTCATTTTGAAACACTAAGTTCTGATTTGGATGCTCGTTTGGAGACAAAAATTTCTGCCATTGAAGAAATGTTACAATCTACTCTTCAAAATTCATTGGAGAAAATAGGGTTTTACCAGAAAGACCCATAGTATCAATGGAATCACTGGCATATTCTTTGTTCAAGCATCCAATAGTTACTGTCGATATGCTGCCTAAGCTTCATGAGCCACCATCACTTTTGTCGTCAGTGGCAACCACCTCTGTTGCTAGAGGAATTGAGCCACTCCCTCAATCGGGATTGAACCTCCATGATATGTACTACACAATGGGTTAGAATCGGGTTTTCGTGACCCAGCTCGAGGCAAGGCTCCGTTACAAATGGTGGGTCAAATAGTGGATTTTGTTGTTGGTTGCGGGTTGGTCTTGAATGATTCGACCATAAGTATTTTGGGTCAATGACCACATGTTGGGTCAGACAATTTGCTCCAAAGTCAACTTGGTTCATGGAGCTACACACAACGATTCAATGTCGTTTTGATTACCCAATTTGAACCAATTTAACAAAACCAGTTCAAGGAGCTACATGTTGCTTATTTTTCAACAACCGAATCATTTCCATAATTATAGCACGGACTATGCTAAGAAAATATGAATGTGTTTCAAAATGGAGTAGTGAATAATCTGAATCGAACATTTGTTGCGAATATCAATGTGTTTAGGGATAGAACACTGAATAATTTGAATAGAGTAGATATTAGGCTCACTCTAAATACTGCTGGGAATTTTGCTTATAAACTGAAATGTATGAAATTTGATGGGAATGGATTTTGTGATTGGTGGTCTAAATTAGAGTAGTTTTTTGAAGCGGAATCATTCCTAGAAAACTCTAAAATTATATTAGTTATGCTGAAATTGGATGGCAAGTCTTTACAATGGCACTATTTAATGGTTAGGAATGTATGGGGAATATACAACTTACCATGGAATGAATATTTGAGACTCGTGCGAGATAGATTTCCCCCGATGGATTTGAAGATCCTATGGCTGAATTGGTGACATTAACTCAAGTAGGAACCGTTGAACAATATTACGAGATTTTTATTAGTATTTTTAATCACCTTTAGTTACAAGAGAGCTATGCATTTAGTGTTTTGTGACTAAAATGAAAGAGGATATCCACAAACGATTGAAATTGTTTAAACCTCGTACCTTGTTGGATGCTTTTCACAAGGCTCGACACTTGGAGACAATATTATATGGCACTTCCGATAATCCTTATGTTCTAACGTTTACTCTTGAATCAACACCCACCTTACTGGATTCTGAATTGAGTGTTGATCAGTCTACCCGAACTCCAATGGTAATCAATTTCAGCTCTAAGACATGCAGTATAGTGGCTAGCCCTCAAGGATAGAATTTTTCTTCGAAGGTAATGAATCAACAGAAGATTAAAGGTTTCATCATCCAATTCTCACAAGCTAAAATTAAAGATCGTCAGAAAAAAGGGATTATGCTTCTAGTGTTCTCTAAAGTACACGCCAGTGCATCGCTGCACTCGATCCAAACTATACCAAATATTAATAGAGGATTCATCCAAGTTAGAGGATAAAGAGGAATTTATAGACTATAGGGATGCTATGAAAGGAGACATGATCATTGAATCAAATTCAAGGGCAAAGGGGAGTCTCTTTTAATCCCTGAGGACTAGGATCTTACAGAGAAAGGTTACAATCTACTCTTAAGAAATTCTTTGGAGAAAATAGGGTTTTATCGAAAAGACACGTAGTATCAACGGAACCACATGCTTTTTCTTTGTTCAAGCATCCAATAGTTACTGTTGATGTGCTGCCTAAGCTTCATGATCCGCCATCTCTTCTTTCGTCAGTGGCAACCGCCTCTTTTGTTAGAGGGATTGAGCCACTCCCTTCATTAGGATTGAACCTCCATGATATGTACTACACAATGAGGTTAGAATCAAGTTTTCGTGACCCAGCTAGGGGCAAGCCTCTGTTACAATTGGCGGGTCAAATATTGGGTTTTTTTGTTGGTTGTAGGTTGGTCTTAAATGATTTAACAAAAAGTATTTTGGGTCAACGACCACATGTTGGGTCAGACAATTTGCTCCAAAGTCAGTTGGGTTCAAGGAGCTACACACAATCGATTCAATGTCATTTTGATCACCCAATTCGAACAAATTCAACAAACCTGGTTCAAGGTATTTTTCAACAACGACTCATTTCCATAATTATAGCACGGACTATGCTGCGAATATGAATGAGTCACTTCAATGTCGTCTGATCTGATCAATGCAATAATCCTAAAAATCTTGCTTAAACAAATCAAGTAATTAATTAATGAAAGCATAAATGAGAATAGGAGCAAAATCTCAATGACAATAAAATATTTTATCACTCCAAATATAGGGAGGATTTAACCAGATGAGTATAAAAATTAAAGCATATGATGCACAATTCGTATGACATATTTGTTAGAACCAAACCA
Organism: Hibiscus tridactylites; assembly: GCA_958450335.1. Classification (NCBI taxonomy): domain Eukaryota; kingdom Viridiplantae; phylum Streptophyta; class Magnoliopsida; order Malvales; family Malvaceae; genus Hibiscus; species Hibiscus tridactylites. The sequence continues at coordinate 12,689,701 of OY288289.1, read as the reverse complement.
TAAATTAATATGAAACATAACCAATGATCTATCATGTCAAATCATCAAGAACAATAAACCGAAAGAAGAAGCGTACCTGAATTAATCGATAGATGAAAACCTTGAATATTTTGATGAATATCGTCTAAAAGGGGGTTGCAATCTTCCAAGAAGATAGGTTAGCCCTTGCCGTAAAAACTCTCTGACGGGGACAAGAGTAATACAAGTTAACATATTTCTTGGAGACCACTACCTCTCTATATAGTTGATTTAATAAATCAACTATTAAGTATTTATAACTCTACCCTTCATTGAATTATAAATACATATTATGATATCTACATTTTTATTTCCATGACACTCTAATACCTATGACATGACTAACATAATTGGTCACTTAATTTTGTGTCATACTTTATAATAGCATCATACATTTTACATATGTTCCTACAATTGCGAATTTTAATCCAACAATCTCCCACTTGGGTAACATATGTTTCCTAATAAATGTACAACCTTATGAGCTCAAAAATTGTATTATATAATAGGTATTCTATAACAATGTCGTGCATCAATTATATCCATATAGGATCAAAGTTTTTTTTTTGCCATATTTATCATGACTAGACCCATCAATGGTCACATATACAAATATAGTCAAATGGCATAGATCAATCATGATGAATGTGTAGCATGGAAAATTACATGAAATGTGAATCGATTCCAACTGGTCCTCCCAAACCTTAGTAAGATCAAACTTTACTGAATTCAGAGTGTGCATAAACCAAAAGAACTTTATTTCTGCAGAAAATAATCTTAAAATATCCTTAAACTAAAGTAACCAAAATTGTGTCTAAATCGAATGAGCATTTTTTTCAAAATTAAAAACTCCACTAAAACTGAATTTCCTTAAAAACATTACACCCACATGAAAGACATAGGGTGATAGTTTCTTAATAAGCGCGCAATTATGGAGTTTGTACCATCATGCTTTATAGACACTCAACCACTCTGAATTTTCTTTAACAACTAGGAACTTAATATTTATGTGCTTCAAATTTTAAGTGTTCTTATTGTTTATAGAATAAATGAATGAATATTTATTGTCACAAAATAACTGAAGTGGTGTTTCTATTCAATCTACAATTAGCAGCTCAAGTGACAAAATTCGTTTGCATCAATATTATATTAGAATCGAAGCCTGTAAACCTGATGATCTCTAACTTACTAGAACTTTGATATGTGATCATGTAATTTTTGTTCTCTAAAGATATCTAATAACCTTATTGGCTGCTATCGAATGGTCTATAATAGACTTACTATAATATATGTCTAACATTCCAACTATGTACGCAATATCCGAACGCATACATACTTGAGCATAAATTAGATTCTAAAAAGCTTATGCATATGAAATCTTTTGTATTTTTCTAAATTTCAAGGTTACTTTTAGGGTATTGAGTAAGACAAAATTTGTCTTCTTTAGCAATATGAGTATCACTTAGTTTACTCCCACTTAACTTGTAGTATATACAATTGTCAACCAAATTTACCTCAAAACCGAATGTGACAAACAATATGAAATTTATAATTTCATTAATGAGAGTCTTACGTAAGCTCATAGATGAATTTATTTAATTTACATATCATTGGTTATGTATAATAAGATACAACTCTATGATTGTACCATATAAATAATTTCTTCAACGCCACCATTAAAAAAACACAAGCTTAACATTCATCTTATGTATCTCAAGATTAAAAATAAGCAACAAGCGTCATGATTATCCTGAAAGAGTCTTTCAATGAAACTGAAGAGAAAGTATCTACAAAATTAATGTCTTCTTTTTTAGTGCATCCTTTAAATACAAGACGTGCCTTATGCTTATCCACATTAACATTTGCATCTCTCTTGGTTTTAAATATCCATTTACAACCAATTGGTTTGCACCTTCAAGTAATGGGATAAGTTCTTGAACTTTATTGTCTTGCATAAAATTGTATTATTCTTATATATCCACTTTTGAGAGTTATAACTTTTATGGTCTGATAAAAAATGATTGATTCATTTTCTATCATTCCATTATTATCCTTATTTTCTTGAAGAAATACAATATAATAATCCTAAATAATATTTCTTCTTCCTATCGTGGACCACTTTAATGACACCTGTTTTTTTAGATTGTTGAGTTTGTTCTTCTGAAACAATTACCTTATCTTGAATGGGAGTTGTTCAACATTGTTTTGCTCAGGTACTTGATTCACTTCTTGATTAATGATAAGTGTGAAAACCTAAACATCGTCATTGCACCTTGCAACACTCAACATCTGAAACTACTACACCTTTATGCTTCACAAGTCTGTAAAGTCTTGGAGAACAAATTAGCATAGTACCGCAACACCAATCAGTAACGCGATTCACTGCCTCTGGTTTGCACTTGGAGACTACGAAACCTTGTGTATCAACACTTGCATTCATCTTTTGCATGAGAAGTGAAAATGGATTGAATTTGATGTGTGCACATCATCTATTTGTTAATATTTCTGAATAAAATTGTGTGCACAATTGAAATTTCAAGTAAGAATTAGAGGCGTGCACACAACCTTAATGGTGAGGAAAACGAGCTCGAGAAATCCGATTCAAAGAGTTTGGACGGTTTTTGTATCAAACTTGCCAGAACAACTACACTGGCAAGGCGTTTGGCAAGTTTTCGACAAACATGAAGTGGTTGTGGATGTGTTTGTACCAAGAAAGAGAGCGAGAGATGGAACCATATTTAGATTTATACGTTTGGGGTCAAAGACGGATCGAATCATAGAGCATTTTCATGGATTTTGGCTTTACGGATACAAATTAAAGGTAATGATGGCGCAAAGGGAGACTAGGGATACGTTTTGGAGAAGAAAACATGATAACACTAATTCAAGGACGAACAAGGAGATCTAGAAATAGTGGGATAATCATGATCATACAAACAATTCCAAAAGGAATCCAGTGAGGCGGCTTAACAAGGATGATGATGATCGAATCACAGCGAAAGACCAATCTAGAGTGGAAGAGAAACACAAATGCGTGGATGGGGTTGTCAATGTCGATAAATGGGAAATTTTACAGAATTGCGCTTTGAGTTTTTGCCGTCAACCCAGCCAAATAGTGGATCCTGCAAATGAGATTACAAAGGTGAAATTGACAGGTTTTACGTTGATGGGAGTTGTGGGCTCTCTTGTATTATTCATGTTTGAAGATAAAGAATCGAGGAAGAGAATTTTAGACACTAGGCGTCTAGAAACATGGTTTGAAAATTTAATTGAATGGTCACCTACATCATTTTTACCGAATCGAAGGGTATGGCTTTCAGTAAGTGGAATTCCTATTCATGGATGGTCTAAAGAAACATTTCAGAATATTTCAGCGATTTGGGGCGAACTCGTACGGATTGACATTGAGACTTTGGCTCCTTCGACGTTTGAACGATGTCGATTTCAGATCAAAATTGACTGGATTACACACATAGATGAAGTAATTGACTTGCGCATTAACGATAATGTCTTCACAATTCGCGTTACAGAAATTGAGGAAGCGATTGGCCCTAAGTGTGATTGTAGTTGTGAGGCGGCGAACTTCTCGGAAGATACAGTGAGTATTGAGGATTTGAACATGGATATGTCCAGCCCGGTTAACGTGTCTATAAGTGGGAGGTCAGCAAATGATACAGTGGTACCCAATTCTTTCTCTTATTCGGCTCTAGGGTCGAGCCAAATTGATCGTATGTGTAATGAGAATAAGAGGGAGGATTGGCGTGTCATGAGCACGACAAGTTGGATGGCGGATGAAGATGTAAGCTTTGTCCATCGTGAAAGGGAAAGTCAGCGAATTCTGGATGTATTGGCAAGTGATGCCGTGGTGGATGTTTTTCCAAACAATGTGGGAGTACCGCGTGCTGAACTAGTTGCCGAAGAACTAGTAGCTGATGAATTGAGCCCACGTGTTGATGGGTCAAGGATAGAAATTACTAGGGCTAATAAGGCACAAACAATTGAATACAATGGAGAGTTTAGAAGGTTACTGCATGTTTTAGAAATCGAACTGAGTTTTTTATCACCTGGTGAGCGAGGTGAGGCTGAAGCAAAGCTGATAAAAAAGGGCAGAGGTCGTTCGAAGAAAAACCAAAAATCATCAAAGGTAATTGCTAATGGCTCTTTGTCAGATTCAGACTTCTATAACTGGAAATAGATTATTTTAAGAGAAGTGGAGGAAACATTGAAATTGGGTAAACTGATTGGGGTGAAAACAATTGGAAACGAACAAGAAATTGTAAAGGATATCGCGCGTATGATTGAAGCGCGAGAACGAAAATAATTGCGAAGAGCGTTGAGTTTGTGGTCGTAGAATATGAGAGGGATGTTTTTGACATTCGAGAGAGGAGACGAATTTGCTCGATTCTTGGATGTCTGTTTTGTGGTATAGTAGGAGTATACGTACCGTGTGTGGGAGGGGAACAGACGAGTTTGTTAGGCGATATGTGGTGTGGTAATCTACAACGAGGTATGGTGGAATTATTCATTGGCTGTGGTGCGTGATTTCCTTTGTGTCGATAGAGTGGCGTGGTGTGGTTTGTTAAAAGTGTGAGGATCGAATAGTATGGAAACACGCAACATCAGACCTTTTTTGTTGTTGGTGCTTGACGACATCTTTTGGCCTGGAAATTGCATCCGAGGGGGATTATTGTTGAGCTCATGTATTCATGTTTATATCGAGAAGAAAATTGCTTGGATGACTCTTTGGCGAGGGGTGGTGTTGATCGCACATCTTGGTTTTGCATGCTAGCGTGAATGTTTTGTGTTTTGGTTTCTTGCTTTAGTTTTTTTGTGTTTGTTCGGTTGTTTTTAGCGTTTGTTCTTTATCTCATACTCCTCAGTAATATTTTTCTCCATTTAGGTGTAGGGAGGTTTTTAATGAGGTCATGAAGTGTGATGGCACTGTATGATACTTATTAACAAAATCATACTCTTTTGTCGATCAAAAAAATGATAGTAGGAATTAAATTGTAATTCAATTCCTCCTCAATAGCAATGTATCTAACCTTATTTCTCCCTCCAAACTCAACATCCTAAAAAAGTTATAGATCTCTCCCTAAATAATTCCTAATTGTGGGATCATAAAACTTACAACCCATGGATCACTCAAAATAACAGAAGTAGTTTCTCGCTTATAAACTTTAATTACTTCACATGTGTCCTAACTTGTTACAAAAGAAATCAACCCTTTGTAACTTATTGTTGTTTCTTTTGAGTTAGACCCTTAGCAACTTTATTCTAATATTTTCTTTTGTTTCCCTTATTCTTAGAAACACTGACTTAATGAGCACTAACCAAATGAGTGCTTTTACACTTATAATGCTTCAACTTTTCTCCCACTTTAACACATGAGAAATGAGCTCAATTAGAGCCTAGTTCTCCTTTTTACAGTTGTAACTATTTTTTATTTCGTTAAATTGTATAGGAAGTGGTACCAAAAGTATAAGAACAAACAACTGTTAGAAAGTTTGATCTTACGTGCCTTAAATTTTGAAGCAATATTAAACATTTTCATAATGTACTCCCTCACATTTTTTAACCATAATGTTTTGGGTCAAACATTTATTAATTTCTTCAAGGAAACCCTTAGTATAAGTAATCTCTTTAGATTTGTGCTCCTAAAGACATCTAGAGTGTTGTGCTTTATAGTCATTAGAATCATGCAATTCGAACAATCTCACCTCTCAAAATACCTTTTATGGATGCTTGCCGCTGTGACAGGTGCAAAATGTTCTTTCCTTAGTACAAAGTCTATGTTCATACAACCAAATATTATATGTAAGTTTTTTTCCTATTAATCATTGAAATTAGTTTCACTAAACATGAGTGTAGAATGTATTTAATAGATAGTGTGATAGCAAAAGATAAATTAACTAAATATAAAACAAAAATAAATAAATAAATAACTCACATAAATATCCATAAGTAAGCAATAAATTCAAAATAATGGCTAGTTCCCCTCAAGATATCAAGCACAACATTAATATCAAGTCTTTGGACAATAATATTAACTTTAAGCGGTACTCTTGTTGTAGCAATCAAACATTGACAGTAAACTATGTTAAAAAATAGATTAATCTTTGGAGTATCGTATTGTTCACATAAAATACCTTATAATTGTCACACATTTATCGTCACAATTGTCGTTGTAATTCTGCCAAATATTAACTTTCCTTTGGGCCAATTAATAAACACATGAATTACAAAAACAATAATTATCTTGATATTTTAAATAAATTAATCTACACAAAAATGGTCACTTTGGTGACATTATGTTTCAATTAATCGATTAAAATACTAGACATCTGAAGCTAAAATATGAATTTAATTGTTTTAAAATATTTCCTTAATTTTATCTTTCAATTAAATTAGAAGATAACCAAAATAATAATAAATTTGAATATAGATAAACCTCATATCAAGATATTGGACACTCCATTAATATTTCATATTTGGACAAAACATTAACTTGCAAGTGATATCTTGGTACAGTAATCAAACATCGATAATAAGAATATGTCAAACAGATATCTTCCTTTGAGCCGATTTATTACTCATATATAAAACTAAATAATTACCGCATGTTTATTACCACAGTTGCACATGTAACAATGTTAATTATTAATCTTCTCTTGGGCCGATTAATACTAACATAAACTGAATTACATGTACGAAATGTTCTATATTTTAAAATAAAACAATTTCTACAATAGTGGTCACTTTGGTGACTTAATGCTTCAATTAATTTATCTCAAAATATATAACATAAATATATCGATATTCAAATTTAAAATTTGTAACAGTCAACTGATATTTCTGATAATACTTAAGTTTCTGAAATAACCAAAATAAGGTTGTCTATATATAGCTATCAAAAATTGAAAAAATCGAATCTTTAACTTTTTTCCAAAAAAATCCTTGAACATGCATTTGCCTAAATTAAAGTCGAACTCATAACATTCAATTTTTAACTAAAATTCAAAATCAGAAGTATCGTAGTAATGAATTAACCAATTCAAAAGTTACTTATTAGAGATAACCTCGATATAAAGCTTGAATAACTAACTTGATTATGATATTTCCAAATCACGGTAAAATTACGTAAAATTACCTTGACAAAGCATAAGTCAAACTTTGATATTTTCAATTGTCAAATAACAATGGACCAAATCCTAATCATTCATCAATTATGATTGAAACATAATATCTGATAATGGGTACAATCGTACAGATAATACTAAAACAAATATTTTTACTAATCAAGTCACACAAATCAAAACCATAAATTATCAAAATATGAACGAATACTCATTCAAGAGGGTAAAAAATTATATACTTTTATTCAATGTACCTTAATAGATTCGACCAATACCAACCTTAAATATGAAAGACTTAAAAAACGTATTAATCCAATAATAATAATAATAATAATTATTATTATTATTATTATTAGGGTAAACTACATAAATGACCACCTTACTATTGTAAAAGTTGCGATCTGACCACATTACTTTTTTCGTCACAATTAAACCACCAAACTATTTAAATGGTATCAATGTGACCACCAGCCGTTAAAGGTTAACGGAAGGGTGACGTGACAGTTAAAAAATAAAGGGTATAATTACACATTTAGTCCTCGTTACTTATAAACTCTATCAATTTAGCCCTAATTGTAATTTAACAAAATAAAATAAATTTTAATTTATGAGGTGCAGTGAATGCTAGATATGAAGCTCATTTTGAAACAAAGTGAACCATATTCCATCCAAAAAGGCCAAGGGCAGTAGTACCAGAGCAGTGTTGATTCATCCTGGCCAGCAATAATTTTACCAGATAGAGCTTTGTGTTGAACAGTTTCTGTCAGTTTTGAAATGAGCTTGGGTGATGTAGTATGCAATCAATTTTAGAAGAAATTACTTCCACTGCTATGGAGTATGCCAAAAACTTGGCATTGGAACTAGATTGAACTATGCTACGCAGCTACAAAGTGAAATAAATAAGCATTTTGTGAAATTAGCCAAGAAAATAGTTCTTACAGCTCAAAAGTCAAAACAATGCAAAATTTATCTAGCCGGAAGATGCTCTTCCTTTAGCAAGATAATAAAGTTCTTTTTGAATTTTCAGAAGCTTTAAATTATATGCAAGAAAATAAAAACTATTGCATAACTGCTGACTCAGATATATTAATAGGGTACCTTCATAGTTGAAATGTTACTTGAGTAGAAATTTAAAGATGGAGATGATAAAGAGATGAACTTCTTTAATCAGAATATTTAAGGAATTTTATATGGAGATTGAACAAAAATTACCTTCCCAATATTGTGTGATGAGTAAAGCTGGAGCAAACGCATGCAGAAATCAATTACAGTAGCAGTTTCTCGAGACTCCAGGTAGGATATTTGTCCATCCGGCATCCACCCAGTCAACAATGAATTTGAGAAGCAGGTAAACAACTGCAGACTACGCAATAATTAGAAATTAGTACAAACACTCTTTGTTTCTAATGAAGATAAGTTGAGTTACAGGTTAAACAGGATTCCAAGAATAAGAGAAAGCAGAATCAATTCACTGCAAATGAAGGCATCAGATGGCAAAATGCTAAAGAGGAAAACTAAATCACACCGTGAGATCTGAAGTTTATAACAACATTCGAAAGTTATGTTACATCGATTCCTCATTTTTCTTGAAGTACTCGTCTATGACACCCATGTTAAATGCATATGTAGACATAGATATGTTGATATGACCCTCCAAATAAATTTTAAAACTGAAAAAAAAAATCAACATGCCCATGTCGAACACATAACTACACCAAAAACTAATATCATAGTCCGAGTAACATAGTTCTAAAGTAATTGCAATCAAATGACATTTAACTTGGCTCAAACAAGGCTTCACAAACACAGATAGAGTCATACTGCAGCCAATTAGCTACAATAATCTGGAGTTGCAGTGGATGATTTCTATAGTTTCATGATAATACATACTTCGAAAGATAAATTGGCTCCTTTTTGAAGATAAATTCGCTATTTCAAAAACTAATATCATAGTCCGGTTTCTACGTTCCTTATTGCAATTGCTCCTTTTTGAAGATTACAGGTACTTGGAAGTAAATTTAGATAATAAGCTTTACATGAATTTTTTGTGGAGTAGAACATATATTTAAAAGGGTTACTTTTAGCACAAATACATGGTTGGTGTAGTGGCTAGGCCACTGCTTTTAAATCACCCATACGCGGGTTCAATTCCCACCATTGGCATCTTGAACAAATTGAATTTTTCTCCTCTAAATGGTAGTGACACGTGTCACCTCCTGTTTGGAGGAAAAAAATAAAATAATTTAATTAAATAAAAAAAATTAATTTATTTTATTAAATTAAAATTAGGGCTAAATTGATAGAGTTTATAAGTAACGAGGACTAAATGTGTAATTATACCCTTTATTTTTTAACTGCCTTGTCACCCTTCCGTTAACCTTTAACGGCTGGTGGTCACATTGATACCATTTAAATAGTTTGCTGGTTTAATTGTGACGAAAAAAAGTAATGTGGTCAGATCGCAACTTTTACAATAATAAGGTGGTCATTTATGTAGTTTACCCTTATTATTATTATTATTCAAATGTGTTATCAAATTAGAAGCATATACGCAGCAACACTGGCGTAAAAAATAAGTAAAGCAAATTGTCACAACCCGTCACTCTATGACCGAGCAAACCGCACACCACGGTGCTTCCCTTAACACACCACGTGCTTCATCCGAACGAGGGACCCGAGTCCACACCACCATCGCACATCATGGGGCCATGACTAGCACCCCATGGGGCCTCCACAACCAAAAGAGTCGAGCTAGCACACGCCATGCGCTGCTCGAGAGAGAGAGACCCGAGGGAGCACCTTACAGGCACCCAAGGGGGGCCAACCGAGCACCCTCCATGCCGCTTAAGCTATGGAGCACGAGTCAGCATCCGACGTGAACACCAAGGGGCCGAGACACGCCCCATCCGAGTTGCCCACATGCCTAAAGCCCGAGTCAGTACCCGACGTGCCCCTTAAGAAGCCGAGACAAGCCCTATCCGAGTTGCCGACATGTCTAAGGCCCGATTTAGCACAGAGGGTAAAGAAACTATATACTTTTACTCAACGTACCTTAATAGATTCGACCAATCCCATCCTTAGATATGAAACACTTAAAAACGTAATAATAATAGTAATAATAATAATAATAATAATAATAATAATAAAGCAAATGCTAAACTAAAAATAAACAGTGCGTAGCTGCCAATATAGGGTTAATCAAATGACTTATAATGCTTGTATTTGCATTAATCAACTAGCCCGAACTTGTGTATCAATTATACCGATGTTTCAATTTGAAATATTGTAAAAATATTTAGGGTAAAATACAACGGAGGTCACTCAATTATGGGTATGATTATATTTGGGTCACCCACTTATTAAAAGTTACACTTGGGTCACTCAATTATGGGTAAGATTACATTTGGGTCACCCAATTATTAAAGGTTACATTTGGGTCACTCAATTATGGGTAAGGTTACGTTTGTGTCACCTTTCATATTTAAAAAAGTACATCAATTTAGTCATTTTTCTTCCAAATCACTTGTATACCCTTGTTAACATTAGAGTACTTCATTTGATATCATTAATTAATCTAATACACAAATTGATATTTTTTTAAATATGAAGGGTGACCCAAATGTAACATTGCCCATAATTGAATGATCCAAATGTAACTTTTAATAATTGGGTGACCGAAATGTAACCTTACCCATAATTGAGTGACCCAAATGTAACTTTTAATAATTGAGTGACCCAAATGTAACTTTTAATAATTGAGTGACCCAAATGTACTACACAATGGGGTTAGAATCGGGTTTTCGTGACTCAGCTAGGGGCAAGGCTCTGTTACAACTAGCGGGTCAAATAGTGGATTTTTTTTTGTTGGTTGTGGGTTGGTCTTAAATGATTCGACAAAAAATATTTTGGGTCAACGGCCACATGTTTGGTCAAACAATTTGCTCCAAAGTCAGCTGGGTTCAAGGAGCTACATCAATCGATTCAATGTCGTTTTGATCACCCAATTCGAACCAATTCAACAAACTCGATTCAAAGTATTTTTCAACAACCGACTCATTTTCATAATTACAGCACAGATTATGTTGAGAATATGAATGTGTCACTTCAATGTTGTCTGATCCGATCAATGCAATAATCCTACAAATCTTGGTTAAACAAATCAAGTAATTAATTAATCAAAGCATAAATGAGAATAGGAGCAAAATCTCAATGACAATAAAATATTTTATCACTTCAAATATAAGGAGGCATTAACCAGATAAGTATAAAAATTAAAGCATATGATGCACAATTCGTATGACATATTTGTTAGAACTAAACCATAAATTAATATAAAACATAATCCAGGATCAATCATGTTAAATCATCAAGAATAATAAATCGAAAGAAGAAGCCTACTTAAATTAATCGATAGATGAAAACCTTGAATCATTTGATGAAGATCACCTAAAAGAGGTTGTAATCTTCCAAGAAGATAGGTTAGTTCTTGCCGTAAAAACTCTCTAACGAGACAAGAGTAATACAAGTTAACATATTTATTGAAGACCACTACTTTTTTATATAGTTGATTTAATAAATCAACTATTAAGTATTTATAACTATGCCCTTCATTAAATTATAAATACATCTTATGATATCTACACTTTTATTTCTATGACACTTTAATATCTTTGACACGACTAACATAATTGGTCACTTAATTTTATGTCATACTTTATAATAGCAACATACATTTACATATGTGCCCATAATTGCGGATTTTAATCCAACAATATCACTTTGGTGATGGCTACCCCTATCGATAAAAACAAACGATTTTCTTCCCTGAAGCGCTTGGTACCCTAAGCTTTGGTTTGAAAATCCGAGAGCCGCGGCATTCTGAATTCTTCTGCACCATCGTTTGAAACGGTCTTGATCTTGCTGCTAAGCCGCGAACCAAGGGCGTGCTTCGATGTTTGAATATATGCTATTTCATAACATCAATCAATACAAGACATCAAAATTTGCATGTTTATGCTTTATTAAACGTGTACTCCAAGTCATCCTATTTCAGTAGGCCTAACTTCTTGTATTCGACTACGAAAAACCAGAGAGTAAACTTCTGTTTTCCAAAAAATTCTCATCTTTTTGCTTAGTTATCTACAAAAACACAACAAATCTCACCTCTACAACAAAAATCTTCAAAGCAAAGCCAGCTTTCTCGAGCAGGGACTGAATTTCTCTAGCGATTTGTAATCTCGATCTCGTGCCACCCTACAATCGTACATAATTAACGTGCAAAATCAGAATTCGATACAATAAATAAAGCAACGCCATCAACTTGATACGTTCATTATATGTTTCTGATCGAAGATATTGGTTAATAGAGTCACCAGCCTTCTCAAACACTTCCAGCAGCAACAGGGCAGACAACCTCATTTCCTTCACAGCCTTACATTTCTCAATTACCTTGAGCAGTTGCACAATTTACTGCGTGTTTTGCAGCGACGTGAAACCAAATTTCTGGAAGAAATATATATATATATATATATATATGATACGAAAAGAATGGAAAACATATATGTGTTGTATATGGTTATAGAAAATCGTTTGAATTTGAACTAATGAATATCATAACATTATAAATGTTTCAATTAAATTTGATCAAAATTTTTTCGAGTTATAAAATAAAACAAATCAACTCAACTAATTCAAAATCTTTCGAGTCATCTTCCCACTCGATCAATCCATCGAATGCTCACCCCTACCCGATTCATCTCATGCAATCTATCATACGCGACCAATTAATTCCAATTTCCAACCCTACCCCTTAAACATGGACGTTCTCGACATGTACCTGTACATATTTCAGAAACATATCGGGTATGTGGGACGGTCTTGGACCGCCATACTCATGCTTTTATAGTTAAAAAGTACCTTTAGATAAGGGTATTCATAGTAGGTTAACTGTATCGTTTAACTTAAATGGTTGGTTAGCCATTATAACGGTTATTAACCGTTAAAGAAATAATTAACTATTAATTTTTTAAACGGTTAATCATTATAGTGGTTGACCGTCAGTTCGATTACAGATTAACCTTTAACCTATTACAATTTTCTTTTCAAATGTTTATTATTTCTTTTTTTAAAGGAATAAAAAGGCCTTATTTAAAAAAACCTATAACCTAATGAGAGAAAAGAGTACCTCGTTTTATTAATATTAGGGGTCGTTTGGTTCACGGAATGTAAGGTTACCTCTGGGAATAGGATTACTGGAATGTAACATTACCTGACACATTACTGGGAATGTTACATTACCTTGTTTGGTTTATTTGGTAGGAATATAGAATTGTAGTGTTTGGTTGGAGGAATATAAGATTAATTGGAAGCAAAATTTACTAACTTGTCCTTATAATATATTTTCTTGTTAACAAGTTTAATTTTTAATTATTAAATTAAAAATATTTACATAAAAATTTATAGAACTATTTTCGTTACATTACCTAAATTTTGCAAAAAAGCAAATATTTATAATATTATTAAATTATGTTTAAAAATGTTTTATATTTATATAAATTTATTTCTTTTTAATTTTTTTAACATCAAAATATTACACGTTTAATATGCTTAGATTTTTAATTTTTTATTACTTTCGACCATTTATCAAACAAATTAAAGTAAATAATAAAACAAATCTAAAAGTAGTAAAAATAATAAAAATAAATTAACTTACTGATTTTTTTAAGATAAAAAATATCTTGTAAATCAAATAATAAAATTAATAACATCAAGTCTTAACGCATTCAGTCTCAAGCAACATACAATCTCATCCTGTAACCCTAAAAACATCGTAAATACAATATTAATAAAATGTACTATTAAATATTATAACATTATCTAAATATATACAACACCATTTATATATTAAACTAATATTAAATTTAAATATTTAATAAATTTACACCATAAATAATTAGTTACCTAATTAAAAATGCAATAAAGGATCAACATGAATATAATTCATAATCACAAGGGTAATATTATCCAAAGGGGAAGGAATTGTGTAATACCTAACAAAATGAGGGGAATAGCATTCCCACCATTTAGGGGGAAAAGAGTCACTCTTGGGAAAAGAATAATACCTCATAGTGGGAATCCTCCTAAACCAAACATGGGAATGTAAGTCTGGAAAAGATTATTACCCCTGGTAATCATCTTTTCCGCGAACCAAACACACCCTTAGAGATATTACAACATTAGTATCTAGTAATGACATACATGAACCTATGGACATATGCCATACATGGTAACAAAGCTAACAACCAGCACCTAAAACCAATTCACCTTCTTTGATCGACTTGTACCCTTGTTGGCAGTTGTTGACATGACCAACCCAGAAGCTTCAGACACATGCTTTTGTTCTGTTTGATTAAACCACATGCTTCTGGTTTGTTTGACGAAACCAGATCATATCTTCAACCCTCTGACTCCCTTAACAGCAAGCTTATGAGCCACACCATTTGATTCTCTATATGAGAATTTAAACTTCCATTTATAACTCAACCGATACTGCACACACACCTATATACGATCAGCAAACACAGCAGGACACCGCGAAAATTCTTCAATCCACTTCATTACTTGCCCACAATTTGATTCTGTTATCAAACAAACGTCCTTAGGCCAATTCATCGATAAAAAGATCCGACACGCTTCTAGGATAGCTAAGATTTTCGCCCCCGTAGGATCCGATAGCCATATCGACTTTGAGAAGATGACAAGAGAATTACCAAGATGGTTTCTTAATATACCTCCTATTCCGGCAGCTCCAAAACTCCCCATAGTGGATGCATCAACATTAAACTTCAATGTTCCCTTCGTGGGCATCTCCCACAAAGGTGCCACAAATCTAATGACCCGATTAGGTTCCAAAGAAACACGGGTAGGCTGGGTTAACATATTGTGAATATGGAAAGTAGAAGATGGCCATTAATCTTTTATCCAATGCATTAATCTCAACACAACAATCTCAAAGACTTGAATTTCTATAACCTTAGTATTCTTGAATATAATATCATTCCTACAACACCAAAAAGTCCAAACAAACGCAAACAGGGCAGCACTCCAAATGGGTTTTACCTTTCTTTTAATCGGCTGTGAATTCCATATCATGATTAGAGATTTAAATGAATATGGAACAATAAAATGAACATTCCACAATTTAGCCCATCTTTACCAAACATTCCAGACGAATTTACAATGACAAAAAAATGATTAACTGATTCAAGGTGCTTATTGCAATATACACACAAAGGGTTAGATGGCAAAGGAATACCTCTTTTTATCAGTTCTTCTTGAGATGGAAGTCTCCCAAGAACAGCTCTCCAAACTAGAGTTTCCACCTTCGGCGGTGCAAGATTAGACCAAATCAGTTTCCAAACAATATATTTACTTGCCACATTTGCAAAAATCAAGTTACAAAAATCTTTAGACTTATACACACCATTTGTAGCTCCAACCCATCTCACACAGTCATTGTCTAAAATCAAGTTCTTCTTGAGATGAAAGGCCTCCCACTGGTTGAGCTCCCAATCGAAAAGTATTCTTCTTAATGGTATGTTCCACCACCATCTACCATCTACTTTATATCCAAACTCACACACTTTTCCCGTTTTGAGAATTGAAACAGTAAAGACTCTAGGGAAAGCTTCTCGTAAGAAAGGAAATCTAGTCCAATGGTCCTCCCAGAAGTTGATCGACTTCCCATCACTTAACATAAATCTAATATTTTTTGGTAAACAAATCCTCTTTGCTAGACAATGGCTTCTTAATATTCTTCCATATCAAAGATTATTTAGTTTTGCCTCTAGCATTTGGGACCAATTGTTCATTAGGGTAATCATATTTAGCCGCGATCACCCTTCGCCACAACCTGTCCCCCTCACTACAATATCTCCAAAGCCATTTATTTAGTAAGGCTTGATTTTTGGATTTAACATCAGTCACACCCAATCCCCCACACTCTTTCGTGGAGCATAGATTTTCCCACTTGACCCAATGGATTGCTTTTTCTTTATTAAAGCCCCAAATAAACTTAGCCACCAACCTGTTCAAACTATTTGACACTGAAGTTGGATCTTTGAAAATTGACATGAAATAAACTGGTAGATTGCTCATCACTGATTTGACTTGTGTTATACGACCTGTTATGGACAGCATTGATCCTTTCCAGCCTTCTAATTCTCTTGTACCTTATCCATCACAGGCTTCCATAAAGCAATAGAGTTTCGATCACAGCCCAAGGGCATCCCTAAATAGCTTGTAGGCAAAGAATCAAAATTACATTGCAATTCGGACACCCATTTAGATATCATAACTTCATCTGCATTAACACCAACGAGATTTGTTTTCTTCATATTCAATCGTAGTCCCGACACCACTTCAAATATCCTCAAAAGTCTAGCGATACACTTCACATTTTCTAGATCCGCTTTGAGGAACATGATTAAATCATCTGCGAATTGCAGATGTGAAATCGGTAAACCAATTATGCCTACAGAAACTCCCGTCAGCGCATTTAACTCAATCGCTTTATAAATCAAGGAACTTAGAGCTTCCCCAATCAAGTTGAACAACAACAGTGATAAGGGACACCCTTGTCTTAATCCTCTGCTAATTTTAAATCTGTCCGAAGGGACACCATTGACAAGAACAGATATTGTAGCAGTGGGCACGCACAAATGTATCCATTTCCTCCATTTCGAACCAAACCCCATTCGATCTATAACAAAATTCAAAAAAACCCAATTCACTGTATCATAGGCTTTTTTAAAATCAGCCTTGAAGATAATAGATTCATGTTTCCTCTTTTTCAACTCATCAATTACTTCATTGGCAACAAGACAACAATCCAAGATCTGCTTATCTAGAGTAAAAGCAAACTGCGTATCGCCGATCACTTCTCCGATGCACGAAGATAATCTTCTAGATAGAACTCTAGCCAGAATCTTATAAAGACTGCTTACTAAAGATATCGGTATGTAGTCCTCCATTGTAGCTGGTTTTACCTTTTTCGGAATAAGGGCAATGAAAGAATGATTTAGAGTTTTATCTCTCAATTTACCTCTGTAAAAGTCTTAAAAAAAACCCATGACTCTGTCCTTAAGCGACGGCCAAAAGGATTTGTAGAAATTCAAGTTGAATCCGTCCGGTCCTGGAGCTCTATCTCCATCCGCAGATTTTATCGCATTCCAGACTTCCTTAGCCGAGAACTTTGATTCTAACCAATCTGTTGAACCAGGGTTTAATCGACTGATATTGCAACCAAACTCTTTCACTGGTAACATGTTTATGGTGTTATAATTCTCCTTGAAATGCAACTCGAAAGCTCTCAAAATACGATCAGGGTTGACCTCATTTTTATCCCCCATTTGAACCGAACTAATGAAATTCCTATTTTGTCTGATAGAAGCCGATAGATGAAAAAATTTAGTATTTTTATCGCCCTCCTGCAGCCACCTCATCCTTGATTTTTGAGGCCATTCCCTTTCATCTCTTCTGTGCTTTGCCCACAATGAAGCTCTCAACAATCGAAGTTCTTCATTCTTCAATTTGTCCCCTCCACTAGCAATCAGTTCTTTTTCCAGCACTTCCATCCGATTCTCAATCCCTTTTAAGCTCCCAGCTTCTCGCTCACAGAATTTGTTAACCCATATCTTTGTCGCCCCTTTTACAGACCTCAATAAGTCACCCATGCCATTGTTCGAGCCGATCGAGATTGTTGATTTTACCAACTTCACATATTCTTCATCTTCGGCCCAGTGTGAAAACCATTTGAAAGGTCTCCGTAATGTAGAAAAGACCCTCTCTTTCAAGAGCACAACCTTATGATCCGATAAACTTCGAGTTAGAGCCACTTTTTCTTTCCTCTTTATTGTTTGGTACAAAGAAAAAGTGAGAGGGAAAAAAATCAAGCTTTGAAAATTATATTTTGTTTTTTATTATTATGATTTAGTCCAATATTTTTAATATGATTATTTTTATTCAATTTAGTCCCTAAAATTTTTATTTAATCTAAAATTGTTCAATTGGCGTATATGTATTTCTATTTTTTTTAATCGAGTCCAATATTTTTAATATGGTTTTATTTTTGTCAAGTTTAGTTCATAAACTTTAATTTAACTAGAAATTGACATCTATTTATTTCTAATTTTTATAATTTAGTCTAATATTTTTATAATTTAATCCTAAGAGTTTGACTATCAATGTAACACCGAATACCTAGTCTTGACGAATCCAGCCCAATATTGAATGCTACAAATGACTCATTTGTGGCTTAAAACAAATTTTAAAAACAAGAATATTTGATTACCTAAAAGTATACAAGCAACATGAAAATAAAGCAGATACAAAACTAAAGTCACCCGAGAAAATAAAACTTTAAAAACTTAAGAAAAATAAATGATTTAACAAAAAAAAACATTTTAATAATTTTACAAAATCTAAATAAAAAACCAAAATTTAAATACAAGTTTAATATATTTTTTTTCTAAAAAAAGTTTAAATCCGTCGAAACCATTTTTTTGAAAAATATAAAACAGTTTGTACGATTAATTTTCAAATTAGGGGTTTGCCTTTAAATTTGATTTTTATAAAGATTGAAGTTGCCACCGGTCATTTTGGTAGATTTAACACCACAAAAATAACTAGAGATTTTAAAATGAGGGTTCATAAGTCAATTACGTGTGGGAAATGATTAGCACCCCACAAACACCCAAAATCAGTCCCTTTTAATTTTATGTTGCATTTTAGAATTTTGAAATAATAATTCAAATTTAATTTAAACATTAATTATCAATTGTGTTTATATTTAAAATGGAAATATTCCTTTTATAATAAAATATTTTTTTTTTTATTTTGAATATAAAATTGAAAACACCACTATACGATCAGGGCATCGGGTTTTATACTCCAAAAATATTTTCTATTCTAAAAGATTTTTAAATGAATGCAATTAATTATTGAATAGTTCATTTTAAGTAACTAACTTAATGGACTCTAATTAATTCATGAGTTTTTTAAATCTATGAATATTATTTAATTTTAAAAATCACATAAGATAATACCCAATTACTTTTGGATATCATCCTTAATTAAATTTTAAAATTATAGATAGTATTCCCTACTAATTAATTATATTGTCTATTAAAATAATCAATCCTATCTAGGCTCTACTTATTTTTTCTAAGTCATTTAATATTTTCTAGGATTTTAACAAATATTATTTATTCAATTTAAAAGTTAATGTTCCAAATGTGTGGTAAGATCGAATCTATAATGGCATGGACATGGTGCACTCTTTTTCTTCCATTTAATTTTAAGAGAGTTTTTTAACGATGCTCGTGTCTCTGTTCTTTTACTGTACGAAACTCATCAATAAAATCGTTCAATATTTCCTTTTGTAACGCCCCGGTTTAGGGATCAGGTGAAAAATAATAATTTAATATTAATTCCGAGTCCGGTTTTGTAATTAAAAATAATTTTGGGCCTCGGGTTTTAAGACAACAAAATTTAGTTGGACCATATTCTTTTTAAACAAGCCCACATGGCCATGGGGGGCACCTATTGTGGTTTTCCTTTTTATTTAAGGGTATTTAGGTCTTTGGACCTTTAATTTTAAACCAACCTAAATAATGATTTTATTTTTAGCCATCTTCTTCCCCACTACCCATTTTTCAGACAAAAGAAACCTCTCCCCCTTTGGAGCACTATTCCATTCATAACTCACCCAATCTTGAAGGTTTTTCGAAGGTAAGGTCGTTTTTGAGTTGCTTTCATTATCCTCAACTAGCACATACCTTTATTTTCTAGAAAAATCATGATTTTGGTGATTTGGGGGTTTTGAAATTTTGATTAAAAATGTCATTTTTGACACCTTTAACTTAGGTTTTTGATCTCTAAATGATATATGAGTTGTTTTCAATCTAAAGGGTCCAATGGGTATAATTTTTATGAAGTTTTGGGGTGTTTCCCGGAATGGGGTTTTGGGGAGGTTTTTGGGAGGCTTTAAGTTGAGTTTTGGGGGTGTTTTATGTGAATATGAGAGGGCTGATGGATAGGCTACATGTAAGGGAAGTTTTGGAGACTTTAGGGAGTAGTTTGAAGAATGAAATCAATGGTTTTAAGGGTTGCTTAAGGGCTGCTCGGAAATTGGTATTTTGGGCTTGTTTTCAATGTGAAAATTGAAGTCTTGTGCTTAGTATATTATCCGGGTTGAGTATTTTAGATCATGGACTGACTTGAGGTTATTTGCTTGGTGTTGGTTTGGCTAGAGGCGAGAATTTTGGTTGGAGAAGCTTCGGGGACAAATCTGGGGATTTCGGAGTCTTGAGCTCGGTCTTCGATCTTCTCTTGGATAGTAACGGTGAGTAGATTCATTGGTTTGTACTTTGTGCTTGATATGGACTCCTTTGGGGTTTGGGTAGAACCTTGAGAGGTTGCCTAAACCCGTGTGTAAGTCTCCCTACTCATAAGTTGTTGTGACAAGTTGATTGTATATACATTGTGACCATTGAATGCATTTTAAGTTGTCAATGTTGTAGTCGTGTTGAGTTCGTGCCTCACGTGATGGTGGTCTAAACTACGGTGATGTGTAGTCCCGCCGGTAGTGACTAGTAGGGTAGTACTTTGATGTGTAGTCCCATTGTACATCCACTAGTCGAAATGGTGATGTGTAGTCCCACCGTATGTGTATGATGGTTGTGCTTGTGCAAACCATGTGTTGTTATGAGATTAACCCTTGTGCATCCATTGCTTTCTTGCATATAAATCGTGTTTTGGAAAACTACATGTTTTGAATTGTAGAGCCTCTCTCACTAAGCTAGTTGCTTATGCTCTTTGTTTCCAACGTGCAGATCGTTAGAGTTCGGGAGGCGAGCGGGCGAAGGAGGAGCTTTTGAGGGTTCTCAAGCAAGTTTAAGTATGGTTTGCTTTTTGTAATAATGCCTAGACAATGGGGTGTAGAGTGTAGGAGTTGGGGTCAAACTCCTTAGGAATTTATGTTGAGTATGTTAAACTCAAGGTTATGTTACGCTTTGCTTCTTGGTTTGCTATTTATGCTTGATATGATGCTTATGTGAACGTGCCTTATTATGTGTGTTGCTGGCCTTGTATGCCTTATAATTGACTATCCTTTGTGAGGAGTTCATGCTTGTTAAGTATGCACTTTTGGGTGAAATTGCATGAAGCTTTGTTTCGTATGAATTTCATTAGATTAAATGCCTCACATGTTAAATTGTGATTGTGGTTTGGTGTATGTATGTTGCTTGTGCTTAGGGGAGTCCAATAATGCATTTAGAGTTGGGTTAAGGGTCACTCGTGCAAAAATCGTGGAGTTGCAGTGTAGGGGGTATCGATACCCTAGCTAGGGTATCAATACTGTCTTGCCCAAAGGCCTCAGATTTTGCCTGGGGTATCGATACCCTAAGGGTATCGATACCCTCCAAACTCTCTGTAATTTGGATTTGGGGGGTTAGAATAGAGCATATCGATACGAGGTCCCGAGTATCGATACGGATTTATTTTGTTGACCAATGAAGGTTGACCGAGGAAGAGGGTATCGATACCCCTGGTAAGGGTATCGATACGGTCATCTGGTGTTGACTTCCTGGGTTGATCTAGAAGGGGGGGTATCGATACCCCTGGCAAGGGTATCGATACTGCCTGCCTGTAAACTTAAAAAATGGACTGTTCATGCATGGCCGGAGTTCGAATGAGTCTTCCTTGTATGTTTCCGCTGTTGTGAATCACTTAGGGTTTAATCATCCTCTAGACAAGATAAAAAAAAGTAGGGTTGCTAACCGAGGGGGAACCCTTTGGGTTTCGCTTCGGTTTTCCCCGTGTGGCTCACTCGGACCGGTCATCCGACCAGATCGGGACGAGGGGGTTACATTTATTGGTATCAGAGCCTGAGGTTTCCGAGACCTCGGGCAGGTAAGTGAGGTAAGTTAAGGTATTATGAGTGTTTTGCCATGCCTGTCTAAGTTTTGTTTTAGCACGGTGTATGTATGCATGCTATGGTGACCTCTATGTTGTTTGAAAGTTGGTTGAGTCCCCATTGTTAGGCATTGTTGTCAAAATAAAAAGGGAAAATTGTTTTGGTTTAAAGAGCTTGAGAACCGGAGTCCTTTGCCCCTTGCTAACCTAACGTTTCCGTGTTGTTGTGTGTTTGTTGTTTTAGATTACATTAATTGCTATGGTGAGACCGAGGGGACGGCCTAGAGCGGGTGACCAGGCACCCGAGAATGCGCCTCCTACTCTTAATGCTCCGGGTGGTAATGGAGGGAACGTTGGAGGCGATGGTAATGGGGCTCAAGCGGGCCAAGGTCAGGCGGGTCCAGATGTGGCACATTTGATCCAGACTATAGCCGGAGCTTTTCAGACAGCTTTGGCCGGAATGCAAGCTGCAGCACCACCTCCGGGTGCGGGGACAGGATTACCCCTAGAGAGGCTTCGCAATTTGGGGGCAGTTGAGTTTCGTGGGTTGTCTCCGGAAGGTTCGGAAGGGTGGCTTGAGAGCACTACTCGCATCTTGGGTCAGATGGAGTGTTCGGATGCTCGTAAGTTGGGATGCATTGTCTCATTGCTTCAGGGAGACGCTTATACTTGGTGGACCACTGCTACTTCTGGTATGGCAGAGGTGGATGTCACATGGGAGTTTTTCAGGAATGGTTTCAAGAGGAAGTACCTCGGAGTTCGGTACTTGGATGAAAAGAAAAGGGAGTTCATGGCTTTGGTTCAAGGCAGTAGGACCGTGTCTGAGTATGAGATCCAATTTGTGAGGTTGAGTCAGTACGCGCCAGAGTTGATTCCGGATGAGAAGGAGCGTTGTGAGCGCTTCAGATATGGGTTGACTACTGATGTGAAGACTTACATGTTGGCCGCCGACTACACTGAGTTCGATGTCTTGGTTTCTAGAGCCAAGGATGTAGAGCAAAACCTAAGCTCTAGAGCACATGCCGGTGGGTCTAACTCCGGGAAGAGACATGCGAACTGGGATAGAGATCATGCCAAGAGGCATAGGGATAAGAGGTATCAGCCGGATACGAGGCCTAAGGGTGGTAACCATGGTCAGGGCCGTCAGGGCCAAGGGGCTGTCGGGCACATTCCGGAGTGCACTAGGTGCGGGAGACGCCACCCAGGTGAGTGCATGGGTATGTTTGGGGCGTGTTTGAACTGTAGCTCCCGAGATCATTTGAGACGTGATTGTCCACACCCAGTCAGAGGAGGACCGGCTCCAGCGAGGGGATTTGAGCATCAGAGAGGTCGTGGGCGCGGCCTTGGGAACTTCCAGCCAAGGAATGAGGGTCAGAGGAACTTGGCTCATGTGGTGGCAGTCCAGCCCGAGGGAGGACGACCGGCTAGGGTGTACGCTCAGCGGGAGGCTGGGAATGACACTGATGTCATTGCAGGTAATTTCACATTGCAATCTTTGAGTTTGCTTTCTCTGATAGATTCGGGGTCAACGCATTCATATATTTTGGGTGAGCATGCAAAGTCATTAGGGCTACCTTGTGATTGGTTAGAAGTAGGTGTAAATGTCACTAGCTCCTTTGGTGATACAGTGGTAGTCAGGAAAGTGTATAGGAGGTGTCCCTTGACGATTCAGGGCCATGTGTTTCCAGTCGACATGATGGAGCTACCCTTTTATGGCTTTGATGTGATTTTGGGCATGGATTGGCTTGTAGAGCATAGAGCTAAGGTTGACTTTGAGACTAAGAGAGTCTCTTTGAAGCTTACTGATGACTTAGAGGTTGTGGTAGTTGGGGAGAATGTTAAGTTTTTGTCCAATGTGGTTTCGGCTTTGGAAGCTCAGAGATTGTTAAGTTCAGGGTGTCAGGCTTACTTGGCTTACGTAATGAACCCGGATATGAGTGAGGTGAGACCCCAGGACATCAGGACTGTGTGTGACTTTCCGAGTGTTTTTCCGGAAGAACTACCAGGCTTGCCTCCAGACAGAGCAGTTGAGTTTGCTATTGAGACATATTCTGATTCTGCACCGGTGTCGATTGCTCCGTATAGGATGGCACCGAAAGAGTTGAAAGAGTTAAAGACACAGCTTCAGGAGTTGACTGACAGAGGCTTCATTAGGCCTAGTGTTTCCCCGTGGGGTGCTCCGGTCTTGTTTGTGAAAAAGAAGGATGGTAGCATGAGAATGTGCATAGACTATAGACAGTTGAATAAGGTGACAGTGAAAAAAAAATATCCCTTGCCAAGGATAGATGACTTGCTAGACCAGTTGAGGGGTGCTTCCGTGTTTTCAAAGATTGATTTGAGGTCGGGGTATTATCAGTTAAAGGTAAAGGATGTGGACATACCGAAGACAGCTTTTCGTACACGCTACGGACATTATGAGTTTTTGGTGATGCCTTTTGGGTTGACCAATGCTCCAGCGGCCTTCATGGATATGATGAACCGGGTGTTTCATAAGTTCTTGGACAGGTTTGTGGTAGTGTTTATCGATGACATCCTAGTGTACTCTAGAACCGAAGAAGAGCACGATGAACACTTAAGGTTAGTGCTTCAGACCCTACTTGAGAACCAATTGTATGCCAAGCTAAGTAAGTGTGAGTTTTGGATTAGAGAGGTGGTCTTCCTTGGCCACGTGATCTCCGCTAGTGGGATTAGTGTAGATCCCAAGAAGATTGAAGCCATTGTAAATTGGAAGCAACCAAAATCAGTGACAGAAATCCGTAGTTTCCTAGGCTTGGCGGGATACTATAGGAGGTTTGTTGAAGGGTTCTCAAGGATAGCGGCTCCGTTGACCAAGTTGCTACAGAAGAATGTTCCGTATGAATGGTCAGATGCAAGACAAGAAGCGTTTGAGAAGTTGAAGAAAGCTTTGACCGAAGCTCCCATTTTGATTCAGCCCGAGCCGGGGAGAGAGTTTGTAATTTACAGTGATGCGTCTTACGTGGGGCTAGGTTGTGTACTTATGCAAGGAGGTAAGGTAGTGGCATATGCTTCCCGACAGTTGAAGGTTCATGAGAAGAATTACCCCACACATGACATAGAGTTGGCCGCAGTGGTGTTCGCGTTGAAAATTTGGAGACACCATCTTTATGGTGAGAAGTGCACTGTGTACACCGACCACAAGAGCTTGAAATATTTGATGTCCCAAAAGGAGTTGAATCTTAGGCAACGAAGGTGGTTAGAGCTCCTTAAAGATTATGACCTTACCATAGAGTATCATCCGGGCAAGGCGAATGTGGTGGCCGATGCCTTGAGTAGGAAGATGGTCGTTGAGTTGCGAGCAATGTTCGCAAGGTTGAGTGTGTCTACGGATGGTGGGCTAGTGGCCGAGCTTCAGGTTAAGCCATCGTTGGTTCAGTTGATTCGTGAGAAGCAGTTGCGAGATGAGTCCTTGGCACCTCACGTGCAAGACATAGCGGAAGATAGGCCTACCGAGTATTGTTTTGGAGAGAATGGGATCCTATGTTTCAAGGATAGGATAGTGGTTCCGGAGGATGCCGAGTTGAGGTGTACGATCATGAGTGAGGCTCACAATAGCCCTTTTGCTATGCATCCGGATAGCACGAAGATGTATCGAGGATTAAAGGAAAAGTATCATTGGGTTGGTTTGAAAAAGGATGTAGCCGAGTTCGTAGGTAAATGCATGGTTTGTTAGAGGGTCAAGGCTGAGCACCAGTTTCCCTCAGGGTTGTTGCAACCGTTGAAGATTCCAGAGTGGAAGTGGGAGCGTATCACTATGGACTTTGTATCGGGACTTCCGTTGACTCCTTCGAAGAAAAATTCAGTGTGGGTGATTGTAGATAGATTCACCAAGTGTGCACACTTCATACCGGTTCATACCACCTATACATTAGACAAGTTGGCCGGATTGTATATTAGTGAGATTGTGAGGTTACATGGGGTACCGAAGTCGATTGTGTCAGACTGAGACCCGAGATTCACCTCTAGATTCTGGGAGTGTTTGCATCGAGCTTTGGGTACATGGTTGAATTTCAGCACTTCGTATCATCCACAGTCAGATGGACAGTCAGAGAGGGTGATTCAGATTTTGGAGGATATGTTGAGGTGTTGTATCATTGACTTTCAGGGGTCGTGGGAGAAACACCTACCATTAGTGGAATTTGCGTACAACAACAGCTTCCAGTCAAGCATTCAGATGGCTCCTTATGAGGCCTTGTATGGTAGGAAGTGTAGGACCCCGATTTGTTGGGCTGAGGCCGGACAGAAACTAGTGCCGATGCCCGAGTTACTCAAGGGAACCACCGAGAAGGTGAAATTGATTTGTGATCGCTTGAAAGCGGCTTCAGACCGGCAAAAGTCCTATGCCGATTTAAAAAGAAAGGAGGTGGAGTACTCCGTGGGGGATAAAGTGTTTTTGAAAGTTTCACCTTGGAAGAAGGTGATGAGGTTTGGGAGGAAGGGCAAGTTGAGCCCGAGATACATAGGGCCTTATGAAATAGTTGAGAGAATTGGTCCGGTTGCTTATAGATTGAGACTCCCTGTTGAGCTAGAGAAGATTCATGATGTATTTCATGTGTCGATGCTTAGGAGGTATAGATCGGATCCGTCCCATGTTATGCCAGTGGAAGAAATAGAGTTAAATCCAGACTTGTCTTACAATGAGGAACCAGTTGAGATACTTGCTTCTGATAGCAAGGTGTTGCGTGGCAAGACTATAGAGTTAGTCAAAGTCTTATGGAGGCATAGAGGTGTGGAGGAAGCCACGTGGGAGAGGAAAGCGGACATGCTTGAGCAGTTTCCGTACTTGTTTCCGTCAGGTAATTTCGAGGACGAAATTTCCTTAAGTAGGGGAGAGTTGTAACGCCCCGGTTTAGGGGTCGGGTGAAAAATAATAATTTAATATTAATTCCGGGTCCGGTTTTGTAATTAAAAATAATTTTGGGCCTCGGGTTTTAAGACAACAAAATTTAGTTGGACCATATTCTTTTTAAACAAGCCCACATGGCCATGGGGGGGGCACCTATTGTGGTTTTCCTTTTTATTTAAGGGTATTTAGGTCTTTGGACCTTTAATTTTAAACCAACCTAAATAATGATTTTATTTTTAGCCATCTTCTTCCCCACTACCCATTTTTCAGACAAAAGAAACCTCTCCCCCTTTGGAGCACTATTCCATTCATAACTCACCCAATCTTGAAGGTTTTTCGAAGGTAAGGTCGTTTTTGAGTTGCTTTCATTATCCTCAACTAGCACATACCTTTATTTTCTAGAAAACTCATGATTTTGGTGATTTGGGGGTTTTGAAATTTTGATTAAAAATGTCATTTTTGACACCTTTAACTTAGGTTTTTGATCTCTAAATGATATATGAGTTGTTTTCAATCTAAAGGGTCCAATGGGTATAATTTTTATGAAGTTTTGGGGTGTTTCCCGGAATGGGGTTTTGGGGAGGTTTTTGGGAGGCTTTAAGTTGAGTTTTGGGGGTGTTTTATGTGAATATGAGAGGGCTGATGGATAGGCTACATGTAAGGGAAGTTTTGGAGACTTTAGGGAGTAGTTTGAAGGATGAAATCAATGGTTTTAAGGGTTGCTTAAGGGCTGCTCGGAAATTGGTATTTTGGGCTTGTTTTCAATGTGAAAATTGAAGTCTTGTGCTTAGTATATTATCCGGGTTGAGTATTTTAGATCATGGACTGACTTGAGGTTATTTGCTTGGTGTTGGTTTGGCTAGAGGCGAGAATTTTGGTTGGAGAAGCTTCGGGGACAAATCCGGGGATTTCAGAGTCTTGAGCTCGGTCTTCGATCTTCTCTTGGATAGTAACGGTGAGTAGATTCATTGGTTTGTACTTTGTGCTTGATATGTACTCCTTTGAGGTTTGGGTAGAACCTTGAGAGGTTTCCTAAACCCGTGTGTAAGTCTCTCTACTCATAAGTTGTTGTGACAAGTTGATTGTACATACATTGTGACCATTGAATGCATTTTAAGTTGTCAATGTTGTAGTCGTGTTGAGTTCGTGCCTCACGTGATGGTGGTCTAAACTACGGTGATGTGTAGTCCCGCCGGTAGTGACTAGTAGGGTAGTACTTTGATGTGTAGTCCCATTGTACATCCACTAGTCGAAATGGTGATGTGTAGTCCCACCGTATGTGTATGATGGTTGTGCTTGTGCAAACCATGTGTTGTTATGAGATTAACCCTTGTGCATCCATTGCTTTCTTGCATATAAATCGTATTTTGGAAAACTACATGTTTTGAATTGTAGAGCCTCTCTCACTAAGCTAGTTGCTTATGCTCTTTGTTTCCAACGTGCAGATCGTTAGAGTTCGGGAGGCGAGCGGGCGAAGGAGGAGCTTTTGAGGGTTCTCAAGCAAGTTTAAGTATGGTTTGCTTTTTGTAACAATGCCTAGACAATGGGGTGTAGAGTGTAGGAGTTGGGGTCAAACTCCTTAGGAATTTATGTTGAATATGTTAAACTCAAGGTTATGTTACGCTTTGCTTCTTGGTTTGCTATTTATGCTTGATATGATGCTTATGTGAACGTGCCTTATTATGTGTGTTGCTGGCCTTGTATGCCTTATAATTGACTATCCTTTGTGAGGAGTTCATGCTTGTTAATTATGCACTTTTGGGTGAAATTGCATGAAGCTTTGTTTCGTATGAATTTCATTAGATTAAATGCCTCACATGTTAAATTGTGATTGTGGTTTGGTGTATGTATGTTGCTTGTGCTTAGGGGAGTCCAATAATGCATTTAGAGTTGGGTTAAGGGTCACTTGTGCAAAAATCGTGGAGTTGCAGTGCAGGGGGTATCGATACCCTAGCTAGGGTATCGATACTGTCTTGCCCAAAGGCCTCAGATTTTGCCTGGGGTATCGATACCCTAAGGGTATCGATACCCTCCAAACTCTCTGTAATTTGGATTTGGGGGGTTAGAATAGAGCGTATCGATACGAGGTCCCGAGTATCGATACGGATTTATTTTGTTGACCAAGGAAGGTTGACCGAGGAAGAGGGTATCGATACCCCTGGTAAGGGTATCGATACGGTCACCTGGTGTTGACTTCCTGGGTTGATCTAGAAGGGGGGGTATCGATACCCCTGGCAAGGGTATCGACATTGCCTGCCTGTAAACTTAAAAAATGGACTGTTCATGCATGGCCGGAGTTCGAATGAGTCTTCCTTGTATGTTTCCGCTGTTGTGAATCACTTAGGGTTTAATCATCCTCTAGACAAGATAAAAAAAAAGTAGGGTTGCTAACCGAGGGGGAACCCTTTGGGTTTCGCTTCGGTTTTCCCCGTGTGGCTCACTCGGACCGGTCATCCGACCAGACCGGGACGAGGGGGTTACACCTTTCAAAAAAATTTATGTTGAATAATGCCCAATTGCTTTAAAACACCATTCAAATTTAAACTTCTAAAATTCTCGAATAACATTTATTAATTTGCTACAATTAGTCTAAGTCTTAATTAAATTAATAAGATCCTGATTGAAGGAACCTATACTATGGCTTTATTAGAATACAACTAGGTATTTAAGTCTCCTAAATAATTCTATATGCTTTAATTAAACCATGTAACAAATAAATAGGATGCATTAAATTAAATAATAAAGCTGAAATTTAATTGGAATCGGACTAAATTGCAAGAATTTAGACTTGAAAATAAAGAAACAAGGGCTAAATTAAAACTTTATTTAAAAAAAACTTTGAATTCGGTCCTCCACTATTGTGATATGCTGACTCTTGTGTCGTCAAGGTGAAAACCAGAACAATAGGAGAAATTATATCATGGGTGATTCATACCACGTCATTCATAGGACCAACCACTAGAAACCACCCACTTCATCATTATTTTCCATGTCATTAATCTAATAATAGAATAACTTCCAAAAAACAGTTTTTAAAATGATATGGAAAAATTTTATTGAAGATTTATTGGTTGGAAAAAATGACATGGAAAAATCATGGTGAAGTGGGTGGTTTCCATTGGTTGGTCCCATGAATGACGTGGCGGGAATCACCCATAATATAATTTTTCGAACAATAGGGACTATGGCATAATATTTTAACTTGGGGTTTTGCAGGCGGAGTGGAAAAGTGGCACAATAATAAAAATAGTTTTATTTTATTTTTAAATTATTTTTAATTTAATAATAAAAAATGACATGTCATGTTATAATAATAATAATAATAATAATAATAATTTAGAATGAAAAAATATGAACAATTTGAAAGTTTAGTTATTAAATAGTAGCAATTTGAGCACTTAAAATTTAAAAGGATATAATTTAGACACCTATTTTTCATTTAAAATTTTATAATATTATTATACTAATTGATTGTAAAATTTTAAGGTTGAAAAATAAATTTTTAAAAATTTAAGGGTGAAGTTATGAAGAAACCTTTTCAGTGAGGATCATAATGTTTATTTTTTAAAATTAGAGAACAGAAATGTACATAGGGCAAACTTTAGTGGCCATTGCAGAAGTTTATAAGTTGGGCCGGCATGGGGTGATATAACAGATTATAAACATAGAATTTGGGCTTTGTATTTGAGATGGGCCTCGAACTGGACGTTTAAAATGTAATTGGACATTGAATTTTTATTTATGGACTGTGTTATTTATTTTATTTACTTAAGAGAAAAATATTATATATATTTATATACACACGTATATTCCGGGACAGAATTCGGGTATTACAGTAACATACAGTGTTGTTCGTATCTAAATAAATTTAAACTAATTAGTTCTCCTTTCTCCTCGTGACCTACATTTGTCCATTCCATTTAGAAACCAAACCTTAGAGCTTTCAAGCCTTGTCCCCGGTTTCTAAACAGTATAGTGCTGCTGGATTGTATCAATGTCCAGTCCCTTCAGCTTCACCACCGACTCCACATGCCCTTTGAGGGTGTGAAGCTCTCGTAGCCTATAATAAGCAAAGCAGACAAGTGAAAGAAAAACAGTTTTAGCTATTACTTGGTAGTTAAAGAAACATTTTCATGTTGCACTATGTGAATTCTTTAGGAACAATAACTGTATGTGTACCTGGCAACCTCGGCTCGTCTCTTTGCTTGCTCGGCGATCTCGGACAGCTCTCTATAATTGTTCTTGTCGTTGAAGAGGTTCGTAGTTTCGGGTGGTTGGAGTCCGTGTAACGTCCTTTGAGCAAGAGCCCATTGAGCTTCCCTCTCTTCCTTTCCATAGTCTTTCTTGGTGGTGAATGCAGTCTGTGTTTACCAGTTTACCAGTACCAGTTTAGTAAACCAACAACTTATTGCAAAGGGTTTTAAGTCTAATTGTATACCTTATTTTCAAGCAAGTTGAGCCAAGCTTTTCCACTTAAGATGTAACGAATAGCAAACTTCATTAGATCCAATGGAATGTAGAAAACAATACTGTAAAGCCATATGACACCGGCCCATCCCCAACCGATGCCTTTAATCCTTGCGAATCCCCAGTTTGCATATACAGCAATCAAGGTCGCAACCTAACCGAGGCAACATAATCAATTAGCTTAGTGTAAGATGCATATTTCGTTGCCCTCGGAATTGGATGACAGAAAAAAGCAAATTATTACCAACTGTGCAATGAAGAACGCTGTAACCAGTAGTAGTCCGGGACGCTCGGCATAGGACCAGCTACGTGATCTGGTCACGAAAATCAGGTCCTGGCTCACAATGCTCACTTGTAAATATAAAGCAGCCATCATTTCGTACTCCCTGCCTTTCAGAGACCTAACACCAAATGTGTCCTGCAGTGATGGATAGAAACAGTTAGAGACTAATCCGAAAGATATTTAAAGGCTTACGAACTTTCAGCAGCGCATACCGCGAAGAAGTCGGTATCATGCATAGCCCAGAAGAATGTGACAGTCATCAAAGCCAAGTAGCCTCCAAGCACGATCCCGGTGGCGAAAATTTCCTTCAGTTTCCAGCTATCAGGCAAGGGAGATGGCTTTACTCTATCCTTGGAGATTGTCATAATAGTTCCTGAGTAATGTTCCAAATGATTGAGGTTAAACACTTTGTTTCATGCCAGTTAATGTAATCTCCAGTTAATAAACTCTCACCATCATTTAGAATAGCAATGATCAAAACCATGAACGGAGAAAAGTCGAACTTCCAGATGAGAGCAATAAACAAAAATCCGAACTACAAAAACAAAAATAAGAGCTCGCATGTATGAATCAACAATACATGAAGATTAAAGTTTTCAAAATTATTTTCAATAAAATAAAATAATTCCATTTGTTATGTACTTACCACGATACGGATTGTGATGGAGACGGCATAGATCTGAGAAAGAAAAGAAAGCAAAGTCATGCATTGCATAGTATAACATGTAAATCCTAGACTATGTTTAAGAGAAGAGAGTAAATTACAGTGTAGTTCTTCATCCTTTGGAAAATAGCTCTGCTAGTTAACACTGCACTGATAATAACACTCAATCCGGGTTCCGTGAGAACAATGTCCGAAGCACTTCGTGCGGCATCTGTAGCATCAGCCACAGCAATACCAATATCTGCCTTCTTTAAAGCAGGAGCATCATTAACACCATCTCCGGTCATTCCGCAAATGTGCTTCCTCTCCTGCAACTTCTTCACAATTTCGTATTTGTGCTCTACATAGTGTGTCAGATATAGGTGTAAAGAAAATAAACGAAGATGAGTGAAGAATCCCTTGCTTGTGAAAGGCCAAGATGTGAAAACCAATTACCTGGAAACACGCCCGCAAAACCATCTGCCTTCTCGATCAACTCTTCAACTGGAAGGGCAGCTATGCTTGCATCCTTGTCTTGACCCAACAAAGAAGCAGACGGGTACATGTTCGTGCCCATTCCAAGTCGGCGTCCAGTTTCCTTTGCAATTGCAAGTTGATCACCTGGACATATTACAAAAGCACTAAGTGAGAGAATGCCTCAAGAGGGAAGTACAACTGATGAAATCATGAAAGGATAAACTCATAAAAGGGTAAAAATACCGGTGATCATCTTGACATTAACACCGAGATTAAGAGCTTTGCGAATGGTTTCGGCACTGTCATGCCTTGGAGGATCAAACAGAGGCAACAAACCTACAAATTCCCATCGAGTGCCAGCACTTTCTTTTGTTTTTTCAGGGACTTGCTGTCGAAGTATAGCGAACGAGCATTGGTAAAGGAACTTTTTGATATTAAGATAATAGAATAGTGATTAGAACAAAATGACTTCTGTGAAAATAAAAATAAAACCTGTCTAGCAACAGCTAACGATCGAAGCCCACGCTCGGCAAACTTGTCTATGATGGAATGAACCTTTCTCTTAAGATCTTCTCTTGCATTGCAGAGGGCCAAGATCTGCCAACAGATATGAAATTATAAAGTCACGTAAGACCCCACAAGTTTTCCTGTAATATCAGCTGACACTTGACAACAAGGTTACCTGTTCCGGAGCACCTTTGCTTGCTCGGTGCCAATTTCCATTGGATTCAATGTAAGTCAATGCAGTTCTTTTGTCCACAGGATTGAAAGGCAAGAAATGGACCTCTCTGATACCAGCTCTTGCCTGTATGAATATCATAACGAACATAAATACTCATGTAAGAGCCATTTCCCTTAGCCTTTTAGCAGAATCAAGAAATGGAAATAAAAGACAGAAGAAACCGATATACCTCCTTAGGATCAGCAAGCATTCCAACAATGGCGGCATCAATGGCATCTTGATTTTCAGTTCTAGAGGCTCTTGCAGCGAGCAGAACAACGTGCTCCTTGTCCACATCCTTTACAAACACCTCAATCAAGTTTTTATCGACACTCAGCTTGTTGAGTGTCAATGTTCCTGTCTTATCACTACAAAGGACATCCATGCCAGCCATTTCTTCGATGGCAGTCATACGCTTGGTGATGGCACCCTGCTGAGACAGCCTGTGGGATCCAATGGCCATGGTCACCGACAAAACAGTAGGCATGGCAATAGGAATACCACCGATCAACAGAACCAAGAGATTGTCGATTCCATCCCTGTACTTGCGGTGCTGAATAGGGTACATGACTATGATCTCGACCAACATACCGACAGCAATGGAACAAATACAAAAGTTTCCAATAGCAGTGAGCACCTTTTGGAAATGTCCAACTTGGTTGGTGCTATCCACAAGATGTGCAGCCTTCCCAAAGAAGGTATGAACACCGGTAGCAATAACAACAGCTTCGATTTCACCCTGCTTGCAAGTTGAACCCGAGAAGACTTCATCCCCAGGATTCTTGGTCACAGGCAAAGATTCCCCTGTCAGTGCGGATTGATCAATCTTCAAGGGATCACCTTCAAGAAGACGGGCATCGGCAGGGACGATATCCCCCAATTTAATACTAATGATGTCTCCTGGAACAAGAATTGCTGCTTCTTCCTCACTCCATTTGCCATTCCTAAGCACCTATATTTTAACACCATATCATTATATTAAAAACCAACAATTATAAGATTATCCACCATGTGCATAAAGACATCTAGACAAGTGTATTAACAGATCTCATTGTTTACCTTGGTTTTTGGAGCAAGACCAGCCATAAGAGCAGCGGCCGCATTGCCGGCATTGTTTTCTTCGATGAAACTGATGGTAGAGTTAATTATCAACAAACAAACGATACCGACAAAGTCTTGCCAATCCGGGGGCTTCCCTTCGCCGTTAGCCAAAGCGAT
Source organism: Hibiscus tridactylites (assembly GCA_958450335.1). NCBI lineage: Eukaryota > Viridiplantae > Streptophyta > Magnoliopsida > Malvales > Malvaceae > Hibiscus > Hibiscus tridactylites. The sequence goes on along the minus strand of OY288289.1, from coordinate 12,654,901 downwards.
GGCCATAATGGCTGCTGCTTCCATGACCCATGAGAGGGGATTCCACATGAACCCCAAAAACTTGAGGATTTTGCTTTCCTGTTCATTTTAAAACATATAATTCCAAATTATGAGGCATCAAAATTTAATGTCAATATGTAACGATAGCCATTGATTATGTAAAAAATCAGACCTTTTTCTCTTCTAGCTTGTTGGGTCCGAAAATCTGAAGCCTGCTGGCCCCATCCTCCGAACTCAATCCTTCTCTGGTACATTTCAGCTGCTCAAACACTTCCTCAATCGGGATTTTCTCCTGCAATCACCATGTTTCTTAGTGTAGTGATTAAAATCATATCTTGCCTTTCTTTCAAGTTATGGTTGACACTCGATTCCAGATAACCCATTTTCAATTTCGAGAAAAAAAAAACAGTTTTAGATATTTAATGAAAGAATAAAAAGGACAAATAAATTAAAGGGTAATTTACGTATCTTAACTTTTCTCTCAAACTTATTTTAGTTTCTAAAATTTCAAAATATTTAATTTAATCACTAAAATTTAGACATTGAATTTATTTGACACTTTCACTCATTCGTTAACTTTTTAATAACGTTCATTTACCTACGAACAAAAAGACTTCCTCAAGATCTAAATGGTGCAAAACTTCATCGACATTTGATAAACAACATACTAAGAAATGGATTTCATTCGACAGTGGAGAAAAGAGATCGACGATAGAAAAACCATAACGTTTTTGGCCAATTCGTGAACTTCTGAACAATTTTCGATAAAATAAAGGTCAAATTCAAATTTAAGAGGCCGAGATAAAGTGAATGGTAAAATTTGAGACAGAACGACTATCATCTACGGCCGTTTGGGGTTTAAGAGTGATAAAAATGTTTGGTGTAAAAAAAGACGGCAATGTCTAAATTTTAATGAATAAATTGAACGTTTTTAAATTTTAAAAATCAAAATAGGTTTAAGAACAAAATTTAGTAACCGCGTATTTTACCCTGCTTTAAATTTCCAATTATTCTGAATTTTGACCAACAGTTTTCTTTTTAATCTCAAAATATGCATGAGGTAGAGCTTTGAATATGATATGGTCAAGTTTTCTGCAGATACAGATAGCATTTTAATTCAGCATGTATATTTCTATGCGGCCGACAAGCTGATTAGGCCTAGTAGACCGAGTCTACTCGTAACTCGGTTGAGTGAGTAAGACTCGGGGCCTAGGGATGCTACCCAAATAAAGTAAAAACGTTGACTCGGGCCGTTATTACAAGACCAAGAAGTGCCCTCCTAGAGAGAGGGACAGACAGTTTCCATTTTCCCCACACACGATTGGTCAGTGAAATCCACGCGCCAACCCACATACAGTTTTTTTCGAACATTTTCTACTTAGGAGAGGGAGAAGCTACTGAGATTAAAATTCGGCAATTTTAAGTAAAAAACTCCTTTTTAATTATTATCTGGAAAAATAGCTCCCAAAAAATAATATTTGGCAAAATGACCCCCAAACTTGCCACGTCGGTGGACCTCGCGTTGTGTAGGACGCGAGGTTTGATATCGCGTTCTACAGAACGCGAGGTCATGGGATTTTTTAAAAATTAAATGCATGTTAACACAAACAACAAGAATATGTAGACTAAAATCGCGTTGTGTAGAACGCAATATCAAACCTCGCGTCCTACAGAACGCGAAGTTCACCGACGTGACAAGTTTAGGGGTCATTTTGTCAAATAATATTTTTTTGGAGTCATTTTTCTAAATAATAATTTAAAAAGTATTATTCATTCAAAATTGCCTTAAAATTCAGGACTTAATGAAAGGGATTATGTCAATAGGAGTAGTTCTATCCTAGACAAAAGTGAACTTACAATAGAATTTCTCTATATTCATGGTACAAGAAAATTAAAACTAGTAACTATGAATTTTTTTATTCACTCCGTAATTAATGGTTAATTAAATAAAATAAGAATTAAAACTGTTTACTCATTAGTATATTAAATAATAGGGTAAAATGCACATATCATCACTTAACAATCTTCTCATTCTTATTTTAGTCACTCAACTTTTAATTTTAAATTTTTAATAACTGAATTTTAATATTCAATGCTTTTGGTCACTCACAAATATTTTATCATTACTTTCGAATTATATGACATTTTTTATTATAATTTAATATAAAAATAATTTAAAATAAAAAGAAAAAGAAAAATTAAATTATCCGCCGGCTACCATTCGTCGCCACTGTCGACTGTCGTAGATGGTGACCGTTCGGTCTCATATTTCACCGGTCACTTTGTCTCACTCCCCCAAGTTTGAATTCAGCCTCCATTTTACTGAAAAATCCTCCGAAATCCAAAAAAAAAGATTGAAAATGGGGAAACCGAAATGTTTATATCGAGATTCGCAAGTTTTAGGGTATTTTCCGGTGAAACAACTACCGGATTCGGACTAACGTGTTAAAACCAGTTGCCCGGTGCAGTTTGAGGTCAAACGGCCACCGGTGGTCGACGATGATGACAACCGGCGACAATTATTTTAAATATTTTTAAAATTTAACAATAATAAAATATTATCTTAAATTATTTTTATATTTAATAATATTACAATTTTTGAAAATAATAATAAAATATTCGTGAGTGATCAAGAAGTTGAATGTTAAAGTTTAGTTATTAATAATTTAAAATTGAAAGTTGAGTGACCAAAATAGAAATAAGAAGATTGTTGATTGATAATCTGCGTAATTTACCCTAAATAATAATATTTTTTGTGAAAAGAATAATTAAAATTTATTTTTTAAGAGAGAACTTTTATTATTTATTTATAAGGGGAGGAAATAAGGGCAAAGGGTACCACGGAAAAGTACCTAAAATTCCCAAAATAAAAAGAATTATTATTTTTATTAAAATTTGCAACAACAACAAAAAAGAGGAGAAGTTGTCAACTCTCTCCACTCTCCCTGTTTTGTCCCTCTTCCTTTTTCACATGTTTAGATTCATTTTCTGGGCGATTTTACTTGGAGGAAAAAAGCCAGTTTGGCTAGAGAGAAAATTTCGTAAATCAATACTGAAAACACTTAAAAATTATTTCTTTCATAAACAAAAACGTTTATTAGCTAAAATGAAAGGAACATGTAAAAAGCCAGAGTTTTGTTTCCTTATGAAGAAGAAGAGAAGATACCAGATCAACAGTCTCGTTCTTGATCTCTTCAAGACTGATAGCCTTCTCACCTGCCATTTGCTTTGTTTCTACAGACAACCAGCAGCAGCAATGGCAGAAAGCTTAGTTAAACAAAATCCAAAGCAATAAAAAATGTGTTGAAACGAAACGAGGGGGGAACTGGGTTTGGGGGTGATAAAAGTAAAGAGCATTGGGAATCACAAAGCTTGTGTTTTCTGGGTAAGGATTTTGCCCCTCTGCACAAGACTGAACTGAAAGGCCTCGCCCTCTCCATATATATATATAATAAGCTCTCCATGCCAAAGAGCAGTGGCTCATCGGTGATTATAAAAGTCTACCCCGGCCCCCACCCCGCCGTTTACCCCTCCCCAATTCTTCCATTCCTGTGGGCCTTATTATCTCTCCAACACCGATGATGAGTTTTTTAGGGGTCGAGTTTACAAATAATTAATTACTTATTTTTAAAGTTTTATTTTAGTTTAATACAACTTTTTCCCCCTAAAGTATATCGGATTTTCCAACTTGTCCCTCAAACATCATTTTGCACACTTTATTTCTTTAAACAATTCGTCGTTACTCATTTTGCCCCATTCCGTTATCTTTTTCCGTTAAAAAAAATGCGGCCAATAATATGCTGCCACGTCATCAACGGGTTGACTAAGTCAATCCGTCTGGTTTTATTTAAAGGGTAAATTACATGTCAAGTTTGTTTCTTTTTTCAATTTAGTCACTGAAAAATTTATTTTTACCTTAAATTGACCCTTATTTGTTTCTAATTTTTATAATTTAGTCCATTATTTGTTATTATTAATAATATTATTTTATTAAAATGTTAATATTTAATAAAAATAAATAAAAACAAATATTTTAATACTAAATTAGTAATTTTTTAGATTCGTATTCCAATTAAATTCTAATTATTAATTTTGATTTCACTATATTTTAAATTATAGTTTTTGAGTAAAATTCAAATTATATTCGAATCATGTCCGATATTATATTCGAATCATATTCAAATTATATTTGAATCATCTTCTAATTATATTCGAAATATTAATTCGAATTTTTCTATATTCGAAATATATTTTTTGAGCAAAATTCAAATTACATTAGAATTATATTTGAATCATGTCTATATTATATTCAAATCATATTAAAGTTATTATCGAAATATAATTTGAATATGATATTTCGAATGTAATTCGAATATGATTCGAATATAATATGAACATGATTCGAATATAATTCTAATATAATTACATGTTTTTTCAACTATTATATTCGGAACATGTTCATACTATATTCGAATCATGTTTAACATGTAATTATATTCAAATCATGTTTAACATGTAATTATATCTGTATTATGTTCATATTATATTCGAATCATATTAAAATCATTTCGAAATATAATTTGAATATGATATTTCGAATGTAATTTGAATATGATTCGAATATAATATGAACATGATTCGAATATGATTCTAATATAATTACATGTTTTTTGAACTATTATATTCGAATTATGTTTAACAGGTAATTATATTCGAATCATATTTGACAGGTAATTACATTCGAATCATGTTTAACAGGTAATTATATTCGTATCATGTTCATATTATATTCGAATCATATTCAAATTATATTCTAAATATAATTTGAATATAATATGAGCATGATTTGAATATAATATGAACATGATACGAATATAATTATATATTAAACATGATTCAAATATAATTTGAATATGATTCGAATATAATAGTTGAAAAAACATGTAATTATATTATAATTATATTCGAATCATATTCATATTATATTCGAATCATATTCAAATTACATTCGAAATATCATATTCAAATTATATTTCGAAAATAATTTTAATATGATTCGAATATAATATAGACATGGTTCAAATATAATTCTAATATAATTTGAATTTTTCTCAAAAAATATATTTTGAATATAGAAAAATTCGAATTAATATTTCGAATATAATTAGAAGATTATTCAAATATAATTTGAATATGATTCGAATATAATACGAACATGATTCAAATATAATTTGAATTTTACTCAAAAACTATAATTCAAATATAGTGAAATTAGAATTAATAATTAGAATTCGAATCTAAAAAATTACTAATTTAGTATTAAAATATTTGTTTTATTTATTTTTATTAAAAATTAACATTTTAATAAAATAATATTATTAATAATAACAAATAATGGACTAAATTATAAAATTTAGAAACAAATAAGGGTCAATTAAGATAAAAATAGACTTTTCAGTGACTAAATTGAACAAAAAAACAAACCTGACAGACTTGACATATAATTTACCCTTTAAATTAAACCAGACAGATTGACTTAGTCAACCCGTTGATGACGTGGCAGCATGTTATTGGCCGAAAATTTTTTTAACAGAAAAAGGTAACGGAGTGGGGCAAAATGGGTAACGACGAATTGTTTAAGGGAAAAAAGTGGGCAAAATGAAATTTAGGGGGCAAATTGGGAAATCAGGTATAGTTTAGGGGGAAAAGGTTGTATTAAGCCTTTTATTTTTGATCATTTAGTTTTGTAAATGTTACAAAATAATTATAAACTTTAATTTTTGTTATAAAATAATCATAAACCGTTAAGTGGTGGCACGACTAGGGATGGTCATAGGTAGTTGAGCGAGTCGATTGCGAATTGAGTAGTATTCGACTCGTGTTCGTTAAAAAATTTTGTTTCTAGACTCGATTTGTTGTTCACTAAGCTCGATAAAATTTTGCTTAACTAGTGATCCTTAAAAAATCTTGTTGCTTTTTAAGCTCACCCAAATTTTTATCTTGTTTTTAAATATAAGTACAAATATATGTATACTGATACCGTTAGATCTTAATATAAACATACAAATTCAGAAAAAACGTGAGGACCAAAGAGATAAATAAACGAACCTATCACGACTCTTGACTAGGTTAGAGATGAAGTCGATATTCGTGTGTGCGACTTTTTTTAGTTTCTCAACAGTCTTCGATGGACAACAAAGGAGAGAATGTCTTAGAGATTTCGAAATTTTAACTTTCAATCGTATTTTTTTATGGGAAAGGAAGATTTCACCCTTTTTCTACTTTTGTACATAAAGTAATAATAAAAAAAGAGATTTTAATAAAAAAAGACTAATTATTATAATTTAATTTCTTACCAATACAAATCAACATTTTGATTTCTCGGGAAATACAAGACGGAATTAAATATTTTACGGGTAAACTACCTAGCAAGACACTGAACTTTTTTAGACTAGCATTTAAACTTATGGGGTCTAATTTTTAAAGATAGCCACAAAAAATCATGAAATTTTTTATAAGAAAAATAATAAGATACTCGTGAACTTATCGAGTTGAGTTGGACCTTGCTCGACTCGCTAAGACTTCGAGTCGAGTAAACTCACATTGAGCATTGACCGAGTCGAGCTCAAGTTGTTTGTGAGCTGCTCAACTCAACTAGCACCCTTAGTCATGAATCGGGTTTTTAGTCGACTTGCACCCGACTCGAAAATTTAACACCTCAATCCTGACCCGATTCGATCCAGCATTTTTATGATGTCTTGGCCCAAATTTTAGAGTAAAAATTCGAACCCAACCTGATCCGACATAATTTTTTTCATTTTTACTGAATAAATAGGAAGTTAAATGAAAAATAAAAATAGAGAGAACATTATAATAATTATTCTATTTTCATTAGACAAAATAGGTTGATAATTACAAAAAATATGAAGAGAGAGACATTATAACAATTATACCTAAATATTTAGAATAAAATTAAACTATTATTTTCAGGTCGGATCTAATATTTTTCACCTTAAACCTAGACTCAAACCCAAAATTTTCTTAAGAAACACGATCCTATAGGGCCGAATTAGAATTTTGGGACAAATGACCATGCCTAGGCGTGACAGTTAAAAAACTTATATAATAGCACATTTAGTCATCTATATTTTTAGATTCAATTAATTTAATCTTATTTTTTAAAATAATAATAATAAATCTATCCCTTATTATTTACACATTCTATCATTTAGGTCATATTTTAAAATATATTAATATACTAATTTGACACATGTCACCACCTTGTTGGATGAAAAAATATTAAATTATTTCTAATTAAAATTTTTATCAAAGTAATAGATTGTGTACATAATAACAACTAATTTTATTGAAATTTTGAATTAAAATTAAATTAATTAAAATTATAAACGTAAATAACTAAATGTGTCATTATATAAATTTTTTTAACTGTCACGTCACCTATTAATGAGATTTAACGACTCAATAATCATTTTAAAATTAAAATTTAATGGTCATTTTATATCATTTAAAAATTTAATGATCAAAATAAATATTTTGATATAGTTTAGCGACCATACGCAAGCATTTTTTTATTACAGATGAGCTGTTTGTTATCCATGGATCATCATTTTACCATGTCATTTATTCATGGAATCATATGCTTCCACCTGAAATTTATTATGCATGTGATATATATGGTTATGCATGATGCTACATGTGTATAATACAATTACAATGCATGCAAGTGCTAGATTACCTACTACCTTTTGCCGCCATCATCACTCTTTTGCTTATTTTCTAATATTATGGCCAGCGAAGACACAAACCTTAGTACTGGTTGTCAACAGTCGGTCACACTTCTTTTATTTATTTATTTCGTTCTTTTGATTTTAATTTTTTTAATTTAATAAATTTATTTTCATGACACGCTTTCTTCTACCTTTTGGTATATATTTTCTGTCTCTTAGCACGATTTTTTGTCTCTTGTCACACTTTTCATGTTGTTTGTTTTTCTGTTATGGTTGGATTTGACGTTGCCACGACTGATTAAGATGATGCTCTTTTGATTATCCTATTGATCTATCTGTTTTGGACCATCGAACTCGATCTAGATGCAAGTTTAGTCACCGCTCTTGTTCGTGATTGAGTTGTGGTAATAAACGTGTTGTCAACGTGCTCCAATTCTGTGATATGCATTTTTTTAATGTCGTTTGTTGATGTTTTTTACCTTCATCGTCGACCTTTGGCGATATTTTGTATCTACTTTGTTTTGAGTCTTTGAATTAGGTTTTTTTTACCTTTTCTTTGGTCCTGTTTATGATCTAGAGACGTTAATTTTTGTGTTTTTAGGAATATGTTCGGATCATGTATGTTTACTTACATTGTAATTTTTCATCTTAAATTTTCCTTTAATAATAAAACTGACTTACTCGTTTAATACCGATAGATTACCTACTAAAATTAAAATAGTTTACTTGATTGCCATATGAAGACATTAATTAAGGATTATTTTATTGTTTTTTGGCTTAATATTAAAATTAGTGTAAATTATTTTGTTTTTTAGGTATCTAATTTTCTTTTTGCATCTTTTATGTCCAAATGATAACCCTTTTTAAGGTCAATTAAGGCACAAATTTTAACAAAAATAATAATTTGAACACTTAAAAAGACAAAAAACAAAAACGTTAAGCGCCTAAAAAGAAAAAACGAGATAGCTTAGACAATTATTTTAATATTAAAATTTTCTATAAAAAGTACATTATTACTGTATTAATTACATAATTTTTCAAATATATTAGTTTTTTTCCGTTTATAAAAAGCTACATTATTACTGTATTAATTACCACTGTAATTATAATATGAATGTATGACCAACTGATAAATTAGAATACAACTTGATAAGAAACTTGATAAATTAGAATACAACTTGATAAGATTTCAACAAGTGGTTCCAGTAAAAATGCGTATTATGTTCATTTTAGGAGACTCGAGTTCAAATCGCTTTGTGAGTTTGTGTCTTGTCAAAGAGTTAAAAATATGTATAAACAGATATTACCTTATAATAACCTTAAGACTATTAAAAAAATAAAATACAACTTGACAAAATAAATAGGACTAAACCCACATATAGTTAGGGATGGGCACGGGTCGGGTCGGGGTTTTAGCCCACCCGAATCCGACCCGAAAATAATAACCTTAAAACCGAACCCAACCCGACCTCATTCTTTAAAAAACCCGACTCAACCCAAAAATAAATACCCTAAACCCGACCCCGACCTATAGAAAAAACAATTTCAGGGACCTAATTGTAAAAAAATAATTTAAAGAGACTTAACTATAAAAAATAATAAATTTAAGGACTAAATTATAAATAAAAAATTAATTTTAAGGACCTAATTATAAAAAATTATATAAAAAGGGGGTATTATTACAAATATCCCTAAAAATTTAAGAAAAAGTTACACTATTAGTCCCGGACCGGGGTGAATTTATTCACCCTAAACCGAACCCGACCCGACTGACCTCACTCCCAACAAAAACTCGACCCGAACCCGTTTTTTTCTCACAAAAATACCCGACCCGATTGGACTGGGTCGGAACCCGTCGAGCCCCGGTGAAATGCACATCCCTACATATAGTTTGTTTTCTTTTTACAGAAAAAAAACCCACATATAGTTGGGTTTCAACTTGACACTCCAAATAATTTTGAATATATATATATATATATATTGTAATTTAGATATTGTATATATTACGAATGTTCAAATTTAAATTTTTAGTAATATATTAAAAAATTCAAATCGTTTAAATATATATATTTTTAAGAATGACTAAGATGATTTAAATGAATTAAACCTGTAAAATTTTCCTTCTTTGTTGTTAAGATTGAAAATTTTGAATAGTAACGACAATGAAAATAAATAATGTTGTTCAATTCAAATAAATAAATAAATAAATAATGTTGCGATAAGCTTGCACTCACACTTGTTAGCTATTTGGGTTGTGAAATAATATTTTTTAATAAAAAGTAAAAAATGACGTTTCATTTGTATTATAAGACGATTTATTCCTCCAAACTTGAATTTATAGTCAATGTTAGGAAAACAATGATGCTGCAATGAGTTACAATTTTTTTAAAATAAGCTGATTAAATTTATATATTTTATAGAGGAGAAAATTGATGATTTTCTTTCCTTTCAAGTATGAAAGTTATTATCAAGATCTTAGCGTCGCGAATGAAGGTGTTCCTTTCAGATATCATCTCGCAATATCAGTCAGTTTTTGTGAAAGGAAGATCTATCCATGATAACACTATCTTAGCAAATGAGGCTTTCCATGCAATTAAACGGACAAGAAAGGGTAGGAAGGGGTTTATGTCTCTCAAGATAGATTTGAAAAAAGCCTACGACAAAGTGGACTGGGACCTTCTACACTATGTCATGAGCAGGTTGGGTTTCTGCGACAGGTGGATTGGCAAAGTCATGAAATGTGTCACATCAGCCTCCTTCTCCTTAGTCTTAAATGGTGAACGTAATGGGGAGGGGATTAAGGCAGGTAGACCCCTTATCCCTTTTTTATTCACGTTCATTTCAAGCACCCTGTCTTGGATTATTGAAAAGGAAATCGAGTCGGGCAGATTCGAGGGTCTGAGAATCAAAAGGCGATGCCCAGTTTTGAGTCACCTCTTTTTTGCTGATGATTGTTTGGTTTTCTCTGTTGCGAATGAAGAAAACTGTGCAGCCGCTCTTCATATCCTTCAGCTCTTCCAGAATTCTACAGAACAGTCAGTTAATCTCCAGAAGTCCTCGGTCTACTTCTCTCCCAATGTTAGCAGGTGTCTTAAAACTCACCTATCAAATGTTTTGGGTTTTCGACCTATGGAGGAGGACACTAGATATCTTGGGCTTCCTTCTTTTTGGGGACGAAGCAAAAAAAAGTATTGAGCTTCATCAAAGAAAGAGTACAAAATAGATTAAGAGGATGGAAAGCCAAGTTCTTGAGCGTAGCAGGAAAGTAAGTCCTTATTAAGGCAGTTGCTCAGGCCATTCCCAGTTATGTCATGCAATGTTTTCTCCTCCCTGTCACTTTCTGCGATGAGATCAGCTCATTGGTTGCTAAGTTCTGGTGGAATAACTACGCAGACAAGGAAAGAAGCATTCATTGGATCAACTGGAAGGATCTTTGTCGTCCAAAGGATAGAGGGGGTTTGGGGTTCCAGAACCTTAGAACTTTCAACAAAGCTCTCATTGCTAAAATTACTTGAAAGATGATTAAGAATCCGACCTCCCTTCTGGCTCAGACTCTTCGGGGAATCTACTACCCAAATGGAAATATTTTGAAGCACCCAAGTGCACAAATCCTTCCCGGGCTTGGACATGTATTAGAGAAGGGGTTAAGGTTATAAGGGAGGGAGCTATTTGGAGAGTTGGAAACATGAGAAGTATATCAACTTGGTTCGATAACTGGGTCCCAAAATTACCAGGCTACCGAATTTCGTCTCACCCGCCACCATGCCTTCTTTCTCCACTTGTCAGCTGCCTCATGAATCCAGATCAAAGATAATGGAATGAATATAAGATTATTGATCTGTTTACCCCAAATGAGGCCAAGGCTATTTTGACCATACCGATCAGAGGGCCTCATGTGCAAGACTCTTTTATTTGGGCTGACAACAAGAATGTAGAATACTCGTCCAAATCGGGATATAGATTTATTGAGGAGAGCTCTGAGGCTCAATCCATACCTTCATCTAACGAGGATCCAAAGGCGAGGAAGGAATTTTGGAATTCTATCTGGAATGTAAAAGTCCCATCCAAGATTCGCTCCTTTCTGTGGAAACTGTGTCATAATATTGTTCCTACTAAGGGCACCTTGGCAGCCCGTTTTCATGGCAAGTTCTGAGATTCTGATTGCTGTCCCCATTGTGAGAGTTTAGAGGAGTCTATTGAAGATCTTTTATTCTTCTGCCCTTTTGCACAGGTAGCCTAGAAGGCATCTGGATTTAATTACTCCCATCCTCTCTAGGTTTCCCTAAATGATGGCTAAAGGTTAATGAATTTAGAAAGTTAGGAAACTTTGAAGACGGTTGTGCTCTCATTTCCTTCCTTCTTTGGACTTTATGGAAGTCAAGGAACGCCCTGATTTTTGAAGGAATGTAGGACCTTCCTTGGTACGTGTGGCTGAGAGCGGAAAGAGCCTTTACAAAATTCTTTTTCTCCACCATATCTGGTTATCCGGAGAAAACTCACATCACTCAGGAATCGAGGCAATGGACACCACCTCCTCCCGGTACTTTCAAGATCAACTGCGATGCTGCATTCGATCGGCTTTCAGGGAAAGTTTCAGTTGCGGCTATTGTACGTGATAGCTCGGGATCTTTCTACCAAGGAGTCTCCGCACCTTTTGTTGCTCCGCCAGCTGCAGTGGCGGAAGCCTTGGGTATCAAGATGGGTTTAGTGATGGCCATCTAGAATGGTTTTAGTAAAATTATTATTGAGGCGGATAACCAAGCTGTTATTGGTAGGCTTAGTGCTGGAGCCCCCTTCAGATTGGGAAACATCGGCTGTTGAGGAAGACATTAGGCAGATCGCGAGATCCTTTGCATCTTGTAGTTTTTCTTTTATTCCTCGATCATATAATCTAGCGGCCGACTGGCTAGCCAAGTATGCAAAAAACCAACAGGAACAAATGATTTGGGGATTTGATAATTCCTCGTCCCACTTTCTGTATCTGTAAGTTTCCCATGAAATAAAGTTATCTTTTGATAAAAAAACATTATATGTATGCTCTTGTAATAGGTCTTTACTTCTCTCAAGATAAGAATTGACCTAAACTTTTTTATTTGATTACTATTCTATCTCTACTTTTTTTTAACATGTTATTCTATTCATGTTTTGGACTCTCATGTTAGGTCTGGTGGAATTACCCAAATATTATTCTTCCTTTTTCCCCCAACAATGTGGTCCTCCCAAGTTTATTTCTAGAAATATTGTTTTTTATTGTAGCAAGTTAGAAGTATGTTAGGCTCGATGATCACTCAACTGTTGCTTGCCAAGTTGTGGAGAAGATGTAATTTTGGGTGTTAGTGGTAGAAGAAAAAGATAGACAAAATTGACAAATGATTTAGAGTGGTTCGACTTTCTAACCAAAGCCTACATACACTACTTCAGCTACCCACCAAGGATTTCACCAATTCACTAAGAATTCTTCCCCTTTTCTAGGCTAAGGAGGCAACCATTTAGAACATAGACTCACTCACCAAGTCTAGCAACCAAAGCTCACAACCCGAGCTTTGGGCACGCCCTTTAAACAATAGAATTCAAAACAAATGAAATCCCTCTACAAGGTTGATGTTTGCACACTTAAGCTCTCACCCAAATCCTAAAACACTTGAGCATACATTGACAATTTGAGCTCACAAGTGTTGTCTATACAAAGAATGACACAATTAGGCACTAAGACATTTCTTTAATCATAATGTTGTTGACAATTGAAGCATTAGTCTTCCATGGATGCTTGGAGGTCCCTTTTATACTCCCAATTGATCTTCTAACCGTTGTAGACCGTTGGGATTGAATTAGAGCCGTTGGGGTGCATTTTCCTGCATTCAATGCTGTTATGGAGCTTAGCGTATCGATACCCGAATGACTGTATCGATATGGTACTTGTCAGGAACTAGCCGTTGAGCTCTTTCAGCTAATGCGTATCGATACGCTTACAAACATATCGGTACGGCATGCATTTCAAATAGCCGTTAGGAAAATGACTGTTGAGAGTGTTTAAGGTGTATCGGTACACGATACAACCGTATCGGTATGCGACTATCCGTTGGGGGGTTTTGAAGCACTTCGTATCGATACGACAAAAGCATATCGATACGGGTTTTGGCTACTGGAATTTTCCTATAGCTAAAACCCTAAAGCGTATCGATACAGTGTATACCGTATCGGTATGGTGACTTTAAAAATGCAGGTTTGGCTACTCAAAACAAATTTTAAACCATTCCAAAGCCTTGTAAAACCCTTAAACATATTTTTCAAGTTGCTTGGACTTACAAAACATTTTGAAATCTTTTTCAATTTAGTCCAAATCAAATTTTCAATTATTATATCAAAATATATATATATTAACAATATCCCCCTTTTGATATAATAAAACAACTTGAAAAAATTGTTTGTGATTCTCTCTCTTTGTAAAATAATTTTTGAATAAGAGACATAGTTTTTAAAAAATTTGAAGCTCCCCTTATTCTCACTTGAAAAATTAATTTTTCAAACCATTTCAAGGTTGATGTTTGCACACTTAAGCTCTCACCCAAATCCTAGAATACTTGAGCATACATTGACAATTTGAGCTCACAAGTGTTGTCTATACAATGAATGACACAATTAGGCACCGAGACATTTGTTTGATCATAATGTTGTTTACAATTGAAGCATTAGTCTTCCATGGATGCTTGGAGGTCTCTTTTATACTCTCAATTGATCTTCTATCCGTTTTAGACTGTTGGGATTGAATTGGTGTCGTTGGAGTGCATTTTTCCTGCATTCAATGCTGTTCTAGAGCTTAGCGTATTGATACTCGAATGACCGTTGGATAAAGAATCGGCAAAGAACCACATGTTATCGCCTATGCTTCACGAACTCTAGATTCGGCTCAGAGAAATTACTCCACAATAGAAAAAGAATTACTCTCTATTGTCTTTGCTTTAGATAAATTTAGATCCTATTTACTTGGAACTAAAATGATTGTTTTTTCTGACCATGTAACTCTAAAGTACTTGATGAGCAAAAAAGAGGCAAAGCCAAGGCTTATCCGATGGATCCTAGTTTTACAAGAATTTAATTTGGAAATTAAAGATAAGAATGGATGCGAGAACTTAGTTGAAGATCATTTGAGCCGCATACCCATTTCTATAACCGATCCACCGCTTCGAGTAGAATTCCCAAAGGAACATTTGATGTTGGTGCAGAAGATGGTTCCATGGTTCACAAACATGGTAAATTACTTGGTCACAGATAAATTGCCCTTAGAATTGCATAGATCTGAAACTAATCGACTAAAGCGAGAATCTTGATATTTCATTTGGGATGATTCGTATCTTTGGAGGCATTGCTCAAATAAGGTAATTCAGAGATGTGTTCCTGAAAGCGAGGTAAATTCTATCTTTAGCTTTTGTCATTCTTCTTCACGCTGTGGACATTTTGGACCTAAAGGACTGCACATAAGATTATTGAATGTGGGTTTTATTGGCATAATATTTTCCGTGATGCGTATACATTCTGTAAATTTTGTGAGAAGTGTCAACACGTTGGTAACTTAAGCCGTCAAAATGAGATGCCCCTTAATCCAATTCATGTATGTGAAATATTTGATGTACGGGGTATCGATTATATGGGCCAATTTGTTTCATCTTTTGGTAATTATTTTATAATTTTAGCTATCGATTACGTATCGAAATGGGTGGAAGCAAAAGTTTCTTGTAATAATGATGCTAGAACAACTTCCAAATTTCTTAAAACTTTTATTTTTTTTCAGGTTCGGCACTCCAAGAGCTATAGTAAGTGACCAAGGAACGTACCTCGTTAACTGCATCGTAGAAGCTCTCATGAAAAAGTATGGTGTAACTCAGTGGATCACCATGACCTACCACCATCAGACCAACAAACATGTAGAAGTTTTGAATCGTGAGATCAAATCAATCCTCGACAAAATTGTAAAATCAAATAGGAAGGATTGGAGTTTGAAGCTGAATGATGCCTTATGGGCATACCGTACCGCCTATAAAGGTCACATAGGCATGTCCCCATATCACCCAGTCTTGGGTAAGCCGTATCATCTACTAGTTGAACTCGAGCATAAAGCTTATTGGGCGGTTAAGCAATGCAACATGGACATGGAAGCAATCGACGAGGCACGAAAGTTAGACATTCAAGAATTGGAAGAAATATGAAGGAATGCTTACAACAACGCCGAGATATATAAAGAAAAACTAAAAGAATATCATGACCAAAAGATTTCTTTTAAATCATTTGTTATCGGGCAAAAAGTTCTTTTGTTTAGTTTCAAACTCAAACTTTTTGCAGGTAAGCTGAAGTCAAAGTGGCTCGGACCTTATAAGGTGACTCAAATATTTCCACATGGTGCAATAGAGATTGAAGACGATACAAGATATCGATTTAAAGTAAACGACCAAAGATTGAAGCCTTATTACGATAATGCTCTGGTTAGATAAATTGAAGAAATTGACTTAGAGGAGCCTGAGATCTAAGCGAAACAGGTCGTCGAACTAGTGACGTTAAAAATAGCGCTCATGGGAGGTAAACCATATTTTTAATTTATCATTTCTAGTTTAATTTGTTTTCGATTTTATTTTGTTTGGTAATTTTATTTCATTTTTTAATTTTTAATTTTGTAGGTACCCCGTTATTCCTACTTGAATTTTAAGATGGAATCAAGAATTGTTTGAATCAAAAGCGAGAAAATGGCGAAAACTTATCCTAGGCGTTAGAAGAGTCGCGCGGCCATCACTAGATTGGAGAGTATTCATTTCCCCCTCTTTTACTTTAAACTTGAAATACGTTTTGAGAAAAACGGATTAAGTGGGGGGATGGCATGTTGAATTTCACCTTGCTTGTTGGATGGTTGAATTTGAGTTATTTTTATTTTAATATGTTGGAATTGTTGTTGCCTATTCTTTAGTTTACTTGATTATTTTAATTTTTCTGATGCATTTTTCATCTTGCTTTGAATTGAACATTTGATGCATGCTGGTTAGTTGGCATAGCTAGTGAATTTTTTCCAAGAAATTTTTGACTTTCCATGGTTTATTGGTTGAGTTAATGCTAGACTTGATACATTGAGCATATTCTTGTGAGCTTTGAGCCTAATGAGCATACACTTTTCATTCTTGCTCTTTGTTTCTTTGAGTGTGCCAAACTAGTCTTAGCATTCAAGAACTTGTGGTGTAATGCTTGTTGAGACTACATGCATGAATTTGATGTTTTTAGTATGATAGAGGCACTTAGGATTAACCCTTTCGCTACCCAAAATGCCTACCCTTTTATTTATCCCTTAGTGAACCATGTTTGAGCATATTTTCCTTTTGCTCTTTCTTTTTATTTTCTTCTATTTTCTTGCCCTTGCTGAGACTCGAGATCATTCTTGTTTCACGAAAGATAAAAAGAAAAAAACAATTTTCTGTTCGAAAAAATCAAACAAAATGATACAGTGCAGAAAAAAATGTTGTGTAGAAAAATCCATTGCAGTTTGGTTCGAAAGGTGCAAAAAATTATAGTGCAGAAAAATACTGTGTAGTGTAAAACAATTTGGATAAACTTTTCGAACAGTTAAAAAAACACACTGAATAGTGCACTGATTCGAACAGCAGAAAAAAATAGCCCCTTTGTTCGAAAAAATGGTTGTTTCAATTGCCTTTCATCTATCATTGTTCTATTTTTCATTGTGCTTCATGTTAATTCTTGGATTGTTTTGAATCTTTTTGGTCTCTTGTCTTGCCACTTTAAACCTTTTCTTTTCGGCCTTTTTCCTACCCATACCTTAGCCATGTTACAACCCGGTTTAAAGACCTCTTGACTTTTGCATCATATTCATTTTTGAGTAGTGGAGATTGAATTTAATTATAAGCTTATGGTAATGCTTTTACTTGTCTTGGCTTGAGCATTTCTTTGTCCTTAAACACTTTGAGCGTAATGAGTGAATCTCTTGTGAGGGTATTGAGTCTTGCATCATGAGATTAATGAGCTATTGGAATGTTTTGTTTTGCTTTAACTTATTTCTTAGCTTTGCCACTTGCTTGATTGTTTTCTAGTTTCAATTAATTGCTTTGATTTTGGTTCATTGGGATGATTAAGGCATGATGTAAATTGAAAATGGCAACTTATGATTTTGACATGTTGATTTAGAAATGTTTGAGGAAAAGCATTGGATAAGTGAGGAGGAATTTGAATAGTGTTTATTCTATGCTATGTTTTGTGTTTAAATACTCCTCAGTTGTTCATTATTGTTGCTGATTTGGGCATTTTTACATGATTTCTGTGCAGGACAATGACTTCTGGAAAATGTGCTTAAAAGGCCTAGAAACTGTACTTTTTGTTCTGGAATCATGGCTGAATTAGTGGGCATGAACCTGAGCATGAAATGGCTGACGTGGCAGATCGTTAGCAGCTTCTAGAAGGTCCAGTCAGCAGCTTCCAGAAGGTCCAGTCAACAATTCTAGAAGGCGGACAGACGACTGAGCAATTCAAAATTCATGTTTTTAGGAATTATCTTTTTTATCTTTTTAGGATTGATCTTTTTATCTTTTTAGGAATTATCTTCTTAGGAATTATCTTTTTATCTTTAGGGTTTAAATTCAAACAATTATCATTTGTATTTTTAGCTTATTTTTAGGGTTTTAGAAGGCTATAAATACCCTTTTAGGGTGAGCCTAAGAGAACACACTTCACTTGTCTTGAGATCATTGTGATCAAAACCTTCTTTACTTTGCTTTTATAAATTCTCTTTTGGTTTTACCTTGTTTATTTTTAAAATCTTTTATTTTAAATGCTAAGTATGACTTCTACCATGCTTAGCTAATTTCCTTTTAAGGCGAGGGCTAAAGCGATGACTCAATTCCAATGAGAGGATTGAAAAGCACTTAAACAATTTCGAGTATCTCTCTTAGTTTTCTGAACTTATTTTCAAAATCAAAACGATTTCAAGACCAAAGATTGACATTGGTCAGGATGTTGTTTTGGTTAAATGTGTGGGAGGAAGGATCGGGTTATTGAAGCACACTCGACTTCCTAGGAACACTCTTAGCAAAATTGTTTGCTAAGAGGAAACTAAGATCAGAATCAGTTATTATTGAAACAACATAATCCTAGTCGGTCTTTTACGAACTTAAACATTTTTTATCTACAACATTGTGTTGATTAGATCAATTTCCAAAATCGATATCAAAGAAAGCACTTGGGTATTCGGTTTACAAAGCATAGTCATAAGGATTGGTCCTTGTAGACAAGTAACCGACGTGAATCCCGAAGTAAAAAACCCTTTTTCGATGATCCAAGGAAACTGAGTCTAAGCAAAAGCCTAAAGTTGACTTACACCATACTGAATCTATTTCTTTTTAATCTCATTTATAATCTCTTTATTTTCTTACTTTTATCCACAAATCCCCACCATTACTTAAATATTATTCAACTCACCTCTTGGCTTTGAGATTAAACAGACATAAATCAAGAAGTTTTCTTAGTCCCTGTAGGATCGACCCTTACTTCTCTCTTACCACTCTTAATTTCCTTTATTTATTATTTGTGAAGAAGGGATTATTTTGACGCTAAAACGATGTGTGTCGAAAGGTGAGCAAAGATCCAACGAGCTCGTCAAGCTTGAGCTCCTTCAAGTTCTTTGCTTCTACAATTGCCATCTTTTTGGACTCCCATGAATCAGGAAGTGAGTAGATCAACTTTCGAATGAGATTGTCTTCCGAAATCTCCTCTCTAAGATCTTTGAGTTGGTTGACGATTGTGAAGAAACAGTCGAACATCCTCAAGTTGTCTTCATCTGGGTCCATCTTGAAGTTTTCATACTCGAGGTTGAGAAGACCGATCCTTGTCTCCTTTACTTCGTTTGTTCCCTCGTTTGTGACTCAAGCTTATCCCATACCTTCTTGGAATCTTTATAAGAAGACATCTTCTCATAGATGTTGGGGCTTAATGCACAAAAGAGAATGTGCAAAGCCTTGCAATTTAGCTCCATCTTCTTGCGGTCATCCGCATTCCATTCCTCCTTGCATCTTTGTGGCACGTACGTACCATCTTCAGCAATGTCCCAAAGCTTATAATCTTGGGCCTTGATGAAGAATATCATTCTTGTCTTCCAATAAGCATAGTTAGTCCCGTCAAAGAAAGTTGGCTTGTCGATGGATTGCGCCATTTAACCGGTTGATTGAATTGATGTATCGAGCTTCTCGGATTGTCTCAATATGATGTAATCCTCTTCAGTTGAGCCTCGTTCTGATACCAATTGTTAGGCTCGATGATAACTCAATCGTTGCTTGCCAAGTTGTGGAGAAGATGTAATTTTGGGTGTTAGTGGTGGAAGCAAAAGATGGACAAAATTGACAACTGATTTAGAGTGGTTCAGCTTTCTAACCAAAGCCTACATCCACTACCTTAGCTACCCACCAAGGATTTCACCAATTCACTAAGAATTCTTCCTCTTTTCTAGGCTAAGGAGGCAACCATTTACAACCTAGGCTCACTCACCAAGTCTAGCAACCAAAGCTGACAACCCGAGCTTTGGGCACACTCTTTAAACAAGAGAACTCAAAGCAAATGAAATCCCTCTACAAGTTTGATGTTTGCGCACTTAAGCTCTCACCCAAATCCTAGAACACTTGAGCATACATTGACAATTTGAGCTCACAAGTATTGCCTATACAAAGAATGACACAATTAGGCACTAAGACATTTATTTGATCATAATGTTGTTGACAATTGAAGCATTAGTCTTTCATGGATGCTTGGAGGACCCTTTTATACTCCCAATTGATCTTCTAGCCGTTGTAGACCATTGAGATTGAATTAGAGCCGTTGGGGGTGCATTTTCCCACATTCAATGTTATTTTGGAGCTTAGCGTATCGATACTCGAATGACCGTATCGATACGGTCTTCGTCAGGAACTAGCCGTTGAGGTCTTCCATCTAATGCATATCGATATACTTACGAGCGTATCGGTACAACCTGCATTTCAAATAGCCGTTGGGAAAATGACCGTTGGGAGCGATTAAGGTGTACCGGTATGCGACTAGTCGTTGGGGGGTTTTAAAGCACTCCGTTTCGATACGACAAAAACATATCGACCCGAGTTTTGGCTATTTGAATTTTCCTGTAGTTAAAACCCTAAAGCGTATCTATACGATGTATATTGTATCGGTACTGTGACTTTTAAAGCGCAGGTTTGGCTACTTAAAATATATTTTAAACCATTCCAAAGCCTTGTTAAAACCTTTAAACATATTTTTAAGTTGCCTGGACTTACAAAACATTTTGAAATCTTTTTCAGTTTAGTCCAAATCAAATTTTCAATTATTATATTAAAATATATATCTTAACATAGTCGGATAGATTACAGTCCGACTTCAAACAATGACTTCCATTTTAATATTAAAATAATGAACTCAGATAGATTGTAGTTCGACTTCAAATAGTGTTTTTCATACATGACGTGCATGGATCAATGGAGGACGACTGCAATATTATTTTTTTAATATTTTCTGGTAAAATACTGTTTAAAAACGGAGTGAAAGCAATCCGACTTCTGACTGCTACAATAATCAACCATATTTCTAAAAATAAACTTGGAAGGACCCTATTGTTAAGAAAAAAATTGAACAACAATATTTGAATAATTCTACGGTTAGGTTTGCTATATTGCTAATCTACCCCACAACTGTGTGAATACACCCCATTACAACTTAAATCAATTATAGGTGACTTTCCAAACACGTAATTTTAAAATTGAACAAATAAACTGTTATAGTTTTTGTATAAATGTTTTTAAGTCCATGTCAAATTTAAAGTGACAATTTAATCTAGCATGTGATTCTAGTGAAAAAAAATAATATTTAAGAATTTTTTTATACTGTATAACTGAATCTTATCTATACATATAGTTGCTGTAATTGGGTTGGTGAGACCAGTAAATTGATGTATTTATTTCTTGAAACGACTGCCACAAATAATCTTAAGATGGTGCCCCCTAAAAGAGAGATAAGTTCTTCAAGTAAAACATGGTTTAAGGACTTCCAAAACGTTGTGCTAATTGTAATTGGATTTGTCTTTAGTTGACAACTTTGAAGGAACGGTAATTAACTTATTAATTATATTATTAATTATTTAATGGTCTTAATATAATAAAGGACATTAATTGAGTTTGAAAGAGAAAATGCGTGCCGTTAATGGTGCTAACCGAAACCAACATGCTTGATGTTTTTCACTTTGTTTTCTTATGTCTTTTTCTTCTTCTGAATAATCTGAGACGACAAGGGAAAAAAAACAACATTTATTTAATGTTGCTGCCTTATAGCTATAGGCATATTCCGTGACACAAACATATTTAGTTGACCTTTGAAATTTTAATATGCAAAAAATAAAGGGCAATTTCCATAAATTATCATTGAGCTTTATTCTAAATTTTATTTTGGTCATCGAAATATTAAAATGTTTAATTTATTCACTGAAGTTTAGAAATTGAAAGTTTTTAGTCACTTCTCCTTAACTTTTTGACTGCGTCCATTTACCAAAGAACGAAGGAACTTCTCTAAGATTAGAACGCCAGAAAGCTCCATCATCTCGCGAGAAGTAATATACTGAGAAATTGGTTCCATCCAATGACGAAAGATGTAGATCGACGAGAGAGAAACCGAATGATTTTACTCAATTCATGGATTTCGGGGCACTTTCCGGCAAAACGAAGGTCGAATTCAGACTTAGGGGGTCGAGAAGAAATGACTAGTAAATTTTGGGACTGAATGACCATCATCTACAACACGTCATAACGCCGTCAAAAAATTAATGGATGAGTGATAAAACCGTTCAATGTTTAAAATTCAATGAGTAAATTGAACGTTTTAAAACTTTAGTGATCAAAATAAATTTTAGAGTGAAATCCAGTGCTGATTTACATAATTGATCCAAAATAAAATTAAAAAAGGGTAAATTGCTGTTTGATTTGAATTGAAAGACTTCATAGTAAAAAGCAATTCTTGCTTCTCTAGCAACTTCTCTTGTGCATTAGGAAGACATTTTTTTCTCTCTTTTTCTTCTTAATAAGTATTTTAATCAAATACCTCGTGTCATCCAAGTTTTCTTTCTCTCTTTTTTTTTTCTTTCGTTTGTCAATGAATGTGACGTTAATGGTCTTTTGTTAAGAAATTGTTAGAAAAACGTTAATCCAAGAATAAGATAATAAACAATAAAATTAAATATTGATATTATTATTAATCGAACAAAATATAGTATGGATACAATGTATCTAAAATTAAATTGATTGGGAACGAGTTAATGCTTGTAGTTACACAGTTTTCTTAAGATAGATTTTCGACCACACTGTGTTGCTTGAGATTCTCGGTCGCCTGTCTCCCAAGATACAACAATTAGACGATCAGCTAATAACATAACTACAGAGATCATGAACTATAACCTTGTCTTCTACCATCACCAAAAAACTACTTTTGAAAGTCACGAATTAAAACAATATAAAACTCTCTGTGTTTTTGAGTTGTTTCTTAACATTGTAGGTTTAACACGGTATTTATAGGAGTTTCACATAGTAAAAAATTAGAAAATTTTTAACTTAATAAAGCATTTATGATTTGAGAATTAATGAGGCTTTAGAGAACAGTTTTCAAAAATTATTGTATGAATTAAAAGAAACTTTGAATATTTATCGTTTTAATTTCAAAACATAATTTGGGGAATCATGCTAGTTACTAGGGCAAAATGATAGTTAATTAATACATAATTAGGCAAAAAACAAATTAATTAATCAAAGCATGGGTTGTCTTTTGGCAACTGATTATCTACTTCCATGTGACTGTAGACATGTTCAATTGTCTGTCTGAAAGGTTACCTTAATTCTAATTCCCTTTACAAAGCTGTAATGTTTTTCCAAGGAAATCAAAGAGATGCCATAAAGTCATTCTAGTTTGGACGAAAACGTAAACAAAGTGGATAAGCTTAGTAACCGTCTTGTCTCTTTTACTGGATATCATGCTAAAATTAAGGAAAAGATAGTCAATTAAAGTGGGCTCATTGCATAGACTTGAACCGGGACATGACTGAAGAACATGTTCTCTATCCATGGATGGCAATGCTTTACAAATTGAAACTCCTTTTTGATTAGTTTAACCAAGATCTCAAGATATGGAGATTAGCAACTTCTCTAGAAATTCAACAATGAAGATTCAATTTTTTTTCAAATAGGCATACAAATTTTTTTATCTTTACACACTAAACTATTTCTTTTTTAAAAAGCAAATATTAAATTAGACTTGCTTTTTTTTCTTTCAAAAATGACCAGGGATACAAATGCTCCTACCATGACTTCATGCATCCGCCCCTATTGGGATGTAATAGCATAAAATAATGCATGACACTTGACTGAATAGTCATTTTGACTCCTATTTTTAAGCACTTTAAACATCAACATTTCATTTTAGCCTAAAATAACCTTTCCGTAGATGAAATCTGTTAGTCAACTAATGGTAGGGGCAAGCATTCAATCAAGTCGAGTAAAAATTTTCGAGTTATTCGAGTTGACGAGTCCTATTTTATGACTTAAACTTTATTCAAAAAAGTTTCGAGTTGAGTCGATCTATTGAGTTTCTTTACAAATTTAATTGCAAATATTTGTAATGTTAGAGTACAGATTAATTCTAATTTAAACGAATCTCTCTAATCATATAAGGTATACATATATATATATATATGTATATCTTCATATTCTTTTTCACATATGTGAGTAAGATTTGTAATGTTAGTTAATAAAAAATCATCTAAAATTCTAAAATCTATTTATAATGTTACTTTTAAGGAATGAACTTTTGAGGATAAAGTATTGATAGGATTATGAAGGAGTCAAGGAATTGATGTGAATATAGAATTTACAAAAAAATGGTTGAAGGACGAGATTGAATAAAATGAAAAGTTAAGAGACTAAATTGCAAAAAGAATATTTTTATTAAAATTATGAATTGAAGTTACATAGATATTATATAGTGGTAGTGAAACATGTGGTTTAAAATTGATAAAATATGGACTTAAAACGAAGGAGGAATTGAACAAATGAGGAAATCATACAAATTTGAGAGGCTAAATTGCAAAAATAGGAAATTTATTTTCAAAAACATGAATTGAAGTTAAACATGTATTCTACAGTGCTTAGGGCAGTTGGTTCAAATTTGGTAAAAATAGACTTAAAACGAAGCATGGATTGAAAGAAATGAGGAAAGCATACGAAGTTGAGGGGTTAAATTGCAAAAAGAAGACATTTATTTTCAAAAATATTAATTGAAGCTAAATAGGTATTCTAGGATGGTTTAGGAACAAGTTATTCAAATTTGGTCAAAAATAAGCCTACAATAAAGGAGAATTAAAAAACCAGAAAATCATGGACTAAATTGCAAAATTGTAAAATTTGATTTGTTTGGTTTTTCGAGTTGGGAAAACTCGAACTCGGAATTTTTACAAGTTATTTGAGTTGACTCGACTCAAAACTTGAAAAACAAATCGATTTTTTTGAGTCGAGTTTTGCTCACCCCTAATTATTGATAAATGACTCGAAATGACGTGACAAACCTACATGGTACTGCACGCTGACATAACAGTTTCATATAGAAAAAAGGTGATGACTTGAAAAAAATGACACATCAATAAAAAATAATTTTATAAAATTATATAAATATAAATTTTTTTTTCATATTGACGTGTCGTTCTTTCAAATCGTTTCAAGTTATTTATCATTAGTTGACTAACATTTTTCATTCATGGAGGGACTATTTTGACCCAAAATGAAATGTAGAGGATCAAAATACTTCAAAAACGAAAATGAACCAAAATGGCTATAAAATGATACTATCAAGTTAACGTTATGAGCATTTTTTGACATTATGCCATTAAAAAATAAACTGTGCATACTTCTTTCATTGAACCCTCAACATGGAGAAATTATATTAGACTCTTCTCGCCGCATCATCCATAGTTCCAACCAATAAAAACCATCAATTTGATTAATTTTTGGGTAAACTATGCCAGGTACCACCAAACTATTAGGTGTGACTCGTTTTTACCACCAACCTTTTAATTGGTCCAAATTTGCCACCAAACTTTATTTTTCAACTTGTTTATACCACTGTGCCGTTAACTCCTTTAACGTCGCGATGACTTGGATGTTAGACTAAAACGACGTCATTTTGGTGCTACTATTTTAATACTAAATTGCCCAAAATGACGTCGTTTTGCTAGAGGAAAATATGAAAAATTGTGCACTCAATAAGATTTGAACTTGAAACCTTTAGAATTAAAGGCACTCTTTTAACCACTAAGTCAACTTAACATCTTTGTTTTGTTTTCAGCACAAATAATATATATATTCCAAACTGCAGTTTATCATATAAATAATATTACTCTATATAAATAATATAAATATATTATAAACAATATGAAATATATAAATAAATAAATATATTATTATACAAACTAAAAGTCTAATTTTTAAAACCCTGGAATTTAAAAAAAACCCAAAATCCAATAAAAACTTAAACCCTAACACTAAACTATAAACCTTAAACCCTAAAACTTTATTCATAAACAAATAATATTAAAATATATAAACAAATAATATATTATTATAAAGACTAAAAATAATTTTATAAAATCTAAAATTTTGTAAATTTACAAAAAAAACCAAAAACTCACTAAAACCCTAAAGCTTAAACCCCAAATCCATCCATTTTGGTTGCTAATGGGTTTATGATTCTAGGGTTTATGATTTATGATTTAGGGTATATAGGTAAGAATTTAATGTTTTGGTGGATTTTGGGGGGTTTTTTTGTAAATTTTGGAAAAATTTTGGGGTTTTATGAAAATTAGTTTTTTAGTTTTTATAGTAATATATTATTTATTTATATATTGAATATTATTGATAATATAATTTTTTATTAGTTATATATATTAATATATTATCATATGTATATTAATATTATTTTATAATATATTTATATTATTTATATAGAGTAATATTAATTATATAATAAAATAAATTGAATTAATTTCAACTATAGTTTAGAATCTATATTATTTGTGCTATAAAAAACTAGACATATTAGGTTGGCTTAGTGGTTAGGGGTTGCCTTTGATTCTAAAGGTTCTAGGTTCAAATTCCATTGAGTGCATAATTTTTCATATCTTTCTCTAGCAAAACGATACCGTTTTGAACAATTTAATATCAAAATAGCGGCACCAAAACGACGTCATTTTGGTATAGCATCCAAGTATTCACGTCGTTAAGGAGTTAACGGCGCGGTGGTATAAACGAGTAGAAAATAAATTTGGTGGTAAATTTAGACCAGTTGAAAGGTTGATGGTAAAAACGAGTCACCCTCAATAGTTTGGTGGTATATGGCATAGTTTACCCTTAATTTTTTTCATTTCATCCTTTTATTCACTTGGTAAAAAATTATTTTTTAAATTTAATTTAAAAATTTTTAAATTTAATTTAAAAAAGGTAAACTATACAAAATACCATTGAACTTTAAAATGTGTATCGAAAATACTACTGGACTATAAAACGATACTATTATATCACCGAACTTTATTTTTGGCTTCAATCCAAACACTCTATCGTGTAGTTTATCTTTATAATAAATATGAGTGAAGATTCAATTAGTACAAAATAACATAAAAACAATTAATTAACTGAGTACTTTTTATTAGTTAAACTATAAATAACCTTATCAGAAAAAAAAAATTATAATATATTTTCACCTAACCCTACTATTAGGAGCACACCGCTTAATTCCCTTATTATATTCAATATGATTAGTGGTGCAGCCAATGTTCACTTGCGGGTCACTCATTGAGACCCTTTTTTACTCACGCACGCTTTAATACCTTTAAGCTTGCAAATGTATCAACAAGCATAATCATATAGTATGTTAGTAAAACCATATAAAAAAGAAAAACATGCTTTGACAGCAATAACCTAAAATGTTTGTTCACATATAATCTTCTTGTTTAGATTTTATAGTACAATCACTAACCCTCCCATTATTTTTCAGCGTTATTGTATGACGTACCATATCAGCACTAAATCAAGTTTTTCTTTAGTTGGAGATTAGGTCAGTCATAGACAACGCGCCCCACGTGCCCCCAAAATTTCTCCCTCTCGCTCAATTTTCTGAGCCTCGGAGGCTGGTTTGATTCACCGTCCCAGCATAGTTTTGAGTGGTTCTCTGACCGTGGCGCCGCCCCTGTTAGTAGACCGTCGGTGTGCCGGATAGCAACAGTGAACGACAGCTTTTGGTGGTTTGCTCATCAAAATTGTTGCGAAACCGGTTGTTTTGGGCGGTTTTCGTGGCGGACTGTCGCCGGTGTTCATCGAGCGATCTTCACCCATTCCTCGTTTCATCGGTATTGATTTGCAGCAAGACGATGGAATGATCGGCATGATTCTGCTCTCATATTTCTCCATTGACGGTAATTTTGTTTAAGTTTTCCCCCTTTCGGCGATTTCCCCCTTTCTGGTTCACTTGCCCTTCCCCTCGCCGCACCCCGTTTTCTTGTGATCTCCTTCCCGTTCTGTTGTCTTTCTATGCTTGTTTGTGGTTGTATGCGACTGGTGTCTGCTGAAAGGTTGTACAGGTTTCTTTCTTCCTCTGTATTAATTGTCAAAACTTCTGTGCTTTGCTGGATTGGGTGTTGTTTTTCTCTGGATGGTTTTCTGTTGTTGGGACTTCATTGTTGTTTCGGTCTTCTTTGTCTGCGAAATCCTGGGTTACTCATCGTGGTTTGGAATCTGGTTGGCCTACGCCTTTTATTTTCTCAGAATCTCTTTTACCTGTTTCCGGTCTTCTTGGGAGATTACTTTCTTTCTTGATTGCGCTCGGAAAGCTTAACAGTTGAGCACAGAGGGTATCAAGGTGTTCCTTTGCAGCTGTTTCTTGGCCTGGTTGGCGCTAGATTTCTGGGATATCCCTGAATATCTGCCGTATAGGCTTGGAAGGAAGCTAGAGTTTCTGGTCGTATACTCTTCTTCAGGTGGTGGCTTTGCTCTTTAGCTTTTGAGCAGGCCTGTTGACGTTGTCGAGGCTATGACAACTCTTGCCTGGAACGTCCGCGGCTTAGGAAACCAAGAGACTGTCAGAGCTCTCCGGTACTCCATAGGTAAACACAGTCCGAGTATTGTCTTCCTAAGCGAAACGAAAAAGAAGAAGAGGTACTTGGAGAAAATAAGGATGAAGATGAAGATGGGGTCATCTTTCTATGTGGAGCCTGACGGCATAGCTGGAGGACTTGCCCTTTGGTGGAATAACGAAGTGACCATTAATGTGCTAGATCACTCAAAAAATTTCATTGACACCAAGGTGATTTTTCAGGATGGCGATGAGTGGTTTGGAACGTTTATCTATGGCCCCCCGTACAAAGATGAAAGGAAAACCTTTTGGGAAAACTTGTCAAAACTCAGAAACTCATCTAGCAACAAATGGCTTATCTTGGGAGATTCCAATATGGTCCTAAGACAAGATGAGAAAGAAGGAGGAAATCCAGTAAATCCAAAGGAGGCGAGGATTCTAAATGAATTTGTGAACTCAGCGGGTCTCATTGAACTGCCTATTAAAGGTGGCCACTTCACCTGGTTCAATCAGAGAAGA
This sequence comes from Hibiscus tridactylites, assembly GCA_958450335.1. Classification (NCBI taxonomy): domain Eukaryota; kingdom Viridiplantae; phylum Streptophyta; class Magnoliopsida; order Malvales; family Malvaceae; genus Hibiscus; species Hibiscus tridactylites. The sequence goes on along the minus strand of OY288289.1, from coordinate 12,625,460 downwards.
GGAGATCACTCCATTCTTGAAAAGCTGGATCGAATTTTGTGCTCGGCTGAGTGGAGTCTTTGCTTCCCTAAAGCTGTAGGGATTATGGATATTGCAGTTGCCTCGGATCATGCCCCTATTTTTCTGTTCACTAAGGGCTTCACCAGGAAGTACAAAAAAGATTTCAAGTTTGAATCGAAATGGCTGCTGGACGAAGACTGCTCTCGGGTAGTTTCCAAGGGATGCAGTACCTCACCAGGTGAAAGAGTGGCATCGAGGTTTGGACGAAAGATTCGTAACACCAGATCGGTCCTTGTAAAATGGAGAAAAGACAAAGCAAAGCAGAAAAAATGAGAGAAAACATATTCTTACCACCAGGATCAAGCAGCTCCAAGGAAGAAAACTCACAGAAGCAGAGTTAGAAGAATTAAAGAAGCTGAAGAAAGAACTTGATTCTGAGTGGGAGAGCGAAGAAAGATACTGGCATCAGCGGTCAAGGATAAATTGGATGAAGTGGGGAGATAAAAATACGAAGTTTTTTCATGCCACAACCATTCAACACCGCAGAACAAATGCCATTGTCAAACTGAAAAGAGCTGATGGAACTTGGATTGAGAGACCAGAACAGATAGCACATTATCTTCAGCAACACTTTCAGAAGGTCTTCACTAGGGACAAGGAGGTTGATTTTCAGAAACTCAAGGACTACATCCCGAGATTAATTACTGATTCAATGAACCTTGATCTCAAGAGAGAAGTAACGGAAGCAGAAATTAAGGAGGCGGTCTTTAGTATGGGCGCTACAAAGGTCCCAGGCCCCGATGGTTTCCCGGGTTGTTTCTATCAGAATTATTGGGAGATTGTAAAAGATGACCTTATTGGGATGATCCTTGCTTTCTTCAGAGATGGGGATATGTGTGCTGGGCTAAATAAGACGAACATAGTGCTCATTCCAAAAACAGCTAATCCAACTGAAGTCTCACACTTTAGACCGATTAGTCTCTGCAATTTCTCCTTGAAAGTCATTACTAAAATTCTGGCCACGAGGCTGAAAGTTTTCCTTCCTGATATCATCCCTCCCTCTCAGTCAGCATTTGTGCATGGCCGATCCATACATGATAACATTATCCTTGCTAATGAGGTTTTCCATGCTATCAAAAGGGCCAAAAAGGGTAAGAGAGGTCTCATGGCTTTAAAGATTGATCTGGAAAAGGCGTATGACAAGGTGGATTGGGGACTACTTCATTTTGTTATGATCAACATGGGTTTTGATGACTAGTGGATCTCTCGAGTCATGCACTGTGTCTCCTCGATCTCGTTCTCATTGGTTGCTAATGGAGAACGTATTGGGGAAGTCCAAGCTGGAAGAGGGTTGAGACATGGTGATCCTTTATCTCCCTTTCTTTTCACCTTTATCTCGAGTATACTGACCTGGATCATCACAAAGGAAGCTGAGATGGATCAGTTCACGGGTTTGAGAATCAAACGACGATGCCCAGTTCTGAATCATCTGCTCTTTGCCGATGATTGTCTTATGTTCTCGGAAGCGAGCGAAGGAAACTGTGCAGCGGTCTTACGAATTCTTCAGCTGTTTCAATCTGCTACAGGACAATCTGTCAACTTCCAGAAATCTTCTGTCTTCTTCTCCCCAAATGTCAGTCGAAATTTTAAAGACCATCTCTCAAATGTGCTGAAGTTCAAACCTATGGAGGAGGATGCTAAATACTTAGGCCTCCCGTCCTTTTGGGGAAGAAGTAAGAGAGAAGCTTTATCTTTCATCAAAGAGCGAGTTCAAAATAGACTAAAGGGATGGAAAGCCAAATTCTTAAACACTGCAGGTAAAGAAGTACTCATAAAGGCGGTGGCACAAGCCATCCCAACATATGTGATGCAATGCTTTCTACTCCCCGTCACCTTTTGTGATGAACTCTGTTCGATGATTGCCAAATTCTGGTGGAACAACTGCTCTGACAAAGAGAGGAATATCCATTGGATGAATTGGAAAGATCTGTGCCGACCAAAAGGACAAGGAGGAATGGGCTTTAAAAATCTGAGAATATTTAACAAAGCCCTCATTACAAAGATTGCGTGGAGAGTGGTTAAAAACCCGGAATCACTTCTTGCTCAAACCCTCAGGGGTATTTATTTCCCAAACGGAAACATTTTTGATGCCCCTCTATGTGCCAATCCATCTTGGGCATGGTCAGGAATCAGGGAAGGAGTAAAAACAGTGAAAGAGGGGGCACTCTGGAGAGTTGGGAATGGAAGGTTTATCTCGACATGGAAGGATAACTGGGTCCCAAGATTGCCACATTTTCGTATTGCTACTCCAATCCCTCAGGACTCTCCCTCTCCATCTGTCAGTAGTCTGATCAACTCCGATGGCCGTTCATGGAATAGGTCAAAAATACAGGACCTGTTTAGCACGGCTGAAGCCAAGGCTATCTTTGCCATTCCAATTGGAGGGCCACAGATCAAGGACACATTTATTTGGACGGGTACAAAGAATGGTGAGTATTCTGTCCGATCGGGGTATAGGTTCATAGAAGATTCCTCCAAGGATAGCTGCAGTCCTTCCTCCAGTGAGGATCCTAGTGCAAAAAAAGAGTTCTGGACTTCTATCTGGAGCCTCATGGTTCCCTCCAAAATCCGCTCTTTCCTTTGGAAGTTATGCCATAATATCGTTCCTACAAAAGGTATTCTGGCATCACGCTTCCATGGCAACTTTTATGACTCAGATTGTTGCCCTCGATGTGGAGAGAAAGGAGAATCGATCGAGCACCTCCTGTTCTTCTGTCCGTTTGCTCAGGGAGCTTGGAAGGCATCAGGCTTCAACTACTCTCCATCCCGTGTAGGTTTTCCGGGTTTCCCGAAATGGTGGCACAAAATAAATGACTTCCGCAAACTTGGTTATTTTGATGATGGTTGCGCTCTCATTGCTTATTTTCTTTGGTCCCTCTGGAAATCAAGGAATGCGTGGGTATATGAGAGGAAGCAAGATAGGCCGTGGGAGGTTTGGCTGCGAGCGGAAAAAGCGTATTTTGAATACCATCTTGTGACCTCCTCTAGTACTTCTAAGATGCCTCACCCTAGGCATGAACCTCAGGAGTGGTCACCACCACCTCCAGGATCTGTCAAGATTAACTGTGACGCAGCCTTTGATCCTCACTCAGGGACAGTATCAGCTGCAGCTATTGCAAGGGATAGCTCAGGGTCTTTCCTTCATGGAATCTCTGACTCTTTTGTGGCACCCTCTGCGGAAGCGGCGGAAGCCTTAGCCATTAGATTGGGTATTTCGATGGCTCGTTGGAATGGCTTCGATAACATCATTATTGAAGCTGACTGTAAAGCTGTTGTTTGCAGTCTTAATGAAGAATCTCTGGCCGATTGGGCCACAGCGGCCGTAATTGAGGATATCAAATTGTCTTCTAGATTCTTTAACTCATGTTTGTTCTCCTTTGTTCCGAGGTCTTGTAATCATGCAGCCGACAGGCTAGCTAAACTTGCTAAAAGGTGTCACGGTCAAACCTTGTGGGATCGTAACACCATTTCGCCTATTTTCACGTCTATGTAATCTTTGTGGTTGAAATAAAGTTACTCCTTTGAACAAAAAAAAATATCAGCACTAAATCTAACCAGAAAGTGAGATTGTGGTGGATCAGAGTCGTCTCGGATATTTTCAAGGCACCGAGAGAATTTAAAAATTAGTCTTTGTAGAACGGAAGCATATTTAATTACTTTAACAATTAATTTAATATTTCATTAACAAATCAATGTTTCTTTTGTTTAGAGAACGCCTCAAATACAACTAAAACAATAAAGAACAACCACTAACTTACAAGATTAATACTTGAGAAAATATTGAAGCTATAAAAGTAAAAAGTAAGACCCTAAACGTACGCTCATGTTAGTCTCCATTCGAGACGACCCTGGAGTGGATCTATCCATATGCAAAAACATATGTAGTACATTGGAAACAAGACAAGACCTGTGCAAATGGCATGTTGTCTTTCAATCCTAAATCATATTAATTTCCCATTTTATCAATTTCAGCTGCTCAAATACAATTTCCCATCCAAAAAAATTTGTACCCAAAGGTCGCACCAAAATGTTGTGGCTCACAAAAAGGGAGACTTGAACCAATTTAGAATATGTATGTAATAGACAAGGATGAACACCAAGCATGGACTCAAATAGGGTTGGAGGGGCAGTTGCCCCTTAAAAATTTAAAATCTATATAGGATTAATTTTTTTTATGTATTTTCTATTAAAAAGCTATTTTCTCCCTTTTAAAATTTCATATGTTCGTCCCCTTAAAATTTTATAAGTTTGCTCTTTAACATAAAATCTTACGTCCGTTCCTAATAGATATGGATGATCATATCAAGGTTGGAATAGAAAGGGAATGATTGGAGGTAAAAGAAACCAGTTAGCATCTCCCCTAGGTGATGAAAAGTATGTGTTCCATCCTCTTGTGTCGAGCACTTATGTTTCCTTTCTTTGTGGTGGTGTGGTTCAAATCTTGAGGTCGCGAATAAAGAAAATTGAGTTAAAAATTCTTTTTTTATATTGGGCCTTTATAAAATTTGATCCGATTTAGTCGACCAATGAGCTGGATACTGATGATTAAACAAAAAAAACTCTCGAACTCCACGTTCCAATTCTTCTCAACTTACCGGGGGCGAAGGCAGGGAGGTCAGTAGCGGCCATGCCCTCCTTAAATGGTGAAATTTCAACATTAATCCCTGTCAAATTTGAAGTTATAAAGCTAAGGCGATGATAAAATCTCATTTGACTCCTCAAAAATGATATAATTTCAGTTTAGTCTCCTAAAATATATATAATTATAAGTTAAAGCAATTACAAAATTATAGTCCTTTTTAGTTCTTTGGTTCAATGGAAAATTCTCTTTTTTGGCCCCTAAGAAAGTAAATTTCAATTTAAAAGTCTTCAAACACAAAATTTTTCTAATTTCATTTCAACTCCCGACTCAAAATCCCTTACTCTGCCCATGCTATGAAGTTCAAAGGAAATATGAAAAGTATAGAACTTTCTCTCTCCTAAAAGTCTCCTCTTCCTCTGATCATCTCCCGGTACTTATGTAAGATATTAATACATCTCATCCTTAGGGGTAGAGTAAGAAATTTATTTAAAGGGTGTCATTTTTTCAATTGTATTCAAGGAGACTTAATTATTTATAAAAAAGATGTTATTTTATTTATAAAAAGTGTCATTTTATTTATAAAAGGGTAGTATTTATATATATATATATATAAATGGGTTTTATTTTGATGCACAAGCTGTGTAAATTTTTTTTACACAATCCTTTTATAAAATTTAAAATCTAAATCACAAACCCTAGCAACCCTAAACCCTAAACCCTAAACTCTAAACTCTAAATTCTAACCATAAACCTTAAATTATATACCCTACATACTAAACCCCTAAACCCTAACATAAAACCCTAAACCCTAAAATTAAAGCGCTTGTGTAAACTAAAGTTTACACAGCTTGTGCATCAAAGTATTTTCCTATATAAATTACATAAAAAATAATTTCCAAAATAATAATTGGAGTGTCATCGGAACACCCTAATCTTCTACGTCCCTCAGCCCATGCTCATACCAGTCTAAGTTTGTTAAATATAAATCTCACATTTTATTCAAATTCACTCATATTTGTAAAATAGCTGATCCAAACTCATTTAAAGTCCATCATATTATTTTTATTTAATATTTTAGTGTGATTACATGTAATATATGTTAAGGGTAAAGTATATTAATGGTCACCGAACTTTTAAAATTTTTATTGCGGGTCACCTAACTTTATTTCGCTTTTATTTTGGTCCATCCCGTTAGAAAATGCTGATGTGGCCCATTAGTTTTCCTTTTCTTCAAGGGAAAACTATATAAATGGTCACCGAACTTTTAAAATGCTTTTATTTTGGTCATCGAAATTTTAAATATTTCATTGGAGTCACCCAACACAATGGCATCTATCAAAACAACACCGAACATGATGGCGAACAAGGACGAAGGGATGTATGGGTTGCCTCTCCCGATTTTAGGTATAATAGTATTTTAGGTCCTTGTTAGTTTAAATACTAATCAAATAAGATTTTTTCCCTCCCAATATTTATATTTAAAGGTTTAATAGACTCTTCCTGATGCAAGCATGCCATCACCGGATCCAGAAGTGATGCCACAAGAACCAATTACCTGTTCTAAGGCCAAGTTATTCAGGGAAGTTCTTTCTCATAAGTGTCTTCGTGTTTTTAAATCAATTGAAGAAGATTCGACCTTAGATAATAAGTTATACAACGTGTTACATATTACTATGTGATGCATTGCATTCAACACATCTTTATATCTATTTCTAGCTCATTTAAGCTTGTTTGATTACATTGCATTTTGTTTTCTATTCATGCATCAAATGTTAGCTATATTTCAGCTCACACATTGCTTATTGATTCTTTAGGTATTAAGGATGAAGACATAAACTCGGGACAACTCTAAAGACCTTATAAGGAGCTTGGATTAGCTCAAGGACATTCAAGACAACTCGGATTAGCTCAAGGAATCCAATGGTAGCTCGTGGCAGCTCGAGGACAAAAGGAATCATTCTAAGGAAGCTCACAAGCTTCAAGGACTAAATCACCTAGCAAGGGAAACTCGTGGAAGCTCAAAACAGCTCGAAGATTAAGCTAGCTCATTCAGCTAGCTAACTCAGCTCAATCCAGCTCACACCAAGCTCAACCAGCTCACTTTAGCTCCATCTTCATATGTTAGCTCAACACCCTAATTCACCATTCCAAGGGACATGTTTCCTCATGAAAGACACACCCCTAGCCTTTGGAGGGAAACTTGAAATGGGCGGCAACACTATGGGGGGAAACTTGAATTATGCGCAAAAACCGAGTGGATGGAGACTCAAGTTCGGCCAAACCAGCAAAAGGCCTTTGGAGAGAGGCACCACCCTAGTCGAATAGTTGTAAGGCCTTTTCGGCCATGCCCCTTATGTTGGTAATGCTTCAAGTGTTACTAAAGCTATATCCCACATTGGTTGGGAAAATAGCTAGGGAAGGGTATTTATACCCATGCTTCCTCCCTCCCTTGTTGAGTGGGAAAGAACAAGGGAAGTCCTCGCGCGCCGCCGCCGCCGCCGTCCAGCCGGCTCGAGGACGAGTACGAGAATTTTCTTATGAACAAAAGATAATATGTGAAAGAATTTTGTCTTATTTATAGGCTTTTGAGAAACTGTTTGAATCAATCAGAATTTATTTTTTAATTCATATCTGAACTGAAACGTTCAGAATAATTGTTTGATTCGAACGTTTTGATTCCAGTGCAGTTTATTTGAAATTATTCGAATATGAACAGTCTGTTTAGTGGATGAATTTAGACTGTTTTTCAGTCAAATTCAAGGTGTAACAGCACTGTTATTGCATGGTTATTAGAGCTGTTACTGAGCTTAAATTACAAAATTAAAATGGTGATTATGTGAAGCTGTTACAGCAGGTTTAATACTGCTGTTATACATATTTAATTCTGTAATTATTTGGACAGTGAAATGTCAATTATAGACATGATATGCAGCCTATAAATAGAGGTGCTGAATGCACCATTTGATATATCAAACACATTACAAAACATATCAATTCTCTCTGTTTCCTCCAGTGTTATTTCGACCAGTACCACTGTTGTTCACTCCAGAGTCGAGTGTACGGTTCCAGGAGCGTCCGTGTGCACCTCGGGGGACAGCCTGCCCGTGAAGCGACTACACTGTTCGGGGCAGTTTTGTTTCTAAGGCAGTGGCCACCATACCACAACACGGTTCACATTTTTACATACTGTTTTTATATTTTTCTAGTTAGTGCTAACAGCCGGTTTTGCAGTTCTATTTTACCAACACCTTAATCCCCTATAAATTCAATTTGTTTTGTCATTTGTAAACACACTCATTTCATTTATAAAATTACCTTTTATGAGAATTTTCTCTCTTCTAGTTCTTCATTGAACTTTATCGACTTATCGAGTAATTTGTACTTGTGGCGTCAATCTCTATTTCCACCTTGATACTTTGGGTTCTTGGTTCTTTATAACCAACGGGTCCAAGTCCTCTTTACCACCCCTTAAAGCAATCATATAAGGTACGGGGTTAGGCTTTCTATAGTCTAGTTTCCTCCTTGATTCTTTAAGATACTCCCATCATCTTTTTACCCCTAAACACTACCATAACCATAACCATTCCCTAAAACATTTCATTACCATTTCATCTTCATTTCTTCACATTTATCCTACCATACCATCCGCATATACAATCCGCACCATACCTTTTCTTTATAACCTTTCTTTTGCAGCCATCTTACTTTGCAGGAATCACTTACATGCCTTCCTAGATCCTGCAATCAAAGGGTTGTCTTCAACAACATCAAGGACAGGCTACATCATACTTCCTCTCCTAATATTTGATCCTAACTCCGTCTCTAATGTCAAAGTAAATTAATGTTTGAACTTAAACATGAGGTGCATCAATTTTGCTAGCATATTCTAGGAAACTTGTGGAACAACTTTTGGATGAGGTTGTGGAACTAAAATGCTATACTCTTGTTCAATAATTAACCTCAATGTTTTTTTTATCTCCCTTGTACTTATTAACCTTGAAGTAGCTTGAAGATGAGGTTGCATACAATGTGATTAATAGATCAAAATAATGGGATTACATTACAGACAATATTCAAGAACATGATATCTAAAAATTATTTTATGTTGGTAAATACATCAATCTGCACAACTTTAAATATTGTTCATCGATAATCATAAGGTAAAATATACTTCTTACTTTTGTTTTCTAATACATTGAAAGCGTTTTTTTCTTAAACCAACGAGGTTTCTTTAAAGCAAACCAAAAGTCGGGTGATCCAATGAAAGTTTTAAAATGTCGGTGACCAAATGAAAGCATTTTAAAAGTTTGGTGACCATTTATATAGCTTACCCTTGAAGAAAAGGAAAACTAACGGGCCACGTCATCATTTTTTAACGGAAGGTAACGAGAGGGACCAAAATGAAAGCGAAATAAAAGTTTGGTGACCCCAATGAAAAATTTAAAAATTTGGTGACCCAATGAAAATTTTAAAAGTTCAGTGACCAAAATGAAAGTGCCCTAAAAGTTTGGTAGCCATTGGTGTACTTTACCCATATGTTAATTAATCTTAGCCTTTGATAATGCGCACACACCGTGCAGACAAACTGCTCAAACTCAAGTGAGGAATAACCATCAAAATAGAGTGAGGAATAACCGAAAATCGTGGGATCTGAACCAACAGGGATGGAGAATAACTGAAATCTTCACACACGGGGACGAAGATGTGGGAAATTTTTCCCTGAATCTTAAATGGGAATAAGGACGAGAATTGCTATATTTGCACCATGGACGCTCTATAAATCCCATTGGGGATCTCAAAAATATCTGTAGGGATCTCAATGTAATTTTGAAGATTTAATGTTAGATATTTGTTTTAATGTACTAAGATTTGAATATTTTTAAGTGTGATGAATATATGGTTTGTAAACTGAAATTGGCCATATATTTTGGCTAGCAAAGTAGTAGGTTTTGTTTACTTTTTTGGATGAGAATTTTTCGAAACCTGCAGAGAGTATATGTGGGTAAAAAGATCCCCAAAACATTTAATTTAAATTCTCTGAACCGTCCCCGTAAGTATTGGGGACGGAATGCAAAATTGTCGCTACCTAACAGTTGACACCCCTGTCACATGAGAATAATATGATTTTATTTCACCAGAATCACTTGATGGGTTCCACCTATATAATTTTCTAAAATTTTAAAAATATAATTTTTTAACTAGAATTCAACTACGTATGCATTAATAATATATTCATAGGATTGAATTGTGGAAGATCTTGCACGCAACATATTGGGGCAATTAAAAATCACAATATTTTGTTCAAGTGATCAAAGTAGAGCATTGGGATATCCTTTAATCTTACTCGTTAATTAAGCAAAACACAGGTTTTTTTAATCAAATAGAGACATCAATTGGTAGGCATAAAAGAAAGTAAGACGAACGATAAGCTAAGACAAGTAGTAGTTTTGTTATATGGAAAGTGACCTTTGAGGAGCTGATGACAAGATACAAAGATTATGAAAGTGACAACAAACACTCCACCTTTCTATCATCTTGTTGAAATAAAAATAATAATTTCATACATTACGTGTAAATTTTAGTTTGCACAAGTGTTTTAATTTTAGGGGATAATGTTTAGGTTTTAGGATTTAAAATTTAATATTATTTTTTAGAATTTAGAAAATATTGTCACATATGGAAAGAGCTGAGGACAATAATCGCACATCATAAAAGAAAATGGAGGTCTTTGAATATATAAGCGGTGGTGTTGCACATTCTATTAGACATGTCTTTTAGGAAGAGGGTAATGACCCCGTGACAATATAGTTTAGAGTTTAAGGTTAGGGTTAAGAATTTAAAATTTGAGTTTTATAGTATAAATATGCAAGCTTGTGTAATACTTGTTTTACACGGCATTTGTAACAAATTTTTACCCTATTGAAATCGAATAGAATCCTCTTCTCTTTTGGTGCCCCTATTTATGTTCACACACTAAAAAAATTAGGTTTAGGGTTTATGATTAAGGTTTAAGGCCAATGTTAAAGTTTAGGGTTTAAGAAACTTGGGGTATTATATATTTTTAGAGTTTAAGGTTTAAAGTTTAGGACTTAAAATTTAAGTTTTTAGTGTTGAGACATAAAATAGACAACAAAAAAATGAAGCGGATAATTTTTTTCTCCATTGAAATCTACTGAAGTTTTATTTTATAAACCCGTGTATTATTCCAAAAGTAAAGTAAATAATTGTTACAATCCAATAATATAATCAAGAAAAATTATTCGATACACGTGTAATTTTTAGGCTATATAGCTTTGTTTGTTTTAAGGGTTAAAGATTTAGTTTTGGATTAGGAGATTAGTTTGTAGGGATTAAAATTTAAGGTTTAGGATTATGATTCATTTTTCAAAAAGTAAATATTCAGAATTGTGTAATTTTTTCACACAATATGTGTATCAGAATTTTACTCTATAATCACATATAGAGTAACCATTTACTAATCTAAACAAGTATAGTTTGTTTAACTATCGGATAAACTCATAAACACATGTAAATTACTTTGTTCTTGCTCGGATCACCTAAGAAAAACAATCCGGTCCATTATTATTGGGACCATTCAGTAGATTCGAACATAATTTTGAACATTTTTTAATATACTACTGTAATTACATGATTATATTTGTTCATATTTTTTTCTTAATTCTTTGACAACGCAAAACACAAGTGCTCGAACTGGGTCTTCTAAGATAAACATCATTATCTTTTCTACCCGAACCACTCATTTGGTTCTAAATTCGAATAGTTAAACCTAAAAAAATCTAATGAAGTCGAAATATTTATCAAAGCTCGAAAAGCATATATGTAAACATATACAATAGTGGACTTGAAAAGTTTGGTGCTATAGTTTATGGACCGGATCAAACGAATAGCACTTGAATAACTCCCACCCCTACTTTAATAAAAATAAATACACTACATCAATAGTCACTTACTATTAGTACTTTTTTTTGTTATTAGACTTTTGAAAATTATAAAATAGTCATTTTTATTGGAATTATTATTTTCACTTGTCGTTAATTTATAGATGAAAAATTGATACGATAGTTTCTAAATTTTTATATAATATTAAATTTAACTCTTTTTTCCTTTCTTCTTCTTTATCTCTGGTTGTTCATAAAACTATGAGAGAAACCCTTATTCAATTGAACCTTGTAAATCAAAGCCCCCAACAAAAAACAAATATTAGAATAACAAAAAATTCAATAAGAACATGTCTTCATCAGCGGAGTTGGTTCAAGTGGTATGCAATTTGGTATCGCTTAAGTATATCTCAAGTTTGACACCTTGTGTATGCAAAATATCTCCGCTAGGAAATTCACTCACCAAAACGTAGTGTGCGACACGTGTCAATCTGAATTAGTCAAGACAAAGTCTTCTGAGAAAACAGAGGCAACCAAAAAAATAAGAACATATCTTTCTAAAAAAGCAAAAATGTAAAAGATTTTGATTCTTGAGAATAGAATCTGTTATATATATATATATATATATTACTAAAATTATTAATTTTTAATCTGTACACATATATAATGACATTAATAATATTTTTAACTTCGTCACTATTTATATACATATTGTTTTGGCATTTTTTAATTATTAGAGTTTGAGGTTAAAATCTAACAAGTTAACTATAAAAGCAAAAGTTTAATTCAACCCCAAATCCAAAACATTACATTGAATTTGAAATTTGTTATTCTCCAAAAATAAATGTAAATCTAAATTTTGAAATCCTAATATTTGTAGGTTGTATCCAAATTTAATTTGTTCTTGGTTACGCTCATTTATTATTTTATAATAATTAATTCTTCTTGTACCATATTTATAATTATCGATAAATATTTTACTTGTACCTCCTCCCAACAAAATTCAAATGAGTATATTTATTGAAAACTAATTAATGTGAGTAAACTATATAACTTGGTCGAACGTACGGATGTAAATCGGGTGGGGGAGAGAGCAGAGGGTACTCTTCCCACATCCATTATTGTCAAGAATTTTAATCTCCATTCCCGGCCCATAACCCTCCGTGAATATAAAATTTAAAACTATCTTTGTTCCGAAACCCGCAAGATTAAAACATCCCCGCCCCATTACTTATGTGGGTTCTGAGACCCACCTAATCTCCTCTTTACTCATCTCATGACTCGTTCATATAATATATTTATAAATGTTAGTTAAATAAATATAAACCAATTTATTATGAAAAAAAGTATGAAAAACCTGTTATTTGGACTCTCACCACATAAGTGACATTATTTCAGCTGTCATCATTTTCTTAAAAAAATAATAGTATATGAAACTAAATTTTGTACAACACAAAAGTTTAGACTAAAAAGATACTAAAGTCTATTGTAAAAGACCATAAAATAACAAAAATAACATGTAAAATACTATTTAAATTGACGTAACAAATAAACAATATAGAAAGAACTAAAAAGAAAATAACAATGAAAAAAAAACAACCTTAAAAAATAAGAACAAATATCAATACAATCTAAATAACATACGAAATTAGAAAAATAAAATTAAAAAAGTAGAAGAATAACATACCTATAGTGAGGAATGAGGAGAAGAAAACAAATTCGATTTGATCAATCTCAAACTTAATTATATATATAGAATTTTTATTAATATCTCAAGACAAGTCAATATGAATTACCTTAAATTTGACTCGAGATGTCAATTGGGCGGGGAGGGTGCGAAGGGTACTCTTCTCACATCCATCCCGTCAAGAATTTTCATCACCATCCCCGCCCCACAACCCGTTGCGAATATAAAATCTAAAACTATCATTGCCCCGCAAAATTAAAAACATCCTTGCCCCATCACCCATGTGGGTGCTGAGACCCACCCAATCCTCTCTTTACCCTATGACCCATTATTATATTATATTTATAAATATTACTCCCCGTTCCATTCAACATGTCCAGTATTGACTTTGTTTGGGTTAAATTTTTTCAACTTTGACTCATTATTAATAAAAATGTGAAAAAAATATATTTTAAAAACCTTAAATTAAGTAGTTTAAAAATATATGTTTTATAAAATTTAATTAATTAAAATATTTAAAATTATTATGGTTAAAGTTAAAAAATAACTTTTAAAAAGTCAATACTAAACATATTGAGTAAGACAGATGGAGTAGTTAAATAAATATAAAGCAATTTATTATGAAAAAGTATGAAATGTCAGTCATTCGGATTCCCACCACACATGTGACATTATTCTAATTATCACCATTCAAAAAAAATATAAGAAACTAAATTTTGTACAACACAAAAGTTTGGACTAAAAAGATACTAAAAAGAACTAAAAAGAAAGTAACAATGAAAAAAACAACGTTTAAAAAATAAGAACCAATAGCAATAAAATCTATATAACATATCATATTAGAAAAATAAAAAAATAGAAGAATAACATACATATAGTGAGGACTGGGGATAAGAAAATAAATTCGATTTGATCAATATCAACTTAATTATATATATAGAACTTTTCATTAACATCTCAAGATAAGTCAATATGAATTACCTTAAATAGTGACTATGATTCAAACTGATATTATATTTTTAATAATATTTATAATAACATGGTATAAGATATGTAAGGGGCGGGTGGGGATGATGTGAGGCGGGTACAAAAGGCATATTCACGGCTTCCCCATCACCCACATAGAACTAATTTTTATCTTCATCCCCGCCCCACAACCTGCGAAATTTGTAACCATCTATGCCTAATTGAATGCGAAGTGAAGTGAATCCCCGCAAAACCCGCCCCACTGGCATCACTAAGGTATGTTGAGGCGGGTTGGGATGGAACAAGTACAAAGGTATATTCACGTCTTTCCCACCACCCACAACAAATCTAATTTTTATCTTCATCCCCGTCCCACAACCCGTAAAATTTGTAACCATCCCTGCCCAATTGAATGCGAAGTGGAGTGAATCCCCGTAAAATTCGTCTCATTGACATCCCTAGTCGAACGAGATGAAACATTATGTCATTTAACTAATTAAGAGTTTAAATCTTGATATTGTAAAAGAACAAATAAAACTGAAAGGGTCGCCTCAGTAATAGATCATTGTAACATTTGATCCATATTAGTTAACTAATAAAACCGATAACAATAACTACAAAATAAAACTAACTTATATGAATGAGTAAAAAGGGGTAATAATTTTGGATAACCTTTGAATATACTGTATTATTTATGGGTAAGACATTCCAAATTACTACATGATTTTGACATTGTCTCCCATCTTTTAACATTTCATCTTTTAAATTATTTCCACATTTACCATCACTTTTAAAATATTTAAGTTTACCTCTCAAATCATGGCTCCATCCCTATCAGTTAATTTAAATATGAAAGTTTCTTAAACTTTTTCCTGGAAATTCATCTCTCCCTCAGCCCAAGGATGGAACTAGAGGGGGATGTCGCCCCTAAATTTTATATGATTTAGAACTTTTTTATGTATTTTTATTGAAAATTTATTTTCATCGCTCTAAAATTTTATAAGTTCGTCCATGTAATTTTATAGGTTTGCCATTCCTAACAAAAGTTCTGCGCTCGTCCCTGCCTCAGCCGTTAATCGGGTCGGGTCAAGTTCGAATGAAAAATTTTAAATTAATTGTGTTAATGAATTTTATTTTCATATTTCAAATTATATTTGAAATATTTTTTAGTCAAATTCAAAAAAGTTAAATTGAATCAAATTAAATATATTTATTCGAGTTAAATAAGAAAATAGGTCAAATTGAAACTTAACATGTTATGAATAAAATATTATTACATCTCAGACTTGTATGTGCAATTTTTCTTTCTCATTTTCAGTTGACGAAAATACATCATATTTCAGATTCTGATATTCAAAGCACCAAAAATATAATCAACTTGTTAGACAAATACAAGATTTTATATCATCGGTGCAAACTGTTAGGAAATTATATTATAAATTTAAGAGTTCAAAATTATAAAATTTTAGTGTGCGTGAACTTAGATCATCGATATAAAATATATAAATTATATGGGAGTTTGAAATATTTAGGGGTGCAGCTACCCCCTCCAACACCTCTCCTATTCCTGCTTGTTAGCGTATTTTTTTGTATTAATACATTTATTAGTGTATTTGATAAAGAAGTACTTTATATCTGATATAATGCATACATTCATATATTAAAAATATTTCTCACCATAAAATTTTATTAAAAAATCTTTATAAGCTTAATATAATTATTTTTGGCATGTAATTAAATATAAATATTAAGGGTTAATGTGATAAACCAACCCTAGCTGCTCACTAATCTTTTTCTCTCAACTATATAGTGACTCACTCTTGTTCTTCTTTTCTTTTAAACACCAGAGGCGAAACCAAATTTAATATTGGTTGCTGACCCCCGAGATCTATTGTTTCGTTTGTTTTTCAATTTTCAACAAATTATTCTACTCTTGTGGCACGATTTTACTCTACCTTTTAGTACAATTTTCTCTGTCTTTTGGCACATTTTTTCTTTTTTTCTTTTTGATTTACTATTATGGTTAGATCTGACGACGCCACGACTGATCGTGATGGCGCTCCTTTCATTATGCTGCTGATCTCCCTATCTTGGACCCTCGAACTAGATTTGGATACGCGATTACATCTACCGTTCCTTATTCGCGATTGAGTGATGGTAATGACCTTATTGTCAATGTACCTCCATTGTAATATGCATTTTTATTTTGTTTGTTGATGGTTTTACCTATCATCGTCAATTTTGGTGATGTTTGTATCATTCTTATATTTTGAGTCATTGAGTTAGGTTCTTACTATAATACCTTTATTTTACCCGGGTATGGGTATAGATATTTTAAATAAATAAATAGTATGATAAACTGTTGACGCTCCAAAAGTACTAATTTATATGCCTATTTCACATTTATTTTCTTGTCTTTTGAGTAGGTTTAGTTGCATTTAGGTTTAGAAAGCATTCATTTGCATTAAGAGTTGGGATTTGTTGCTATGCCATTTTGAAGGATTGCTTTTGACTTCTCCTTGCAGGATAGCATAACAGTTGGCACCGTTGCTGGCAGGGTAGAGCAGACCAGAGAAGGAAGGAAGTGATGCCGAGAAGGATGTCGGGTTGCCATTGGCACGAAAGGACAAAAAAGGCCAAGCACTGGTTGGCATAGAAGAGTACTTAATGCCAGGCCAAGAAGTTGGTAGCTCTGAAAAATAGGACCAGATCAGGCTGCAAAGAAATAGAGATCATGCCAATTCCCGAAAAAATAGGAAGTAGTGGCAAGCGTGGTTGGCATGACCATGCCAAGCAACAATGCCAGAGGAGCTTTGGCACGATGACATCTGCCTTAGCCTGAGAAGCTATCACACCGAGAGGATAAGCTATCAAAATGTTCGGATAGAGCTCTATCTCTTATCCCTTAATCATTTTAAATTCAAATACAAAGGCTTATCTTATTCTGTAACCCCCTCGTCCCGGTCTGGCCGGATGACCGGTCTGAGTGGGCCACACGGGGAAAACCGAGTGAAACCCGTAAAGGTTCCCCTCGGTTAGCAACCCTAATTTTTTTTTCTTTTTATATTAATCTTGTCTAGAGGAACATTAAGTCCTAAGTGATTCACAACAGCGGAAAACATTGAAGGGAAAAACACATTCATACCACGGCCATACAAAACAGTCAAGGGTATCGACACGTTCTATTCTCATCCACAACACGCGGAACATAACACACGAAACAACATTTAAACCCCCAACCCACATTCAAACATCCCAATTTTAAGCTTGACTAAAGGCATCTTAGTACCTATATGTTTTTCTCTTTAAACAGGCCTACAAGGGTCAAACAGGGCATTTCTGAAAGAAGGTTTCGAAACCTTGTAACCCCCTCGTCCCGGTCTGGTCGGATGACCGGTCCGAGTGGGCTGCACGGGGAAAACCGAAGCGAAACCCGTTAAGGCTTCCCCTCGGTTAACGACCCAGAAAATTTCTTTTAACTTTAGTCTTGTCTAGATGCATTTATAGTTCCTATGTGAAGCACAACAGCGGAAGAAACAAACAACGTAACATTTACCGACCAGACAAACACAAACAGTCCATTTTACTTCATTTCAGCAGGCCGTTTCGAAACACCTATAGGGTGTTTCGAAACGCCCTGTCCTGGTCAACGGGCCTGGGTCAACCACAAGGTGACCGTTCCGAAACAGGGGTGACCCGTATCGGAACGACCTTGACGGTCAATATCTCGTGGTCAACGAGATTTGACCGTTTCGGAACCTCAGAGGTCCGTTTCGGAACGGCTTCATCTCGCCAATTTCTCAAAATTCCAGTAGCGAAAACGTTCCGGAACGGCCCTCATCCGTTTCGAAACGGCAGGCCATTTACACAGGGGCCGTTTCGGAACACGGGGACCCGTTCCGAAACACCCCCTGTCTGCAGACTTTTCTGGGCTGTTTTGAGGCACTAGAATGCCCCAAAACATCCCCAAGACACCATACAACAGCCAGGCATTTAAACCCAAGATACCACAACATTACTATCATGCTTTAACACAACTTTAACATGTCTAAAACTAAGGCCACAATCCACAACATGCATTCATTCGAACAACATTCAAGCACATGTAAAAACTCTTAAGGCATAGGCTAACACTCAAGCAAGCAAATAGGCATGAGTTAACATTCATCATGGCAACACAACCATGCAAAGGCAATATATATATAGGAGTCTACACATGCTCCTAACAACCAATAACAATCCAATAAATTCATACATGTCCCATTGCTCAAACCATTACATGTTTAAATACTAAAACTCATACTTGATGAACTCAAGTCAAAATCATACTTGGAGGCCCTCCACTTGCCCGAGCAACCCACGAACTAAGGATCTGCAATGTTGAACAAAGAGAGCGTAAGCAATGATGCTTAGTGAGGGTAAGCTCTAAAAACAAACATCGACATTGCAGGGTCCGAGCACGATCTAGCCAAGGCAACTTACATTTACCAATAGTCTACAAGATATTGATGCATGAGCAATATATCACATATATGCCATAATCATGAGCTCAACACTACCATACATGTAATCACATTTAAACATCCAATCAGCTCATAAATCCCAACACAATGATACACATATCAATCCACATTGGCACCTAGTTATGACTCAAATACGCGGATAGACACGTTGGAAACTCATATCCAACAACCACATTACCTCGGTGGGATTCCACTCATCACCGGTCTCGCGGAGGGGATTCCACTCATCCTCACGCCCCGTCGATGGGATTCCACTCATCACCGACTATATTCAATTACAATTCCGGGCGAACCCGTACTCCTCCTTGGTGACTCAACGCCACCAAGGCCACGCGCGACTTTAGACTCATGTGTACACACTAACATCCTAATGATCGATCATTTGTATTTAAGTATACTAGTGCCAATATTTTACTCATTCCACATTACTCATTTCAATCATTTCCGTGCTTAGCACGTACTCACCATGAACACAATCATGAACCATCACCATGCATGCTTTAAGCAATACAACCCATGCCTCAATTCACATGTATAAAACAATATACATAAGCATTCATAACGCAAGACATACGAGGCATATACATTTATACATTTGAGTTCATCCAAAGGCTTAGATCAAGATTAGGATTAGGCTACCACCCTAATCCTAACTCTAGGTGGGTCTACCAAGCCCAACCTAGTCCATATACTCGAACCAACTAATATTAGAACCTTTAAAAGCAAACAACCACTCACCTAAGCTTCCAAGCACGAGACCAAGCAAGCACAACCTTCAATTCTCCGAATTCACTTCCGATGCTTCACCGATGCCCAAACTTGATTCTAACCAAACCCAAACACAAACAAAACGTCCACAATCAATATATCATCAATGGAATTAACCCGGATTAACATCAACAAGCATCCAACACTCAACACAAGCCCAAAACAGAATTTTCGAGTAGCCTACTTAACCCACCGAAATCTTCCATTTCAAGCCTCCAAACAAGCCTCGATTATATCCAAAATGATCCTCATATATCATACTACCTACAACCCCCACCAACCAACCTTAAACAGCCCCAAAACACCCTTTAGAACCCTCTAAAAACCCTCTCAAAACCCAATTCCGAAAATTGCCCCAAATCATTTGAAATTCATATATGTAGTATCATTTGGCCTCTATACACCATTACTAAACATATTTGATCAAAACATTTAACTTTGCAACATAAAGACACCATTTTTAATCAAAACATTCAAAATCTCTATTTTCTAAAAACTTCATGAAAATGAAAATGAATGGTACTTTTGTGAAGGGAAAGATGAGGGAAAGTCAAAAATACCTTTACCTTTTAATTTGGAGTTGGAAATGGTGGAGCTTTTGGATGGAACAGTGGATTGAAGAGGGGGAGCTTCTTTCACGTTAGAGAAGAAGATGAATAGGGAAAAATAGGAAGAATGGGTGTTTTAGTTGTTTCTTTAAAACCAAGGCTAAAAGACCATACCGCCCTTAATGAAATGGGACATTCACAAGGGCACACCATTAGAGGCTATTTAGGATTAAATTTCAAAACTTGATCCACATTGAATTAACCAATTTGAAAACGAAACCCGAAATTGTAAAGAACCCTTTTAGTTATGAAAACCGAGCCCAGATAATATAAAAAAATATTATTTTTTTCACCTAACCCCTAAACCCGGGTGTTACAAACCTTATCCATAGGTTTCGAAACTTTGGCTGGCAGTGACCCCTGGAACCCATTTTTCACCAAAAGTTTCGAAACCTTGGGAAGGTTTCAAAACCTTTGATCAAAGTTTCAAAACCTTGCCCAAAGGTTTCGAAACTTTGGTGGGCAGTGGCCTCTGGAATCCAAAAATTTGCAAAGGTTTCGAAACTTTACCCCCAGTTTCGAAACCTTGATGCAGGGGAGCATATTTTGCTTCACTATAAAGACTTTCAATGATACAAACACAATAGAATCATACATAGCCATACATATGAGCTTAAAAACGCTAAAAGCACACATCACCAACCACCAAGTCTAGAGGCATCCATACTTAACATTCCAACAAGGGCAATTAGGCATACAAGTCACACATGGAACTCAAAGGCCCTAAAAGGCACAAGGAAAACATATGAGGTTTGCACCAAGACAAGGCAATCTAAACATCTAAAGGCATGCCACCATACCCAAACATTCATCATAGCATTCATGCATTACAAACCATAATCAATTCAAAGCATCAACATAGGGCATTAACAACATGTGGCCAACACAAAGGAGTCTAGATACAAGCTCCTAAAACACGTAGCATTTCCCATTGCTAGACTACTATATTATTTAAATAAATCATACTTGAGCAAACTACCACACGCTTGGACACCCTTATCTTGCTCCTTGCTAACTCCAAGCTAAAGATCTGCATTGTCGGAAAAAGGAGAGCGTAAGCATAAAGCTTAGTGAGCGGAGCTCTAAAACATAACTATGACAATGCAGGGTTCAAAGCTTTCTTTAAAAATAAAGGTCAATGCATACAAATCATCCAACGGCCTAATCCTTCTACTAACATACAAGTTCAACCACAATTCAACAATATAGGCATTTAACATGGCATTACACTTCATGGTATGCATGAGGACATAATCCTAGATTAAAGCAAAACAATAAGAAGACAATGATATAGTGAGATACAACATGAACATTACATGGCATGCACAAGCATAACCAAAACACACACGGTGGGACTACACATCACCGTTTCGACTAGTAGTTTTCCAATGGGACTACACATCAAAGTACTCTTCTACTAGTCACTACCGGCGGGACTACACATCACCGGAGTCTTATACCTTTCGCTACCGGCGGGACTACGCATCACCGGAGCAACGACAACCATCACGTGAGGTTCGACACCAACCATACAACACAACATACAATAACAACATGCGACATGTACTCACTATATCATGCACAACCAAAACAAGATGTAACGAAAACCACAATTAAGCATCACTTACTACTTGGAGTCTTACCGATCACAATGGTCTTACTCACCATTTTCGTGCACAACTTGCACCAACTTACTCACACCTTTCAAGGCATATCAACGACATCATTAATACCATCATACATCATTAACGATATAGAAATAGGCAACATGCTCCTACTCAAGTATTTAAATTACATGCTTAACAAACCATCATTTCAAGCAACAAAAACAATGATAAAAAGGGAAATTAAAGAGGCATTTCACATCAACTTACTTTTTAAGTTTAAGTCACTTTCAAGCTCGAATCTAAACCACTTTCAAAATTACCTTTGAACCAAAACATCACTTGAAAACATTTTCACTTCCACATGCTAAAACCAATCATTGAAATCAATTTAAAACATTAACCACTCACCTAAGCTTCCAAGCTCCAAGCCAAGCAAGCAACCATTCCCACAAACCCGGATTTCCTCGCGAAGCTTCTCCAACACCAATTACCGCTTTTAGACAACCTCAAACACATTTCAAACAATTCCAATCAGCCCAACATCAAAAGACCAACCCGGAATACAATTCAATCACAATTTACCATGTTGCAAGCTATGAACATATCCCACTTTTAACCAATTCGGACAGCCCCAAAACCATGCCCAAAAAACCATGTTTCCAACCTCCATTACATCCACAATCGATCCCAATTCAACCCCTATCCATAGTACTAACAATAGCCTATCAAAACCCACCTAAAACAACCCCCAAAACTCACCCAAAACCCTCCAAAAACCTCATGTTTACCCAAATCCGAAAATATCTCAAAATCATTCAAAATTCACATATGTTATACCATTTAACTTCTATACATCACAACTAACCATATTAAATCAAAACATTAGGCTTAACAACACAAAGTTTCCATTTTTAATCAAAATCTTTCAAAACTCTATTTTCCAAAACTTCCATGAAAATGAAAATAAGTGGTACTTTTAAAGAGAGGGAGTTGAGGGGAAGTCAAAAACGTAATTACCTTTCAAAATGGAGTTGAAATGGAAGAGAAATGAGATGAAATGGTGATAGAGGAGGAAGAGCTCTTCAACCCGTTGCTTTCTCTTTGAAGAAGAGAATGAATAGTAAGAGAGAGGTGTTTTATTCTGTTTTAAATTTAAAGGCCCAAAGACCATTTAGCCCTTAATGAAATAGAATATTCACAAGGGTATATAATCCATGGCCATTTGGGGTTTAATCCCAAAGCATAGTCAACATCAAATTAATTAATTTGAAAACGAAACCCGAACTATTATTTAATTTATTTAAATTATAAAACCGGACCCGAAATAATATTAAAACATTATTTTCACCTGACCCCTAAACCCGGGTGTTACATATTCTTTCCTTTACACGCCTATATAAAGGCCAATTGATCAAGTAATGGGGGATGATCAGAGAGAGATCGTGTGCGAAAGAAATCGGAGTTCAATTGTCGACCTAAGCCCGGCCATGGAGTGCTGCATCGAGAGAACCTCTCCTAGCCCATCCTTAGTCGGCTTATTTTATTATAATTTTGTTTTTAAGATGATGATTGTTGAAAACGATATTGGATTGTTGGTTTTTAACCCCACCATGAACTAATTTCTTAATGGTGAAAGGTGTTTTGTTTAACGTTGTGACATTCGTTTTCTTTTGAATAAATCACCACTGTGTTGGCAATGTTTTGTTCTATTTGGCAATGTTTTGTTCCATCTGGCATGTTTTTAGTTTTCAAAGAGTAACGCCAAGCGAGAGCTGGCATTCCTTGTTTTAAAATACTATGCCAAGCGATGGCTGGCATAGTTGGGCTTTTGCAACTCAATATTATAACTGACTTGGGTGGAAACGATCGAATTCTAGATACTGAGGTGAGATGCTTCGAGAGAAGATGTTCAAGTAGATAAACTTACTTCGGGAGTGAAATCTACCCCTCAGGAATAAAGGTTGGAACTTAATCGAATTAATTAAAGAAAGACTACATTATAGAGATATAAGTGTTTTACTTGATTAGTTTAGGGTATTGCCATCGAGAGAGGCAATGCCACCATTTTTGAACTTGCTCGGCAAAGCAATGTCAAGATAGAATTTATTTACAGATGTCATGGCATGATAAACATGATTACCAAGCACCCCTTGCCAACATTCATCTTTTGCTAAAACTCTCTCTTGCCAATGTTTTATTACTTTTATTTCTCTTATTTTATTTTAGCTTTATCTTAAACCACCTTCAATCTAAATCAATTCTTTTTCTCGAAAACAAGTAACTCTGCAAAGCAATTGAATTTCAAATGCAATCTCTCTGGGATCGATAACTCAGCTTAATTGTTGTATTACTTGCAGACCGTGTATACTTGCATGCAATAGATTTTCTTGGCACTGTTTTCATACATTACCAACATCTTTTATGCCTTATTGCCAGCAATTAATCATTCACGCAGAGAGTCTACATAATCCATAGAACAAAAACAATAAATAAGATCCAAATGTCCAAATCCTTTATAAATTTCCTTATCCTATCTGAAAGCCCATTACAAGCCCAAAACCCTATCATATTCAGCCTTTCCCGCTCATTTTGACCAAACAAACACATATATACAATCAAGAAACACACAATGATCAGATAGCCCAAATTATTCATTTGACCGATGAATTATTCATAATTTCATTTAGGATACGACGTTCCTAGTCAAATAAAGGACCGATTTTGTATAAATTCATGAAGTTTGTAACCCAAAACTCACAAAATAATTAAGGTTGAGAACTGAACAACACGCTTTAAGACAAAGAAAATATATTGTTTTGGGGAAATATGGGTTTGTCGAAGCTGGGTGTTGTGCCATGGTTGCTAGGGATGTTGTTCCTATGTACATAGCCTTTGCATGGCAGATGTCCATTACTTTGACTTCTTTGTACGTAATTGTTTATTTAGCTTTTGTTTTATTTATCTTACTATATCTATTATGTACTCAAAATCAGACATGCGTGATGGGGAGGTTCTTGAGTTGAACTTTACAAAGCTGCGCAATATAAAGCCAATGTTAGTCGTAAACGATAGTTATACGGGGCCGGAGATTCGAGTTCGTAGAGGGGACACCGTGTTTGTTAATGTCCACAATCAAGGATCTTATGGCTTTACCATTCATTGGTAATAATAATATCTTACATTTAACTATTTTGATTTTTTCATTTGTTAATGTTCTCATCTCGTCGGATATTTTAATGAATTGATTGAATCTTAATAGGCATGGTGTTAAACAACCGAGAAATACATGGTCAGATGGCCCTAAGTTCGTAACTCAATGTCCGATTCAACCAGGAACGAACTTCACTTATGAAGTCATATTATCTAGGAATGTAAAAACAGGTAATCGGATGGGTTTTAGGTCGGGTACTGTCAGGTCGGGTAAAATCGGGTACAGGTCATTTTTCTGTTTTGACTCGACTCGGGTTGGGTGCGGGTCCATTTCAGGTCGGGTCCATTTCAGGTCAGGTTAAAACGGGTCGGGTCCGAAGCAGATAATTGGCAGGTTAATTCGGGTTCGGATCCACTTCAGGTCGGGTTCATTTCAGGTCGGGTCCATTTCAAGTCAGGTTCGTTTCAGGTCGGGTCCATTTCAGGTCGGGTCCATTTCAGGTCGGGTTCATTTCAGGTTGGGTTCATTTCAGGTTGGGTAATTTCAGGTCGGGTAGTTTCAGGTCGGGTAATTCAGGTCAGGTTATTTTCGGGATTGGAATTCGTATTGAGTTTGAGTTCGGTACAACCGTATAAGTAGTCGATAGACTTTAGGTTGGCCTTCGTCAATCGTCATTGATTTGGAGTTAATTATTTAAAGTCATATCAAATTAAAATTATTTGAAGTCATATCAAATTAAAATTATAGAACATTGAAGTAGTTAAAAAAATAATGAAAATGGGTCAATTTAGATTGAAAAGGGGTCAATTTGGATTAAAAATAAAGTTTCACGGATTATAATGAAAAAAAATATCAAATTAAAATTATAAAACATTAAACAAATTTAAAAGAAAACAATGAAAAGGGGTCAATTTGGAATAAAAATAAAGTTTAGGGACTGTAATGAACAAAAATATCAAATTAAAAGTATAAAAATTGGAGTAATTAGAAAAACAATAAGTAGAGGTCAATCTAGAATAAAAATAAAGTTTTAAGGTCTAGAATGAACAAAATTTCAAATTAAAATTATAAAACATGATGAATTAAAATATATATAGGGGTCAATATGGAATTAAAATAAAGTTAAGGGACTAGAATGAAGAAAATATCAAATTAAAATAATAAAACATTGGACAAATTAAAAAAATAAATGTGGGTCAATTTGGAATAAAAATAAAGTTTAGGGAGTATAATGAACAAAAAATCAAATTAAAAATATAAATTATTGGACTAATTAAAAACAATAAATATGGGACAATTTGGAATAAAAATAAAGTTTTAGGGACTATAATGAACAAAAATATAAAATTAAAATTATAAAACATTATACTAATTTAAAAGAAAACAATGAATAGGGGTCAATTTGGAATAAAAATAAAGTTTTAAGGTCTAGAATGATGAAAATATCAAATTAAAATTATAAAACATTGGACGAATTAAAAAAACAATGAATAGGGGTCAATTTTGAATTGAAATAAAGTTAAGGGACTAGAATGAACAAAATACCAAATTAAAATTATAAAACATTGGAGGAATTAAAAAACAATAAATAGGGGTCAATTTGAAATTAAACTAAAGTTTAGGGGACTAGAATGAACAAAATATCAAATTAAAATTATAAAACATCAGACTAATTAAAATAAAGTTAAGAGACTAGAATGAACAAAATATCGAATTAAAATTATAAAACATAAGACTAATTAAAAAAATAAAAAGTGGTTAATTTGGAATACAAATAAAGTTTATGGATTAGAATGAATAAAATGTCAAAGTAAAATTATATATTATTGGACTAATTAAAAAACAATTGGTATGGGTCAATTTGGAATAGAAATGAAGATTTAAGGGCTATAGTGAACCGAAATATCAAATTAAAATTATAAAACATTAGATGATTTAGGGTTTGTGGTTTAGGGTTTGTGGTTTATGATTTAAAGGGTTTAGGGTTTAGAGAAAAATCATTAATGATTTAAGGTTCATACATTGATAGATACATGCATACATACTTACATGCATTAAGATTTAGATATTAAGGATTAAGGTTTATGGTTTAGGGAAAATTCATTAAGGGTTTAGGGTCCATACATTGATATATACATACATACATTAGGGTTTAGGGTTTAAGGGTTTAAGTTTATGATTTAAGAGTTTAAGGTTTAGGGTTAATGGAAAATTCTTTAAGGGTTTAGGGTTCATACATTAATAGGTACGTGCACACACTTATATACATTAGGGTTTAGGGTTTATGGTGTATGGTTTAAGTTCATGATTTAAGGGCTTAGGATTTAGGGAAAATTTATTAAGGGTTTAGGGTTCATATATTGATAGATACATACATATATACTTACATATATTAGGGTTTAGGGGTTTAGGGTTCATACATCGACATATAAAATCAAAAGTCAAAACTATGAACCCTAAACCAAAAAATGAAACCTTAAACCATAAACTAAAACGCATAAAATAAAATCTCTAAATCTAAACCTTAAATCAATACCCTAAACCCTTAAACCTTAAACCCTAAGGCACTAAACCCTAAAAACTTTAAACCATATTAAGAGAGGGGTGCCCTTGGGCGAATCCCAAAATAGAATAAAAAAAATAAAACGGCTAATTAAAGGCTATAAAGCTGTACCATCCAATCTCTATAGCTGTGCAGCCTGTGCTTCACAAATAAAGCTGTAAAGCTGTACCATCCAATCTGAGTTTTTAACCTTTTGTTATTTATTTTTTACATTGCTGTTATTTTTATTATTTTTATTTTTTCACATCACGGTTAATTAAAGGCTGTCAATATTTCTTCAATATTTAAATATTTTATTGTGTTTTAACCGATAAAATTTGTTCGTGATAAGCAACTTGATATTACTTAAACATGTCTCGAGTTCGAGGTCTTCTGTATGCATAAGAAAATTGTTGGGAAACTCATCCACCAAGACTAATGTGTGACATCAGTCGGTCTCAGAAAGAAATATTTTATTTCATTAAATTTGATGAGAATTAATTAGTGTTTATAAACACAAGTTAAAAATAATTGATAAATTATCAATTACTTAATATTTTTAATAATTAAGAAAAAAATAAATATATTTAATGTATTAGATTAGAAGTATAATATAATGTCTAATTTAATATTTCTTAATTTCATAAATTATTTGTATTACTTGGTTCAATATTTTTATTTTTTAGTATTCACTCTTCATTAAGTTTTTGTAATTGATAAATTATCAATTACTTTAATTTTTTTTTCAATTTTAGTACTTAATATATATATGTGTGTACGCGCGCGCATATACATCATATATGTATATCAATATATGTAGGTGTATATGTATATATATCATATATGTATATCAACTTATGAAATTTTTTAATTCATCAAGTCATAGATTTCGAGTCAATATCAATTCAGGTCAACAACAGGTCGGGTAACTTAATAGGTCGGGTTCAAAACAAGTCGGGTTTAAAACAGGTCGGGTCCAAAACAGATCGAGTCCAAAACAGGTCGGGTAAAATTGGATCTCGTGTCAATTTAGTTGGGTAAAATCGGTTATATGTCAGGTCGGCTTCGGGTTCGGGTTCGTTTCAGTCAGGCGCATGTCGGGTTTCAGGTCCACTGTAACAGGTCCAATTCGGGTTCAGGTCGTTTTCAGTCGGACGCAAGTCGGGTTCGGTCACTACAGTAACAGGTCGAATTCAGGTTCGGGTCAACAACAGTCGGTTACAGATCGGGTTAGGGTCATTAAATTTTCAAGTCAAATCAGGTTTTGACTCGAGCAGGTTTCAGTCGGGTCAGCTTTTTACATCCCTAATATTATCCGATGAAATAGGCACATTGTGGTGGCACGCCCATAGTGATTGGACTCGTGGCTTGTAACACCCCAATTTCTGCCCTAAATTAAAACCTTAATAATTGGAAATTTTAATTTAAAAACCTAATTGAATTTTCGTGATTAACTTGGGAATTTTTGGAATTTTAGTGACCAAATTTCAAGGGTTGCAAAATTTAGGTGCCGCATCATAAACCCTAGAAAATTGTGGTGGCTTGTCTTGTAATTTACCCATTTTGGGTGATTTAAATACCTATTTTTCATTTCTGAGATCTTTTTGGCCGCTCTCTTCATCTGCAAATCCCTTTTCCTCTCGTGCGAACAAGAAAAGAAGCTCAACCCTTTTGTTCTCCGTTTACCGTCCGGAAACGGGCCAAACGTCGTCCGTTCGACGGTCCGACACCACCGTTCGATTCTCCGTGGCTGCGCGATCAAAACCCTAGCCACCAACTTTGTTTTTCGTTCGCCGTCGTTGGGAAATGGTTCGAAAACCGTTCGTCTTCCTCCAAAGCGTCACCGATTTCAGTCGTTTCACCGTGGTTTCGAGTTTGGGTGAGTGCGGAAAGGGTGTGATTGGTGATTGGTTGGCTGGAAATAACGTTTAGACGTTACCGGCATGTTTTCCAGCTAGGAAAATCGTTTAGGGGAAACCCTAATTTTCAAATCGGTAGGAATTATGGATTTTTGAGCTTGAACCGGTCTGAACCGGTCCAGGGGATGAACCGGGTTGATAGAACCGAAACAGTTCATTTTATTAAACAGTCGGCTGATGTCAGTGATGACGTCAGTGTTGACCTGTTGACCTGTTTGACCCGTTGACCTGTTTGACCGTTGACCGTTTGATCGTTGACTTTTTTTAGAAAAGAACTATTCTATGTTTTTCGACGTCCTGATTCCGTTTCCGCTGCCTGTTTCCCCAAATTCGAACCCGAAAGACCATTTTGATCTCTTTTATTCGAGTATGCCTAGTTTATAAAGATTTGAATATCAGAAATTTAATTGGTATTATTCGTATTTGCAGACGACATTGACTCTGATACTGAGATCCTTCCTCCTCCTTCACCTGGACGACCTCATGTGGCTCAGACATCGGGATCCGCTTGTGAGTTTAATTGTTAATATATATTCGATATTTATATTATCAGTGTCTTAGCATAGTAGTAGTTTTCTTGATGGTGTATTTAACTGTTATAGGAGTTGACTCTGATCGACCTAGAGATAGAGCTGAGCGTGGGAGACGTTACCGTCGACGTTGAGTGTTAGCAACTTGAGGTGTGTTCTCTTCTGTGCTGTCTGTTTACAGTGCTCTGTATGTAAATGTGTTGATTTGTTGAAATGTATACATGATATGGTCTGATGAATATTATTGTAATAATCTGTTGATCTCTGATGTTTGACTTGTTCAACATTCTGTTATGTTATGAAATATTTGTATATACATTCAAATGAGGATTACTGTATATCAGATTATATGATTATGCATTTCTGTTGATAAACAATGCATTTAGATTCAGAACTCAGATTTTCTGTCATCTCATTATGGGTGGGATTATGTACGGGGAAGTTCAGTAGCTTCATCCTTCGGGATGATGTTTACTTTGGATAAGTGGTTTCGCCTACGGGCTGGATTCGACTTCGGATGGTGACGAGGTAGAGAGTGGTTCTAGGAACCTTACTCTTCAGATGGTGATGTAGTTGAGTGCATGTCATATTGTGTTGCATATTCATTCGCACTTGTTTATGTGTGTGAACTGATTCATGATGGAGAATTGTATACTAATAATATCTGATTGATTCTGTTGATATGATGATACTGTTAGTTCTGTTTGCACTGTAGATACACACTGAGCGTTATCGCTGACTTCCCCTTAGTTTCTATTTTCAGATATTCAGGTCTAGGCTACGGTACTTGGAGGACCTCGTTTTCCAGCTTTATTTATTTACTATTATCAGTATGAGACTTGGACTTATTTTTATTATATGTTTTATCAGATTGTATATAATGTCATATTCTAGCTGTTTTATTTGAGGTTTTTACGTTTTATCATACATGCACATTTTGAATATTTAATATTTTCAGGAATATTTTATCAGTATATAATATACAATATTATTATTATCTATTTTAGAATTGAAGTTTTGAATCAGGTTACTTGTGTGAGGGACAAGCTTTGAATTTTGACTCCTTATATTTGACCCAGTTCTTCCGGGTCGGGTTTAGGGGGTTACATTTAGTGGTATCAGAGCCAGGTTCAACACTCGGCCTAGATGATTTAAATCAATTTTAAATTTAAAACAAATAAAATTTTGCATGCATTATCAAATGTTTTAGGGTAAAACGAGAATTTCAGAAAAAGTTATGATCTTTTATGAATAATATTTACACATAATATGAATAAGGTCTCCAAGTACCTATTCTAATCTTAGGATTCTGTCTTTTGTAGATGCAGATAGTGACCGAGGTCGTTCCACGACTGCAGATAGTGACGTTCCACCTCTTGAGGGTTCGATACAAAATAAGAATGAGGTCCAAGGTGCGAATGTGGAGGAGAAACTTGTGAACCAGACTAGAGCTAAGCAGACTGGAGCTCAGCAGACCGATGGAGGAGACCCACATGTTCAGCCTGCTCAGAGTAGTGGTCATCGTGATTCAGGGGATAGTGAGACAATGGGCATGGATGTTGTTATCGTTCAGAGAGAGTTATTGAGATACCTTCGTCAGTCTGAGGGTGTTCGGAGACCCATAACCACAAAGTTTCTAGCTGTCGGGATGACTATGTTCGATGTAAAGAGGGGTACAGACCCAGCAGATGCAGAGTATTGGCTGAAGAAGCTTTAGCGATTATTTGTTGAGATGGATTATCCTACCGATCGGAAACTCAGGGCTGTCATTTCACTGCTGCAGGGTGAAGCCCATAATTGGTGGGAGGCTGAGGAGCTTGTTACTCCAACTAGTAGGGTTACTTGGGATCATTTCAGACAGGCTTACCGTGATCGTTATGTCGGAGCTGAGTATATTGCTAAGTGCAGAGATGATTTTTTGAATTTGAAACAGAATGATATGACTGTTAACGACTACGAGATCGAGTTTATGAGATTGATGCAGTACGTCCCAGGGTTAGTGACAAC
This sequence comes from Hibiscus tridactylites, assembly GCA_958450335.1. Lineage (NCBI taxonomy): Eukaryota > Viridiplantae > Streptophyta > Magnoliopsida > Malvales > Malvaceae > Hibiscus > Hibiscus tridactylites. Next base: position 12,593,611 of record OY288289.1, on the reverse strand, counting down.
AGAAAAAGGCAAGTGTGATTGGTTTCTAAAGGGATTGCGACCTATGATAAAGGCTGGTGTTGCTTCACGTATGGACCAAGAATAAAAAGACATTACTCGATGAGCTAGGATAACTGAGCGTAATGAGGCAGAGTTGAGACATCTTGAGTTGCAGGGATCTGATAGAGGGAAGAGATCAGTGTCAGTGCCAGTTCAGCATAGTCAGGGAAATCAATCCAGAAAGAGAACCAGAGATGATTCAGACTATCAGAGTTATTCGAGAGCTAGACCAGTGACTCCTTCTGTTCCAAATGTTAGTGTTGGTTGTTCGACCGGTACTCGAGGAGTGCCACAATGTCCTTTTTATAAGAAGTGGCATTCGAGCGAGTGTATGAGGCAGACTGAGCTTGTTTCAGATATGGCTCATTCGAGCATCGTTTCAGAGATTGTCCGGTTCCACCTCTCTCAACTTTTACTACTACTCAGTCTCAGGCCTCAGTAGAGACTCCCGCCAGGGGAAGAGGCCAGGTCAGATCTGTTACTTCAGGCTCTACTAGTAGAGGTAGACCAGCTCCGAGTAGAGTATCAGCAAGATCAGGGGCCAGACAGTCGGGTTAGTTTATTCTACTATGAGGCACGAAGATCGTGATGAGCCAGATGTTATTGCCGGTACATTATCTATCCATTCTATTCTGTATTTTGCTCTGCTAGATAATGGTTCGACTCATTCATATGTTGCGAGTTCTGTGTCTTGGGGTTTTGAGATTTCTGTTGAGGATACCATTAATACTGTTACTGTACACAGTCCAGTGGGTAATCTAGTTGAGGTTACTAAAGTATGCAGGAATTGTCCTCTTGAGATTCAAGGGGAGATCTTTCTAACTGATTTGATGGAGTTACCCTTTGGGGAGTTCAATCTTATTCTGGGTATGAATTGGTTGTCTGCACATCGTGTTACTTTGGATTGTGAAAAGAAGAGGGCTACATTGAGAACTCATGATGATCGTGAGGTGATTCTGATTGGTGAGCGTAGAGGGTTCCTATGTAACATCGTCTCAGCTCTCAAAGTTGAGAAAATGATCAGAAAAGGTTCTATTGCTTATTTTGCCTATATCATTGATCCGAGACAGTCTAATTCCGGATTAGATAATATTCGAGTTGTGAAAGATTTTCTAGACGTTTTTCCGGAAGAATTACCTAGGGTACCGCCGAAACGGGATGAGGTTGAGTTTGGCATTAAGGTTTATCCAGGTACAGCTCCTGTGTCTATGGCATCATATCGGATGGCACCGAAATAACTTAAAGAGTTGAAGATTTAGTTGCAAGAACTGTTGGATCGAGGTTTCATTCGACCCAGTGTTTCTACTTGGGGAGCTCATGTTCTTTTTGTTAAGAAGAAGGATGGGACACTTCGACTCTGTATAGATTATCGGAAGCTGAACAAGCTGACGTTCAAGAAAAAATTTCCTCTCCCTCGTATTAATGATCTGTTTGACCAGTTCTAGGGAGCTACGGTATTCTCTAAGATAGACCTGAGATCTGGTTATTACCAACACGATATGGCTATTATGAGCTCCTTGTGATGCCTTTTGGGTTGACTAACGCCCTTGCCGCTTTTATGGATATGATGAATATGATGTTTCGACCCTATCTTGACCAGTTTGTTGTGGTATTTATTGATGATATACTGTTATATTCTAGATCTGAGGCAGAGCATGAGGAACATCTTCATATTGTGTTACAGATTCTGTGTGAGAAGCAACTGTATGCAAAATTCAGTAAGTGTGAGTTCTAGCTTTCTAAGGTTATGTTTCTGGGACATAAAGTTTCTGCTCAGGGTGTGCAGGTTGATCCGATGAAGGTTGAGGCTATTATGAGTTTGAAGCAACCCAAGAATGTTCTTGAGGTTCAAAGCTTCTTGGGTTTAGCTGGTTATTATCGGAGACTCGTTGAGGGTTTTTCTTCTATTGCAGCTCCATTGACTAAGCTTCTGAGGAAGGATGTTCCATTCGTTTGGACTAAGGCTTAGTAGTCTAGTTTCGAGAAGCTTAAGTCCGTGTTAACTGAAGCACCAGTTTTGATTCAGACAGAGCCTGGTAAGGCTTATACAGTTTTTAGTGATGCTTCGTACATCGGATTGGGGTGTGTTCTAATACAGAACGGGAAGGTAGTGGCTTATGCATCTCGACAGTTGAAACGCATGAGTGTAACTATCCTACCCATGACCTAGAGCTTGATGCTATTATTTTTGCACTTAAGATCTGGAGACACTATCTCTACGGAGAGAAGTGTTATATCTATACAGACCATAAGAGTCTGAAATATCTCCTCACTCAAAAAGAGCTTAATCTGAGACAGCGTCGCTGGTTAGAGCTTCTCAAGGATTATGATTGTGAGATTGAGTATCATCCGGGTAAAGCTAATGTCGTTGTTGATGCATTGAGTCGTAACACCATTTCAGATTTGAGAGCTTTGTTTGCTCGGATGTGTTTGTACGACGATGGCAGTCTGTTGGCAGAACTTAGGGTTATTCCTACATTGATTTTTGATATTCGAGCTGAGCAGCCTAGTGACCTGTTTTTGATGCATCGTATCAGAGAGGTGCATGAGGGTACATCTCGAGATTACTTTATTGATCAGGATGGGGTATTGTGTTTTCGTGGCCGGTATTGTATTTTGAGGAAATCTGGGTTAAAACAGGTTATTCTCCGTGAGGCCCATGACAGTCCTTATTCTGTGCATCTTGGTGGTGAAAAGATGTATAACAATCTTCGTGAAAGGTACTGGTGGAAAGGTCTCAAGCGGGACGTCGTCGGATTTGTATCGAGATGTTTGACTTGTCAGAAAGTCAAAGTAGAGCATCAACGTCCATCTTGGTTACTACAACATATTGAGATTTCTCAGTGGAAGTGGGAGTGCGTGACTATTGACTTTGTTAGTGGACTTCCTTTGACTCCATCGAAGAAGGATTCCATCTGGGTTATTGTTGATCGTCTGACGAAGTCCGCGCATTTCATTCTTGTCCGAGTTAACTATTCTTTGAGTAAGTTAGCATGACTTTATATTTCTAAGATCGTTCGACTTCACGGGGTACCGTTATCTATTATTTTCTGACAGAGATTCGAGGTTCACTACAAGATTCTGGGGGTCTCTTCATTTTGCTTTGGGTACTCGGTTGAACTTCAGTACATCTTATCATTCGCAGACAGATGGTCAATTTGAGCGTGTGATCCAGAATCTTGAGGATATGTTGAGGGGTTGTATTCTTGATTTCAGAGGCAGTTGGGAGGATTTCCCGCTGCTTGTAGAGTTTGCTTATAATAACAGTTATCAGGCCAGTATTAAGATGGCACCGTATGAGGCTCTGTATGGACGTAGGTGTCGTTCACCTATTGGTTGGACTGAGTTGAATGAGCACAGATTGTTGGGACCAATGTAACGCCCCGGTTTAGGGGTCAGGTAAAAAATAATAATAATAATTTAATATTATTTCCGGGTCCGGTTTTGTAATTAAAAATAATTTTGGGCCTCGGGTTTTAAGACAACAAAATTTAGTTGGACCATATTTTAAACAAGCCCACATGGCCATGGGTGGCACCTATTGTGGTTTTCCTTTTTCATTAAGGGTATTTAGGTCTTTGGACCTTTAATTTTAAATCAACCTAAATAATGTTTTATGTAGTCATCTTCTTCCCTCTACTCCCCATTTCTTTTCCATCGACAAAAAAGAGCCATCCCCTTGGAGCACTATTTCATTCCATAACTCATCCAATCTTGAAGGTTTTTCAAAGGTAAGGCCATTTTTGACTTGCTCTCATCATCCTCTTCGAGCACATATCTTTATTTTCTATAAAACTCATGATTTTTGTGATTTGGGTGTTTTGAGGTTTTGACTAAAAATGTCATTTTTAACACCTTTAACTTAGGTTTTTGATCTCTAAATGATATATGAGTTGTTTTCAATCTAAAGGGGTCCAATGGGTATGATTTTTATGAAGTTTTGGGGTGTTTCCCGGAATGGGGTTTTGGGGAGGTTTTTGGGAGGCTTTAAGTTGAGTTTTGGGGGTGTTTTATGTGAATATGAGAGGGCTGATGGATAGGCTACATGTAAGGGAAGTTTTGGAGACTTTAGGGAGTAGTTTGAAGGTTGAAATCAATGGTTTTAAGGGTTGCTTAAGGGCTGCTCGGAAATTGGTATTTTAGGCTTGTTTTCAATGTGAAAATTGAAGTCTTGTACTTAGTATGTTATCCGGGTTGATTATTTTAGAACATGGACTGATTGGGGTTATTTGCTTGGTGTTGGAATGCTTAGAATCAAGGATTTTGGTTGGAGAAGCTTCGGGGACAAATCCGGGGATTTCGGAGTCTTGAGCTCGGTCTTCGATCTTCTCTTGGGTAGCAACGGTGAGTAGAATTGTTGATTTATGCATCATGCTCGACATGGATCCTTTTGGGGTTTGGGTGGGACCTTGAGGGGTCACCTAAACCCGTGTGTAAGCTTCTCCACTCCCATGTTGTTGTGATATGTTGAATGCATATATGTCATAATTGTTAAGTGCATTTTGAGTTGTTAATTGTGTAGTCGAGTTGAGTTCGTGCCTCACGTGATGGTGGTCTAAACTACGGTGATGTGTAGTCCCACCGGTAGTGACTAGTAGGGTAGTCCTTTGATGTGTAGTCCCATTGGAAATCCACTAGTCGAAACGGTGATGTGTAGTCCCATCGTAAGTGTATGTTGGTTGTGCTTGAGCAAACCAAGTGTAGTGGTTGAGATAGACCCTTGTGCATCCATTGTTTTCTTGCATACAAATCGTATTTCGGAAAACTGCATGTTGTAAATTGTAGAGCCTCTCTACTAAGCTGGATTGCTTATGCTCTTTGTTTCCAACGTGCAGATCGTTAGAGTTCGGGAGGCGAGCGGGCGAAGGAGGGGCTTTTGGAGTTCTCAAGCGAGTTTAAGTATGGTTTGCTTTTGTAATAATGCCTAGACAATGGGGTATAGAGTGTTAGGGGTTGGGGTCAAACTCCCTAGGAAGTTATGCTTGAAATTGTTAAACCTATATTGTGTTATGTTCTGCTTCATGGATTATGCTCTATGATTCTTATGTGGATTATTTGTTTATGCCTGAATTTGTATGAGGTTGGACTATGCATGCCTTAAGCTTGACTACCATGTGTGTGATGCCTATGCTTGTTAAGTAGGTTCCTTGTGATATTGCTTGAAGTCTAGATAGGTATGATTCACGTATACCCAATGCTTGTAAGCTAAAATCCGACTGTGGTTGTTGTATGTATGCTTGTTGAAATGGTTGTGTGAGCGAGTCTTGTAGTTGTTGGATCATGCCCTTGGTTCTTTTGAGCTTCTACTTATGTCCATGCATGATCTTAATGTTTTTCTATGGTTAGGAAGTCCATAAGTTGGGCAGTAAGTGATCCCCTGCACTAAGGTTTCGAAACCAGGGGTAAGGTTTCGAAACCTTTGCAGAGGATTTTGGTTCAAGGGGTCACTGCCAGCCAAAGTTTCGAAACCTTTGGGGTAGGTTTCGAAACTATGGTCAAAGGTTCTGAAACCTTCCCCAAGGTTTCGAAACCTTTGGTGAGATTTTGGTTCCAGGACATTCTGCCAGCCAAAGTTTCGAAACCTTTGGGGTAGGTTTCGAAACTATGGTCAAAGGTTCTGAAACCTTCCCCAAGGTTTTGAAACCTTTGGTGAAAATTGGTTCCAGGGGTTTCTGCCAGCAAAAGTTTCGAAACCCCTGGTGAAGGTTTCGAAACATCTGCCTAAAACTGCACTGTTTGAATTGTTCACCCTTTTTAAAGAGATAAATACATAGGAATTAATATGCCTCTAGTTAAGATTAAAATTTGGGCGTCTGAGTGTGGTTGGGGGGGTCGTTTGTGACTAGTTTAAAGGGAAAAAAATTTAGGGTTGCTAACCGAGGAGGAACCCTTTGGGTTTCGCTTCGGTTTTCCCCGTGTAGCCCACTCGGACCGGTCATCCGGCCAGACCGGGACGAGGGGGTTACAACCAAAGATTGTGCACGAGGCTGAGCAGACTGTCAGATTGATTCGGGATCGACTTAAGGCTGCTTTTGACAGACAGAAGTCTTATGCCGATTTGCGAAGTCGTGATCTTGAGTTTGAGGTGGGTGATGAGGTTTTCTTGAAAGTATCTTCTTGGAGGAAGGTACTTCGGTTTGGTCGGAAGGGCAAGCTGAGTCCTCGTTACATTGGCCCTTATCGGATTATTCGTCAAGTCAGACCAGTTGCCTATCAGCTAGAGCTACCACCTGAGCTTCAACGTATTCACGATGTTTTCCACATTTCAGTGTTGAGACGTTACATCGTGATCCGTCACATGTTATGCCTTTTGAGGATATTGAGGTCCGTCCTGATTTGCGTTTTGAGGAGGAGCCTATTGAGATTCTTGCTCAGGATAAAAAGGTTCTCAGAAGGAAGACCATTAAAATGGTCAAAGTCATGTGGCGTAGTCGTAGTCATGATGAGGCTACGTGGGAGCCCAAGACTGTCATCCGAGCTCAGTATCCGCATCTTTTTGCTCTAGGTAAATTTCGAGGCCGAAATTTCTTTTTATCTGGAGAAGAGTTGTAACACCCCAATTTTTGCCCTAAATTAAAATCCTAATAATTGGAAATTTTAATTTAAAAACCTAATTGAATTTCCGTGATTAACTTGAGAATTTTCGGAATTTCAGTGACCAAATTTCAAGGGTTGCAAAATTTAGGTGTCGTTTCATAAACCCTAGAAAATTGTGGTGGCCTGTTTTGTAATTTACCCATTTTGGGTGATTTAAATACCTATTTTTCATTTCTAAGATCTTTTTGGCCGCTCTCCTCATCTGCAAATCCCTTTTCCTCTCGTGCGAACAAGAAAAGAAACCCAACCTTTTTGTTCTTCGTTTACCGTCCGGCAAGGGACCAAACACCGTCCGTTCGACGGTCCGACGCCACCGTTCGATTCTCCGTGGCCGCGTGATCAAAACCCTAGCCACCGACTTTGTTTTCCGTTCGTCGTCGTTGGGAAACGGTTCGAAAACCGTTCGTCTTCCTCCAAATTGTCACCGATTCTGGTCGTTTCACCGTGGTTTCGAGTTTGGGTGAGTGCGGAAAGGGTATGATTGGTGTTTGGTTGGCCGGAAATAACGTTTAGACATTACCGGCGTGTTTTCCGGCGAGGAAAATCATTTAGGGGAAACCCTAATTTTCAAATCGGTAGAAATTGGGGATTTTTTAGCTTGAACCGGTCTAGGGATGAACCGGGTTGACAGAACCAAACCGATTCATTTTATAAAATAGTTGGCTGACGTCAGTGATAACGTCAGCGTTGACTTGTTAGACTCGTTAACCCGTTTGACCGTTTGACCCATTGACCGTTGACTTTTTCAGAAACGGCTATTTTATGTTTTTCGACGTCCTGATTCTGTTGCCGCTGCTCGTTTCCCCAAATTCGAACCCGAAAGACCATTTTGATCTCTTTTAATCGAGTATGCTTAGTTTTTAAAGATTTGAATATTAGAAATTTAATTGCTATTATTCGTATTTGCAGACGACATTGACTCGGATACTAAGATCCTTCCTCCTCCTCCACCTGGACGACCTCCTGTGGCTCAGGCATCGGGATCCGCTCGTGAGTTTAATTGTTAATATATATTCGATATTTATATTATCAGTGTCTTGGCATAGTAGTAGTTTTCTTGATGGTGTATTTAATTGTTATAATAGTTGACTCTGACCGACCTAGAGATAGAGCTAAGCGTGGGAGACGTCATCGTCGACGTTGAGTGTTAGCTACTTGAGGTGTGTTCTCTTCTGTGCTGTTTGTTTACAGTGCTCTGTATGTAAATGTGTTGATTTGTTGAAATGTATACATGATGTGGTCTGATGAATATTATTGTAATAATCTGTTGATCTCTGATGTTTGACTTGTTCAACATTCTGTTATGTTATGAAATATTTGTATATACATTCAGATTCGGATTACTATATATCAAATTATATGATTATGCATTTCTGTTGATAAATAATGCATTCAGACTCAGAACTCAGATTTTGTGTCATCTCATTATGGGTGGGATTCTGTACGGGGAAGTTCAGTAGCTTCATCCTTCAGGATGATGTTTACTTCGGATCAATGGTTTTTCCTACGGGCTGGATTCCACTTCGGATGGTGACGAGGTAGAGAGTGGTTCTGGGGAACCTTACTCTTCGGATGATGATGTAGTTGGGTGCATGTCATATTGTGTTGCATATTCATTCGCACTTGTTTATGTGTGTGAACTAATTCATGATGGAGAATTGTATACTAAAAATATCTGATTGATTCTGTTGATATGATGATACTGTTACTTCTGTTTGCACTGTAGAGACACACTGAACGTTATCGCTGACTTCCCCTTAGTTTCTATTTTTAGATACTCAGGTCTAGGCTACGGTACTTGGAGGACCTTGTTTTCCAGCTTTATTTATTTACTATTATCAGTATGAGACTTGGACTTATTTTTATTATATGTTTTATCAGATTGTATATAATTTCAGGTTCTGGATGTTTTATTTGGGATTATTACGTTTTATCATGCATGCACATTTTGAATATTTAATATTTTCAGGAATATTTTACGAGTATATAATATGCGATGTTATTATTATCTATTTTGAAATTAAAATTTTGAATCATGTTACTTGTGTGAGGGACAAGCTTTGAATTTTGACTCCTTATATTCAACCCAGTTCTTCCGGGTCGAGTTTAAGGGTTACCCCGTTCATGGCGCTTTTATCGTTCTACCGGCTGAGAACGAAACTTATCCGTTCCACCCTCCTCATGATGAACAGACAATCATACTCGGTACGAGATTTACTTACATAAGCGTAAAACGAACTAGAATAGTTTTACACACTTCGATAACTTTTTGCAGTGTTTTGCTAGTTAAATTAAATGAAATCTTAAATTAGTGTGATTTTATCGTGTGCAGAATCATGGTATAATAGAGACTATTTACAACTTCTCCGAGATTCGAACTTAAAACGGTATCGCTGTATCTCCACCAGATGCTTACGCTATTATGTGGCCATTTAGGGGATACTACCGGATGCAATGGTACGTATGACCAAATTCTATCATTTACAGTAATACGAACGCAGAATTTTATATAATAAAGAGATTTCTCACGCGTTGCAGATTCGATATTCCGAATGGAAGTTAATCACAGGGAGACATACGTTCTCCGCATCATCAATGCTGCAATGAACGAAGAAAAGTTCTTCTCCATTGCAAATCACACACTCATAGTGGTTGTGCAGGATGCCTCCTACTTTAAAAGGTTTGCAACCGAGTTCATAATGATCACCCCAGGACAAACCATTGATGTTTTGGTCCACGCAAACCAAAAAATCGACCAATATTACATCGTCATGAGGAATTTACACGACAGCTCTGCTGTATCGAACAATAACATCACCATCGGTGTTTTCCGGTATAGGAACAGTGTCGACAGATTGGATACTAATGCTTCCTTGGTAAAACTGCCGCAACCGGATGATTCGAACGCTGTGAATGGCTTCGTTGGTCGAATTAGAAACACCAGAGTGAGACATAACCCACCGTTGGAAGTGTCGAGATATGTCGATCAACGTGTCTACATCGCAATCTCGACTAGCTCCGTTAATTGCACCAACCCGGAATGTCTTGCCATTCCTTTTATGAGATTCGTCGCGGTGATGAACGATGTGATCTTTCAATTCCCGCATACCGACATCCTCCGAGCATACTACAACAGGAGCATCAATGATGTTTTCACCAAGGATTTTCCCCTCGAACCACTCGAATTCTACTACTTCACCAGACAATTGGGCGGTATCAATCTGAATGTCGGTATGAGAACGAGGGTTGTCGCACTAAATTATGGTGAATCGGTTGAGATCGTTTTCCAAGCAAAACAGTTTAGTTCCGGAGGAAGTCGTCCACTACATTTGCACGGTTTCAGTTATACCGGGTGGGGTCTGGCTCAAGCCATTTCAATAATGTCACGGACCCTAAGTCCTACAACCTGGTCGATCCACCGCTGATTAACACCGTGCATGTTCCCGCTAGAGGATGGGTTGCACTCAGGTTTTTTGCAAACAATCCTGGTGTTTGGTTCATGCACTGCCACTTCGAAAGGCATAGTATCTGGGATATGGACACCGTTTTCCTCGTGAGGAATGGAGCCACCGTGGAAACGAGCATCCGTCCACCGCCGGCATCCGACATGCCCTTTTGTTCCGGGGATTAGAAGAAGAAGTAGCATTACTGAATGACTAACTAGTCTCCTAATGGAGCTGATTTAATGTGGAAATATTAGTGTTAATAAAAGCATATTCAGGCGCAGGTTAGATGAGAATCTAAGAAGGTTCATTGTCTATCAAATGATTTATGATTATTGAAGATGATTGTTTATTTTTTATTCTTAATCCCTATTTGTTCGTGAAATGTTCATTTATTAAGCTAAATAAATGAATATGCATAATTTTTTTATGTTCGTTTAATTAACGAACGAGCACGAACAAATGTGTGTTTGGTTCGTTTATGTTCACAAACAAGCTCATTTACCCAATTCTCGTTTTCCTCTTTTATTTATGTTTACATTTTAAATATTGGTGAATGTATGAACTAAATTAAACATAAGGTGAACTTTGGAGTTCAAACTGTGAAGCATAAAGAGTTTAAGGACAAGTGGTGTAATTTCACCATTTTTGCCAAACATATAAATGGAAATGTTAGCGAACATATAAACGAACATGTTCGTGAACGTTACACAATTATGACCATGAACTTTAAACGAACATGTTCACGAACCCTAAACAAACGAACATAAACACCTTCAAAATCAAATAAACGAACAAGAACGGAATTTTAAAATTTTAAACACTTGAAGGAAACATGAACACTTTTAAAAGTAAATAAACGATCACGAACAAAATCGTATTCGTTCAAACTTGGTTCATTTATACTCATACTTTTGATGCATTTTATTTTATTTTAAGAAACCCCATTTGTAGGGGCGAAACTAGAAATTTATAAAGGGGACCAAAATGAAATTTAAAAAAAAACTAAAAATTTATAAAGGGGTTAAAATGAAATTAAAATTTTTGAAGGTGATCATACTAAGATTTTACAAAATTTGAAGGGTTTATAGATGTAGTTTTACCCTTTTCTAAAAAAAATTATTTTTTTAATTAAAAAATGGCGGAACTAAATCCTTTTTTTACCTCTGTTCCGCCCCTGCCCATTTGAAGTATAGAAAAGTCATGTAGGATACTATGTTACATGGTTACCAATAGGGATGTATAAAGTTGACCCGACCTAAAAACTCGACTAAAAGCTGCTCGAGTCAGAATTTGATTTGACTTGAAAATTTAATGACTCAAACTCGATTTATAACCGACTGTTGTTGACTCGAACCTGACTGAATTCGACCTGTTAATGTAGTGACCGAACCCGAACTGCGTCCGACTGAGAACGACCTAAACCCGAATTGGACCTGTTATTGTGGACCTGAAACTCGACATGCGCCCGACTGAAACGAACCCGAACACGAAGCCGACCTGGCAGATAACTGATTTTACCCGATTGAATTGACCTGAGATCTGATATTACCCGACCTGTTTTGAACTCGACATGTTTTGGACCCTACCTGTTTTGAACCCGACCTGTTTTGAACCCGACCTGTTTTGGACCTGAATTATTTTGAACTCGACCTGTTAATTGACCCGACCTGCTTTAAACCCGACCTGTTTTTAACCTGAACTTATATTAATCTGATTTGATATTTACCTCACATATAATTGAGGAAATCTATGATTTGAGAAATTTAAAGTGTTGACAAATGTAAAGTATTAAGTGTTGATAAATGTAAACTATTAATTTATTAAATTAATTTAGTACTAACTCGTTCAATATAAATTATTTGTGAAGTTTAATAAGAATTAACATACTTAAATTTATTTTATTAAAAGATATATTCAAAATTTAAAGTTTTATTAAATTAATAAGTTGTGATGGATTAATTCTGTTATGTATGATTTATCCTAATAAAATCATGCTTATTCTGATAAAAAAAATAGATCTTTATAGTATTAGATTCAAATTAATCGATTAATAGACCTTATACTGATGGTTTAAAAATGGCTTAGCCATAAAAATTGCTCAAACTATACATTTTTTTCTAGATAGGTGTCTACAGTATTTTTGGACGAAATAAATGTTTAATGTTTCATTATGTAATCATTTTAAGATTTTTTTCGCGACAAACGTTAAAATTTCTCGTTGCCCAATTAAAATGCGACATGTAGTCTATTCCTGTAATTTTCTTTAATTTTTATTGTTTTAAACATAAAATCTTTAATTTTATTGAAAATTTGAAATCTTTAATTTCTCAACAACAAAAAAATCACAATCCCTTAAATTCATCTCTTCCTAGTCGATTCAACTACCACCGGCCATCCATTCCTCCGTCGACCCCAACAAGCGATATCTCAACCTTTTCTCATCAAAAATTAACGAACGAACAGTCAAACGAACTACAAACGTTGAATATGAAATTTTCAATCGAACAACGAACAAACGATAAACTGAGTCTTGCAACTCGTGCGACGAGAGGATGAGACCTCACAACTGAGACGACAACGTGGTGTTTCACAATGGTAAAGGAGATATTTAGGGATTTAAGTTAAAAAAAAAACATTTAAGTTGAGTTTTTTTTTGGAAAAAAATTAATGATTTTTTTAACAAAAATTAATAAATAGATTGTGTGTGATGCAGTAACTGGATGATATTTTTTTGGGTAAAGTTCATCTTTAAGTTTACTTCATATGTAGCCATCACTGCGTCTTCATTTCTGTGGAAAAACACTCACCCAGAATTTCTTCTCTTCCTGTCTTTTCTTGGAGTTTAAATTCCCGCTTCTTCATTTCCTAGAACTTCCTGGTGCACCCTTTTCTGCATTTTCTTGAATTTCAATGGAAATTTTAATTTCTTTTTAATTAAAATAGAGTCAATTTAAAGTAATAAGGGTTAAATTTATTATTTTTTTGAATTATGACTAAATTATTTGAATGTGCAAATATAAAAGACAAAATGTGTTATTATACAAAATATTTTAAATGCAACATCACCCTTTTGACAGTTAATAACATGTCAACGGTCAAATTAGAACAAAACTAAACGTTTAATGGTAAAATTGAAACAATCGAAAGTTTGGTTACCAATTAAATAATACATCAAAGTTTAATGACCATTTTTTAACTTTACCTAAATATTTTGATGGCAGTTGATTAAAAATCTTTAATAAATATTGAATAAAATATTAATCACATATTTCACCCAAAAATAATTTAAACACTTATCTAAAAACATTACAATTTAAGTACTTTTTATGGTAAATTTTTATAACAAAAAAAACATGCTAAATGTTAAAATAAGTGTTTAAACTGTCATGTTTTTTTAAGTGCTTAAATTCTTTTTTCTCTTTTAGGTGCCCAAACTATCATGTTTTTCTTATTTAGGTGCCTAAACTTTTTATGCCGCTTTTAGGTGCCCAAACAATCATTTTTTACTCCTTTAAGGTCAAATTGAGACACATATTTTGACTAAAAAATAATAGTTAGCTTAACAGTCAAATAAGTCCCCAAACTATACCATTTTTCAAATTAGGTGCCTAAACTTTGTTTTGACTCAAATAAGTGTCTAACGTTTTCAATGTTACTCAAATAGGTACTCGTCGTTACTGTCTGTTAATTTTCATTGTTATCTGACACGTGTCATTGTCTTAAAATTTTAAAATTATATTTAAAAATAAACAAAAATTAATAAAACAATATAATCTCAAATTTCACAAAATAGCCCTAAATTTTGAAATCCCTAACACCCCAAAATTCAAATCCCGATTTGACCTGCTTTTGTCGCCGATTGCCACGCCTCCGCCCATCACATTTGTCGTCGGACCATCACGGCCATTTACCCCATCACCTAGTCACCAAAAATCGATTGGCGTCATGTGAAACATCAAAAATTTCGAATGGTGCATTCGAATGATTCGCGACGAACAATACGATGAACGGTGTATGGATCACTCGGCGAGAGGGCGATTCATTCCGTCGTCGGAAACGCGACCAATGCCGGTGAGAGTGGCCGAATTTAGGGGGTTTAGGGATTTGGGGATTATTTGAAAATTTTAAGATATTTAAAAATATCTTATTTATTTTTTAAAATAAAAGTTAAAAAAAGTTTAATATTGCCACGTGTACGATTTTGATTGGATAACAGAAAAAATTAACGCTCGTCACGGTCAAACTTTAAATGTGTCACGGAATGAAACGTTAGACACATATTTAACTCAAAAAATAGTTTGGGCACCTATCTGAAAAAAAATATATAGTTTGGAAACTTATTTGATGGTTAAGTCATAATAGTTTGAGAACCTACTTTGACAAAAAAAAAATGATAGTTTGAGCACTAAAAAGGGGCAACAAAAAAATTTAGGCACCTAAAAGGGTCAAAAAAAAATAATTTAAACACCTAGAAAACGAGATAGTTTGAACACTTATTTTAATATTAAGCAAAAAAAAAAATACTAAAAAAGAGAGCAAATATTTGTTAGATTATTAGTTTGTATTATTATCGAAGTAGAGCAGTTTAAACTGCTACCAAGAGCAGAAAGAACAGATAGGGATCAAACTAACCCTAAGTTATTACAAAGCCTACCATCAACATTCAACATCAATGTTTGTGTCTATCTGTGTGCTATGTATACTTGTGATTATATCAGCAGGGTTTCGGCTAACACCCTTAAAATATCGGATGTTTATTTCTTCCCAAAGATTGGAGGTGTAAGCATTCCATGCAATCTTTAAGATCAGAAGTTCAGAACCAGCAATGACTTACCCTTCAAAAATTAGGTAGCCTAAGTTAGCTCATCAGTCCAGCGGCACACTGTACGAGTAATGCTGCAAAAGAGAGCAAATATAAATAAGGGTAAATTACGCTAGGTACCACCAAATTATTGGGACGACCCCTTTTTATCATCACCCTTTCAATTGGTTCAAATTTACAACCAAACTTTATTTTTCGACTCGTTTATATCATTGCACCGTTAAGAAGTTAACGGCGTGATGACTTGAATGCTAGGTCAAAACGACGTCGTTTTGCAGGAGAGAAATATAAAAATTGTGCACTCAATGGGATTTGAACATGAAACCGTTAGAATTAAAGGCAACATCCTAATCACTAAGCCAACATAATATCTTTATTTTATTTTCAGCAAAAATAATATATTTTTTAAATTGTAGTTGAGATTAATTCAATTTATTTTGTTATATAAATAATATTAATATACATATAATACTATATTAATATATATAACCAATAAATAAAACATTTATATTTAATAAAAAATATATTATCAATAATATTAAATATATAAATAAATAATATATTATTATAAAACTTAAAAAACAAATTTTCAAAAAAAAACAAAAATATACAAAAAAATTCAAAATCCACCAAAACATTATTATTTGTTTATATATTTTAATATTATTTGTTTATGAATAAATTTTTAGTTTTTAAAGTTTATAGTTTAGGGTTAGGGTTTATGAGTTTAGTGTTTAAGGTTTTGTTGGATTTTGACTTTTTAAAAATTTTGAGATTTTAGAAATTAGTCTTTTAGTTTTTATAATAATATATTTATCAATTTATATATTTAATATTATTTATAATACAAAAATGTTTATATATTTTATTTTTATTTATTATTTATTATTTATATATTAATATATGTATACTAATATATTTATATTATTTATATAAAATAATATTATTTATATGATAATAAAGTTTAAAATATATATTATTTGTGTTAAAAACAAACAAAATTGTTAATTTGATTTAGTGATTAAAAGTTTGCTTTTAATTGTGACGACTTGTTTTAGTCTAGCAATAATTAAACATTTAACAAAATTTGATTGTATTAAACAAAA
The DNA here is from genome assembly GCA_958450335.1 of Hibiscus tridactylites. Lineage (NCBI taxonomy): Eukaryota > Viridiplantae > Streptophyta > Magnoliopsida > Malvales > Malvaceae > Hibiscus > Hibiscus tridactylites. The sequence continues at coordinate 12,577,601 of OY288289.1, read as the reverse complement.
ATAGGCATATGGCAATGTGATTGCCTACTTATGCCCAACACTGCATTGAAGAAGCCTCCCACTTTTCATTAATTACCCATTTAATCCCTAACAAAAATACTTCCCATTGTCCCCTTCCACTGTTCTTCACCTCTTCTCCTTTTTAACTCCATCTGTCTGCTCAATCATTTTAAACAAAAATAAAGTGTATACTTCAACTGCTTTTCAGATTTCTTTCTCTTTCTTTCCCCCTTTTGATTGCATGAACCACAGACTTCCCCGCCTTGAATTTCCACCGTCGCAATGAAGTATATCCGAGCTAACAGCTTGAAACGCCTCTTCTCGTTGAAGAGACGCAGCTCCGATGAAGGCGCCGCCGCGAACCAACACGGGGTTTCCGAGGAAGAAGACAGAGCCGGCGGCAAAGATGCTTTTCAGGTTGCTTCAGCCGCTCCGAGACCTTCTTGGAGATGCTTCTCCTTTGAAGAGATTTTTGTCGCCACCAATGCTTTCAGCTCAGGTCTGTCTCCAACTTGCTTCTTGGGCTCAGTTTCTTTCTTGTCGGAAAATTTGATTTTTATGTTCGTATAAAGCAGAGAATTTGGTCGGAAAAGGAGGGTATGCGGAGGTGTACAGAGGAGTGCTCAGCGACGGGGAAGAGATTGCGGTGAAGAGGCTAACGAAAACTTGTACCGACGAACGGAAAGAAAAGGATTTCTTGACGGAAATCGGAACCATCGGCCATGTTTGTCACCCGAATGTGTTGGGACTTTTAGGCTGTTGCATCGACAACGGCCTGTATCTCATCTTTCAGTTCTCGTCTCGAGGCTCAGTTGCTTCGCGCCTGCATGGTAATATCTGTTCATATTTTTCGCTGTTTCGCTCATCGAACGGAACTGTTTCTCTTTTCCAGGTTTCATTCCAGTTTTTTTCCGATGCAGATTCGAATTCGCCACCAATGGATTGGAAAACAAGGTATAAGATAGCAATTGGTGCTGCAAAAGGACTCCATTACTTGCACAAAGTGTGCCAAAGAAGGATAATTCACCGGGATATCAAGTCATCCAACATTCTATTGACTGCAGATTTCGAACCACAGGTACTCATTTTCGAAACATGCTCTGCTTTCTCCGGTGTCGTATTCCGAGTTCTATGGTTTATTTGTTTCGAAATCGATCAATGTTTTAGATATCGGATTTTGGACTAGCAAAATGGCTTCCTTCTCAATGGTCACACCATTCCATTGCTCCAATTGAAGGAACATTTGGGTACTATAATTCAACAATCCTTTTCTTTTCTTATTGTTCATCGAGTCTAGACCGAAATCATAATACAGATTCAATGATGTTGCAGCCATTTAGCGCCCGAGTACTTCATGCACGGAACCGTGGATGAGAAAACCGATGTGTTTGCATTCGGGGTTTTCTTGTTAGAGATCATATCGGGAAGGAAACCGGTCGACGCCTCACACCAAAGCTTGCACTGCTGGGTAATGCTGCAATTGCAGTGCCTTTTCTTTAACCATAAACGTGACATTGCCATGCCTTGCTTAATGCTTACCCTTTCGAACTCGACAGGCAAAACCACTGTTGAACCGAGACGAGATGGAGAAATTAGTGGATCCGAGGCTCGGAGGGTCCTTCGACGGTTCACAGCTAAAGCAACTCGCGTTCACGGCATCGCTTTGCATCCGAGCGTCCTCTGCGTGGCGTCCAACCATGACCGAGGTATTTTTTACGTGCAATTTGATGCTCCAAGCGTTGATTGTGATTAACAAACAATGAATTCAATTACTTACACATATTTTAATCATGGGATGATGTAATATTCAAGGGAGCGTTAAGTTTTCAAACCAAGATTTTTGAAGGATCATTAGATTATAATTAGGGTCTTTTCCTGGTATTTAAAAAACCAATTGTGTGAATATTATATGATAAATGTCAGCTGTCATCTTCTTAAATGCAACATGCAAACTTAAATTAGGTAAATTTTGGTTCTCTGTTCTAAAAATGTTCTGTTCTACCTAACCTAAATCCCATGTCTCTGATATTTTCGTATTCGAATCTAAACACGGTCGAGAATCATTAGTACTCCGAGTCCGACAAGCATCAGGGTTCGAGTCTCACTAACAATCTCATTTAATTCAACCTTGTACGAGATCGGCCTCCGGAAAAAGATAAAAGGGAAATACTAACACAAGACATTGCTGATACATTTTCTTTTTTCTTGTCATGAATCACATAAAGCAAATGTTGAGGATGACTATTAATTAATTTATGTAAAATGACAGGTTTTGGAGGTGCTTATGGAAGGGGAAACAGATAAAGAGAGGTGGAAAATGGCAGAAGAAGAGGAGCAGGAAGAATTCTGGGGATTTGAGGATCTTGAGTATGAATGTCACACTTCTTTCTCAGTTTCACCAGATGATTCTATCTCTACTGCAAGTTCTTTGAGGGAAAGAAATTAAAATTAAATCCAAAAAAATCATTTAATATATATATATATATATACACATTTGTCTCCATGTAAATATAAATTATTTTTGCAATTATTAAAAAGTTAAATCGAGCATACCAACGGGGTTGGTCAAGTGGTAAGTAGTTTGGTATCGCTTGAAGAGGTCTTAAGTTCGAGACCTTGTGTATGCTGAAGATCCTCATTGGGAGACTCACCCATTAAAGTTAGGTGTGTGACGCGAGTCGGTCCGGATTAATCAGGGCAAAACCCTGGAATTGAGAGGATAACCCAAAAAAAGTTAAATCGAGTATAATTTACCTTTTTTCGTAAAACTCTTTATTTTTATTATTAATTTGAGTAGTTCATTTTCATTCATCCAACGATCTTGAAAAAATGTAAAATTAAAATATTTTATAATGTATGGATGAAATTTAAGGTGAAGCTAGAGTGCGGAGCCTTAATTTAAAATTAAAAAAGGGCACGACTTAAAATGTTACCTTACAATGAAAATATTATATTTTTTTTATAATATTGTAGATTTTTTATTTTCACGATAAGTTTCAAAATTTGTTAAAAATGATAATTTAAAATATTATCGAAAAATATATTATATTTTAAGTTGTGTAATAATATTTTAAGTTTTGTGTCCTTTTTACATTTTAGTTTTTATCCTTAAATTAGTTATAAAATATTTGATATTATATATAGAGAGGGAGAGTGAATTTGGTGCAAGAAAGTTTCCACTTGAATATTATAAATTAGGAAAACAACAGCTGGGAAAAGGTTAGAGAAAAAGCCAAATGGATGGGAAAAACAAAACCAAAAAGTCAACTAATGTGTTAACAAGTAATCACAAGATTGATGTTGTTTTGTCCATCATTTCAACCCTTGCCACACAAAATTACGTTATTTATATATTCTTTTATTTTATTTGTTATAAAATAATTTTATTTTACATTGCTATGCAAGGAAACGTCAATATGAAATATGTAATATTTTTAACAACTGGTATTCAACCTTTTCTTAATGTATAAATAAGATAGCTAAATATTTTGGAAAACAGAAAAACACATATCCTAAATGATTAGAGGTAAAGTAAGTTGATCAGTTCAGTTAATTTTTCATATTTAATTGATTTGGCCGATTAAATCCAACAATAATCAAATCCATCAATTTTTATGATAAATGTATTATTTTTTAAATAATTAAAAATAATCTATATTATATTTGGTAAATCCATCAATTTAATTATGTTTTTTTTCTTTAGCCATAGGTACCCAGTTTATTAGCTACTAATTCGGATTGGATACTATAGAGACTCATTATAGAACCGACCCTCCCAATTTAATTTGTTCCATTCGCAATATCATAATTCGAATATCTGACTTTGCTTAAGGGACTTAATGTCTCATCTTACTAGACCAACTGTTGTTGGTAATTTTATTATGAATTTTAATAACCAATAATATAAAATAAACTAAATCTAAATTGATTTAACCAAAATCGATTAGGTCAATTTTAAGCCAAAAATATATAATAACTCTCAACATTTGCTAATTTTAAGGAGTCGAATTATCCATATTTGTATGAGTGGACAATGAAGTGAACGAAAGGATAAGTAATTATTGCTCATTCATCAAACACCAATTATTTTTAGTACTGTGTCTTGGCCTCCATGCATGTTCTGCAAAATTTTGTGATACCAAATGGAAAGAAATTTCTTGAAGAAAAAAAAAAAACCCAACCAAACATTAATTGCTACATATAAAATAAAAATGACCATTAATATAATGATTTATATATAATATACTGACGGTAAAACCTTTAATTTTCACAAACGTTTTAATTTTAAAGTTTAGGAATTTAATTTTGGGTATAAGGTTTAGAGTTTGAGGTGTAGGGTTTAGAAGTTAGGGGTAATGGCTATAATTTAGGGGTTAGTGTTAGGATTTAGGATTTATAGATTAGAGTTTAGTATAATATGTTGAGGATTTAGGTTTTAACCCATAAACTCTAAATTCAATCACAATAACTAAATTCTAAACTACTAAACCTAACCCCTAAACTCTACCCCTAAACTAAATCCCTTAACCCTAAAAATAAAACACTTGTAGAAACTAAAATTTTCAACCGTAGTTTATCAAGTAATTATCCTTAATATAATTAACAAACCTAAAACATCAAATATTTATATATTATTTTAATTTTTAATTTTTCTTATTTTGTATAATAGCGTTTTTGTATTATTTATTATTTGAAAATGTTGGTTCATTCTACAATTTATATTTAATTTAATTTTTAATTGTTGGCCTAACAATTTAAAAAAAATTGTTTTACCTTTTTTTTATAATTGGTATAGCAACAATTAATTGTAAAATTAAACAGAAATGAAAAAGAAAAAACGAACTTCTCAAATAAAAAATAATACATAAACTTAATTTTATAAAAATAAAGCAAAAGGACTAGATTTTAAATTTTAAAACAGTACGGTAACTTCTAACATATTTTAACCAAAAAAATTATGCCAATGGGTCACATTGTCATGCCAGGTATGTTATATTAGACGTATCCCTAAAAGCTTGGTTCAGCCTGCCCTTGGTGGAACCCATGCCAGATGTGCAGCTCTCCAAATCATCAATATCAGATCTTTTTGCATTTTCTTCTTTTACATTAACAACCCAATCATTTTAAATAGGCTCACACTTAAGAAAAACATTTCTCTCTAATTCATTTTTAATCATTAGTATTTATTCATTAATTGATTAACCAGATCGAATACAATAGTCAACAGAGGCTCACTATAGTGACAACTCTAACTTTTGACTTTGCTTAAGAGACATATCAAGTATCATTTAATCCGACTAGATCAACCGATAATTGATTCTAATTTATTTAATCCAATAATACTCATTAGAAAGGACCTATAATATTCTTTCCTTTACTTATTTAATCTCATTTTTGTCTTGCTTGAGTCTTTATGATTTTTGGAATTAAACTAACAATAAAAGAACTAATACATTCATTTGGAATATCAAACATGAATAAGCTAATATATAGAATTTTTAGTAGCTGGCAAACAAAATATCACAATATTAATGTGTGTATATCAATACTTATGTTATGTTATTATTAGGGGTGTTCAAAATATCCAGCCCGAGATACCCGATTTGTTGATTTGATAAAAAAAATAAATGAGTTTTAAAAAAATGAGCAGGGCATCCGGCCCGTTAAATATCTCCCGATCACGGGTCGGGTTTAGGCTGTAATTTTTAAATCATACAGGTATATAGTTCGATTATCTATCTTTATTTTTAGATTATTAAGACTTTTTAGTTAAAAATTAAAATATTTCATTCCTAAATACTTTCAACTAATTTTTAAATCTCGTTCTCAAACATCTCACTCCAATGATGAGTACATGTTTTTATGTTTTATCTGTCGTTCTATTTTTTACTTTTAAATTTTATTTTTTGATTAAGTAATTTGGATTTAAACTTTATGTTTGGATTATGTTATTATGTAATTTGGACTTCTAAATTTCAATTTTATCCTTCGAATTACTCTAAATTTTATGATTTGTAAAAAAAATTATATAAATTCAATCCGGTTATCTTGTGACCCAAAATTGCAGGCACACAACTTACATGTACCCGATGTTAATGAGCCGGGTCATGGACCGATATTTTTAGTGCCCGAAACTTCATGCATCAAAATCAGAGATATCCGGTTATAAACACTCTTAATAATTATGTGTTTAAATATGTTCAAATTCATATTTTTAAAATATTAAAACAACGACAATAATAATCAAATTAAAACTCAATCATCAATTACAATATATTTATTCATTCTCAACTATCATGTATAAAAAATAATTGTAGCTCCAAACTTGTCAAATGGCATTGAAATTGGTAATCAATAACATATTAATGTTGTTGAGACAAGGATTCTATACTAGGTATAACATAGAGAATGGGCACATATATATTATTTGACATGAAATACATAATATATATATATATATTTAAGTTCATACTTATCAATAAAGTGGATGCAATGATTTAGTATTACAAAAAAATGTAAACAGGAACACATGGCGGTTGATGAACAGTTAGACTTGCCCTCTTTGATTAATGGGTCCGGCAGCCACAAGTTAATGCTCCCACAGGCCACAGGAATTTGTGTTAGTTGAACGCTGCAAGTTCTTGTTGTTTAGGACTTTGGAGCATCTTTAATTTTTTATGTTAGTCTTACTTTTTAAATATATATTAGTTTAATCATCTGTATCTGATTCATTGGTCGGCTAATTCAGATCGAGTTTTACAGATGTTCAATATGGGCTAATCTTTCCAACCTAATTTTCTCCATTCAGAAGTCAGAACGACATCATCTACATGTTTGACTTTACTTAAGGGATCTAGCGTCTCATCCCGTTAAAGCAACAGATTGTTAGTATATTTTTAAAATATATATTTACATGATTAATATTTGTGTATTTATTTATTCATTGGATTGTAAAGTTGAGAAGTTGGTTTATCTTATAAAGACTCATTGGAACGGGTGGTGCAACCACAAATACGAGACGTGGAGTTTGGAGATGGCAAACAGTGTTTCAATTGATAATATTATTTCCATCAATTGATTGACAAAAGCTGGAATTATTTGTTCTGGTGAGTTTGATTGATCATCTGATCCATCTTTACTAATTAATGAATTTACTTGTTACCTTGCTGTAAATTAGGGTTTAATTAATCTCAATGTAAAAAAGTACGATGTTAATGAAAGTGACGCCCTTCCTTTTATTATTATTTTATTCAAAGAAATTAATTATTTGCATTAATAATTTTTTATACAATACTTAAACTATCTGAATCTCATGTTATCTATAAATCATAGGATGTTACATGTTAAAATATTCGAATTTATGTCTTCCGGCGTATTACAATAGTATTGATATCAATTGAACTAAAAAGTTTGAAATGAATGTTAAGGAGACGTAAGAAACAATTGAATGGGGGTAAGTATAGTTCTTTACCATCTTATATATTTTTTGTTTATAAGCTATATCTAATTTTTATTTTTGATTGAAATCAATATTAATAAAAATTCATAATGAAATTTATTAACATGAAATTAAAGGGTGAGGATGAGATGGATCATATCTTGTTTTCATGCCGAGTTATGAGCAAAATATAGGATTTTTTTTCAATAGTGGGGAGTGCTTGTTGTTAGGCCTAGAACAATTTACGAGTTTATTATTCTAAGACTATTTTGGTGGCTTTTTCGGGAGTCTTAAATAAGGGTGAATTGCTGGTTGTACATCTGTGTTGTGGTCAACGTGGTTAGCTCGAAATAAGCTTATGTTTAACAAAAAACAATTAACGGTGGGGGAGATTTTCTTTTTTTGCCCAAGATACGTGCTTTATATTAGGTTAAGGCAGTAGGGGATGATTCTATTATTTCTGAGGCGGAATGGTGGACATGTCCATGAAATTGCTTCTCCCGTAGTGAAGGTCATTTGAATAGTAGATGGATTTCTTGGATGCCGTCAGTGGCTGGTTCGATTAAATTTAACGTGGATGGTTTGGCGCTGGGTAAGCTGAGTCTGGCGGATTGTGATGGAGTGTTACGTATTGGAAAGTGAATTAAAGAAGAAGATTATTTTGGAAACTTATTTCCATTCATATCATCATGTATGCTGTACAATCATCCTTATATACAAGGATTACAAAGACTGCATTGAATCTAATGTACATGCAACGTATGCTAACCTTCATAGACCTAGGTTAACTGACTAACTAAGAACCCTAACTAAATGCTAACAGCTTAACAGCTGGTTAACAGTATTCAGCAGCTAACAGACTTCAACATTCTCCCTGCTCTTTGCATCTGCAGCTAACAAACTTCAACACTCTCCCTGCTCTCTGCCTTTGTTGAATCTTCTTGAACCACAACAACATCATTTCTGGGCATCACTTTCAATCGTTTTCTAAACTCCTCAAAGTAGGATCGAGTTAAGGGCTTAGTTAGTCCATCAGCTACTTGACATGTAGTTGGAATGTAACCAATACAAATCTTACCAGCTGCAACTCTTTCTCGAACAAAATGTATATCAAGATCTACATGTTTAACACGTGAGTGATACACAGGATTTTCACTAATAGCAATGGCACTTGTATTATCATTCCAAATTTCAGGAACTCTAATTTTGTCATATCCCATTTCTTCAAGCAGAGACACAATCCAACAAACTTCTGCTGTAACATCAGCAATACTCCTGTATTCAGCCTCTATTGTAGACCTTGCAACAGTCTTTTGCTTTCGTGAACAACAAGAGACCAAATTGTCACCAAGATAAACACAACAACCTGACACAGACCTTCGATCACAAGCATTTGCTCCCCAATCTGCATCTGCAAAGGCTGCAACATGACAAGCATGAACAAAAGACTTCCTATACACTAAACCATAGTCCAAAGTGCCACTGATATAACGTAGAACACGTTTAACAGCAACCAAATGATGCTCCCTGGGTTCATGCATGAATTGAGCTAGTTTGTTCACACTAAAGGCTATATCGGGCCTAGTGTGACAAGCATACAAAAGAGCTCCAACAATGCTCCTGTAGTTCTTTGCATCATCAATAGGGCTGCCTGACACCTTATCTAACACATCATTACTCACCATAGGCGTAGGCATTGCATTAGCTTTGTGCATATTAGCTTGAACAAGAAGATCACGCAAGTACTTCTGTTGATTCAAAACTAAGTAACCAGGCCCTCGAACAACTTATAAGCCAAGAAAGAAATTCAAATGGCCTAGATCCTTCAATGCAAACCTCTCATCAAGTAAAGCAATGACTTTCTCTATTTCAATAGTCGAATGCCTTGTCAAGATTATATCATCCACATATACCAACATATAGGTATATCCAGTTTCATTCTTGAGAACAAAAAGAGATGCATCTGCCTTCGATTCAACAAAGCCAATGTCTAGCAAAAAAAATTTAAGTTTCTCATGCCAGTTACGAGGTGTTTGCCTTAGCCCATAGAGTGCTCGTTGTAGTTTGCAAACCAACATGGAGCCATCTGGTGCAATCTTTTCGAAGCCTGGTGGCTGATCCATGTACACATTCTCATCAAGGTCACCATTTAAGAAGGCATTGTTTATGTCAACTTGCCTTAGAGCCCAATCATTTGACACAGCAAGGGATAGCACAACATTCACAGTAGTCATTCGAACAACTGGACTGAAAGTGTTTCAAAAATCCTGGCCAGGTATTTGAGAGAAACCCTTCGCAACTAACCTTGCTTTGTGCTTGGAAATCGTACCATCAGGGTTACGCTTGTGTCTGAACACCCATTTGCAACCAACTGTGGACTGGCCCTCAGGTAACAAAACCAAAGACCATGTTCCATTGTTGTTCAATGCATCCAACTCAGCATGAACATCACCTGTCCATTCAGAAGATCGCAAAGCTTCCTAAATATTTAGAGGCTCCACCTCTTCTACATTAAACAGCTTCGGTTTGAAGATCCCATTCTTGCTTCTAGTTATCATTGGATGACCAGTGGTGGTTTCAGTCACAATTGTATCACTCTCAATCTCTGTGTCCTCATTTTGTGAAACACCAAGACCTCCAAGAGAATTTTCTCCATGCTCCAAATTAGTTGACACCTGCTGTTGAACTTCACGTGTTATTTCATGTGACACCTCACGTGACGATGTACCAGAATCACCCACAATGCTGCCTCCTTGACCACTATCTTCTTGCCTTGAATTATCCAAGGAAAACTGTGGCTCATGAATCTCCTCATTATGATTATCAGCCCCTGACCCTTGAGCATTATCAGGGTTCTGTAAGACATCTTCAGGCTCAGGAACACTAGCTGTTGTAGCATGTTCAACTTGAACTTCAGTTCGAGCTTCGACACGAGTTCGATTCCCACTAGCACCACATGTAGAGGTGACAACAGGCAACGCACACGATCGAGTCTTTTGCACCACTAGAGCACATTTATCATCTTTCTTAACTGTAAAGGGAAAGAAAGATTTATCAAAAACCACATGCCGTGAGACATAAATTTTGCCATTTGGAGCCAAGCACAAATACCCCTTATACTGACAACTGTACCCTAAGAAAGTACATTCTTGTGATCGAAAAGCAAGCTTATGTGTCTGAAACATCCTTAAGTGAGGAAAGCACCTGCAACCAAAAACTTTTAAGCTACCATAATAAGGTTTCTTCAGATACAAGCATTCATATGGTGTCTTGTTTTGTAACACCTTGGTAGGCATCCTGTTGATGAGATGCACTGTTGTGCATACATCAAACGACCAATAATTCAAGGGCAACGGTGATTGTGCTAATAACACCAAGGCTAGTTCAACCACATGCATGTGCTTGTGCTCAACCGTCCAATTCTGCTCCGAGGTATGTGGGCAAGATACCCGATGTCTAACACCTTCCCTAGACAGCACACGAGACAAAGATCTATACTCACCAGCCCAGTCAGATTGGAATTCTTTAATGTGTGATCCAAACTGATTCTGAACTAATTTAGAGAACAACTCAAAGGCTTGAACAGCTTGACTCTTGTCTCGCAACATATACAACCATGTATGTCTTGTAAAAGCATCAACAAAAGTGATATAATACTTAAAGCCATTAGAAGAAATGTGTGCAGGTCCTCATAGATCAGAAAAAACCAATTGAAAGGGTTGACTATACACTGTTGTAGAAGAAGAAAAAGGAAGCTTATGACTCTTCCCTACACGACAAGCAACACATATAGGCAATTCTGTTTTATTGAAACTTGAAGCAAATTTTACATTCGTTTCATTACAAATTTGCATAAGGCTTTCATGAGCAGGATGCCCAAGACGCTTGTGCCAAAGCTCATAGCTACTACCAATCTTATTACTAGGCCCATCTTCAATTCGAGCAACATTACAACCAACATTAGTGAATGAAGACACCAACTCAGTAGCAAACTGATATAATCCATCTTTCTCAGCACCTTGAAGAAGAACTTCTCCTGAGCTTTCATCACGAACTAAGCAAGTAGAGGCGTGGAACTCAAAGAACACACCGTTGTCTCTAGCAAACTTAGAGACCGAGAGAAAGTTCTTAGTAACACAAGGTACATGCAACAAATTAGACAAAAACAACTTGCGAGATGAAGAAGAAGAAGAAATAATTGAATGTCCCAGGTGTTTAATATCTAACTTAATATCATTTCCAACAATGATCTTACCTGGACCATTGTAACTTGAAGACCTCAAAAGGTTGGCAGAATCAGGGGTTACATGTTGTGTTTCACCAGAGTCAACCACCCAGGTATTTCGAGAAGTTGTTGCAACATTGATCTGAGGTGAATCTTGACCCTCATTAGCTTCTCCTGAATCATCAAAAAGCTCCTAACTGAACCTGCCCAGAAGCATGACCTTCTTGATCACCATCAGCTTGAAACTCTTCATCAAACCTATACCAACATTGAGTAGCCAAATGACCAATCTTGCCACAAATTTGGCATTGAATTTTGGCACGACCACCACGACCTCTACCATTCATTCGACCGCCACAATTAGAACCTCTGTAGCCATAACCACCTCAAGAGCTTGCACCACGAGCAGCAGTTGAACCACGAGAATTGAAAGCACCACCAGCAGCTTGAGCTACATTCGCACTGAAAGGCAAATCAAGATTGCTTTGAGCATTGAACCCTGCAATCTGAGCCTCTGCATCAATGAGTAATGACCTTACACGATTAACAGAAACCAAATCTTTGCTTGATGTAATAACATCAACAAAAGGCTGATAATCTTTTGGCAAGCCATTCAAAATACTTGCAATTTGCTCAACATCTGAGATGACACTATTGCAAGAAACTAGAGCATCACAAACTTTTTTAATTTGCTTAAGATAGACACTCATGGACTCATCACCCTTCTTGAAAGATCGAAGCTTGTAGTGAAGACCCATGACAGAAGTAGTCGAACGATTGGAAAAGAATTCTTGAACTGTTTTCCAGACCCCAGCAGTCGTTTTAGCTCCAACAAACTGAGCAAGAAGATTCGAACTCACCGTGGAAAGTAACCACGACGCTAACACACTGTCTTGCGCAACATAATCCTCGTAAGCATCATTTGGAGAAGACGTTCCATCGGCATCAGTGATCGTCTCAGGAGGAATCGTCATCTTCCCAGTCAAAAGCTTCTCCAGCTTATGACTTCGAACAGTCAGCAACACCTGCTGCTTCCAAAGCAGGTAATTCATTTAATCTAAAACAACACTAATCTTTTTGTTGGTGAACATCGCAGCACAATGAACAAGAACAAGGAAACACAATCACAAAAGCGGAAGACCTCCAGGATACAGAAAGCTTGAAAGACTCGTTACAAGCTCAAGCTTCTCCGGCGATTGATACCATATTGGAAAGTGAATTAAAGAAGAAGATTATTTTGGAAACTTATTTCCATTCATATCATCATGTATGTTGTACAATCATCCTTATATACAAGGATTACAAAGACTGCATTGAATCTAATGTACATGCAACGTATGCTAACCTTCATAGACCTAGGTTAACTGACTAACTAACAACCCTAACTAAATGCTAACAGCTTAACAGCTGGTTAACAGTATTCAGCAGCTAACAGACTTCAACATTACGAGATGTGATCGGTAGTGTATTGGCTTTATTTTCGGGTTCGCTGGGGGTGATGGTGTCAAATAAGGCAGAAGTCCGCACGATTGCTTACGCGCTTGACATGTTGGTTGTGTCGTCGTGGTGCACAACTTCCATATTATAGAATTCGATTCAACAGTTACATTGTCATGGGTGTTACATATTGAGTGTCGTGCATAGTGGTTATGACAATGTTTTCGCCAAATGCAGCATGTCGTTCGTTGCCGTACGTTTGTTTACACAATATATTTTGAGAAGCAAATGGGATGGCCAACGTGTTAACTAAGGGAGGGGTTGATCGTTCCCCAAGGTTCCGAGCCATTGATTAGTGTGTGGGGGTGTTTTCTCAGTGCTAGCATGATTTGGCTTCGTAGTGTGCGAGAATAAGTGTGGGTTAGTAATTGGTATGAAGCGGCATGTGCTTGGAGGTTGGGTGATGGTTAATCAACTGGGGGTGGGATGTCTACTGTGTTTTGGTTATGATATTTGTCAGCTTCGGGGCTTTGTTTAGTGTCAAATCGAATGAGACATTGTCACGTTAGGCCCCTTAAATAAGATCAAATGCTCCATCTGACACTGTTAATAGAGAAAACCAAATTGTAAGAGTCGTTTTCATAATGAATTTTTACAAAATACAAACTGAATTATTTAAAATTCATAATCATAACCTCGAACAAAGGTAACCAAATCCCCCTCCTTCTGATCTTGACATTCGTGAATGAGTTTGTTTCCTACAAACCACATGACCCAATTTACATAAACAATGTCTTCTTTTCTACCATTGTTTGCATATTTGAATTACCAAACTAGCCAATCAAAGAAATCAACTGGTCTACATTCTGCGCATTGGCGGATTTATGTGAATTGTAGGGTGAGTTAGTGTTCACGTTAAACTTTTTAAAATTTAAACATTTGTTTTTATTTTTTAAATTTTATGAATTAATGTCCTTATTTTTTAAAATATTTATAATTTGTACTCATCTTAAAATTTTATGTGTGTTTATCTTTAAAAATATTTTGTTTGGATCCGCAATTGAATTGTTGCGTATTAGATAATGAAGAAAAGATAAAAGGGAAATGGTTTAATGTATATTTCTTGCTAAAACAATCAATACAAATAGAGGATAAATATATACACAGATGCATGACAATAAAACCCTAACAGACTATGCCAGCTCATCACAACAGCTCAGCTAATTCTTATAACAATCCTAACAAACTCGGCTACAAATCTAGCCCATACGCATCATTTGTTGCAACATCCATTCCAACCATGCACAACATTTCCAGAAGCTTTTTTATATGCTAACATTCCCTTGCTTTTTTCATCCTTTTGAGCAGTTTTATCAACACTGACAACATTCAGTCTTTTCAAAATAAAATAAAGAATGAACTGGAAAGGGATTTACTAAAACCATCAACAGTTTGGAAGGCTGTTGGGACAAAATTAACCAGTAATTTTTTATCAGCTATCTTTTCTCTCACGAAATGAATATCTAAATCAACATGTTTTGATTGAGCATGAAACACAGAATTTGTGGTTAGAGCCACTGCACTACTGCTATCACTCCAAATAACTAGGATATCCTTCTAAGAAATACCCATATCTCTTAGCATGGCACACAACCATGTGAGTTCTGAAGCTATTTCTGCTATACTTCTGTACTCAGCTTCCATGGTTGAGCGAGACACCACCTTTTGTTTCTTGCAGGTCCAGACACTACAAGAAAATAGATTTTTAGTGACATTAAAAATAGTCACTAAAAGTATTAAATTTAGTCACTGAAATTTACAGTGGCTATTTTTCTGAGTCGTCACCTGTCGTCACTAATAACTCCGTCACTATTATATTAGTGACAACTTTTATGCATTTTGTCACAATAAGTTATATTTTTATGACTATATTTTTTGACACAAAAGATTAATAATAGTGACTAAAATTTAGACACTAATGTTATTCTTATTAGTGACAAACATTTTATCACAAATACATATTGAAATAGTGTCTAAAATACATTGTCACTTTCAGTAATTAATAAAATAATTATATTATTTTAGTTGCAACCATCTTATTCAGGCAACACGCACATTGAATATCCACTTGGTCCCAATGGCCCGTACACCTATGGCCCACATGAGCCTAGGAGAAGGTCACTTACACCAAGATTAGCTCGGTTGCTAGCCTATGGCGAGGGGCTTAATTATAGATGATGTGGCATATTCATATATTAATTTTTAATAAATAAATACAATGCATGGTTTTCTATGGGATCGAACTTGAAACCTTTAGGGGAAGAGTGCAATGTCTATCCACTAGGCTAGGCAAGAAATTTAATATTATTTTGAAAGTAAAATATTATTTAGGTTAAATTGTAATTGAAATTAATTTTATTTATTTTAAAAGTATGTATTAATTATAACAATAATTAATATAACAATAACTTAATTAATTTTATTTGGTTTCCTATATGAAATACGTTTGTTGAAGAAAATATATAAAAATAATTGAGTTGTTTTTAAAATATAAACATATGAATATTAAGATTTACACCTAAATTATTGATAGAATTATCCTTTATGTGATAATTATTTACTATACTGACAATGCAAATTTTACCTTCACAAGAAAAGTTAAAACAAATATCAAGTGTAAAATTTTTTACAAGGTAAAATTTTGCTATCTCATATTATGTCAAGATTACATATTAGTCTTTTTACTTTAATTTGTTTACTTTAAGTTTATGTACTTTCTATTCAAAAAATATGTACTTTTAAATTTTGAAATTTCGATCTTGACATGAATGATAGTCTTTAAATATGTTAAGTAAAACTTTTGATTTTTATTCTTTTGTTTAATCTAGGGGTGTAAATGAACAGAGCGTTCGGCGAACTGTTCGTGAACCGTTCGTATAACGTTCGTTTATGTTCGTTTATTAAGCTAAATAAACGAGTATGAACAAAAATTTTATGTTCGTTTAATAAACGAACGAACACGAACATAGGTGTGTTCGGCTCGTTTATGTTCACGAACAAACTCGTTTATGTTCGTTTAGAAGCTCATTTATAGACTCATTTATGTTCGTTTAAAGGCTCGTTTATGTTCGTTTATAAGCCCATTTATGTTCGTTTATTAGCTCGTTTATGTTCGTTTATAAAGTTCAAAGTAGGGGTGTAAGACAATGTAAAGAACTGATTTACACCGGTGCAAGACAATGTTGATTGTTTAGTAAATTAAAGAACTGATTTACACCGGTGTAAAACAATGTTGATTGTTTAATAAATTAAAGAACTGTTTTACACCGGTGTAAGTTGTCTTTCCTTCAATTTCTATTTTTTTCTTTTTTCAAATCATGAGTTCCATTTATTTTAAATCTCATAAATCAAAATCAATCAGAATATGAAAATATGTACTTTTTAATCTAAAAATGTGTGTAAAATTATAAACATTAAATTTGAAAATTTTATTAAACTAAGTAATACATTTGGATTTGAATATCTGGATATAAACCATATTATAATTTATAAACACTTGTCTCCTTTAAAAATAACCCATAGTTCAAAGTATATAAACCATATAATAACCCTAATCACCTTTTTCCCTAATTTCTACAGCCGCATCCCTTTGAAAATAAACATTCGTCTCCTCACCCATTCTTCTTATCAACCTCCGACCACCGGGCTTTTGGTTCTCCCTTGCGCCACCGTTCGCCGTCATCCTCTCCGTTCACCGCCACCAACCATTCGAATCTTTGTACCGTCTTCATTTCATCTTCTTTGCCAATCTCTTCCGTTCGCCGCCACCAACCATTCGAATTTTTGTGCCGCCTTCCTTTCATCTTCTTTGCCAATCTTTTCCGTCCGCCGCCACCAACCATTCGAGTCTTTGTGCCGCCTTCCTTTCATTTTGTTTGCCAATCTCTTTCATTTGTGTGTGTATTGGGTGAGTATCACTATCAAATTCATATTTATATTTTTAATCAGTGCTTGTGTTTTTAATCAATGCTTATATTTTTAATGGTATAAGCCTATTGGTTGTTTTCCTTTTATTTTCAAAGGATATATCTTGTTATTTGTTATATTGATTGCATTGGTTATATATATGGAGTTGAATTGGAGTATTTTATAGTTTTAGAATTCTCAAAATTAACCTCTTGTGTATTTGAATTCTCAAAATTTGTTGCTTTGTTATATATATATGGAGTTGAATTGGAGACTTGGAGTATTTTATAGTTTTAGAGTTATTTTTGGTATTTTACGTTTACAGTAGAGTTTAAGATCATATTTTGGTTTTTATGTCTTATTATGTTTTGTTGTAAGCTGCATTGATTTGTTCCCTATTTTAGTGTAAAATTTTCTATTAGTCTTATGTAAACTAAGAGTCTGTATAAACTAATGTACTCAGTCTTTTGTAGGAGATTAATGATGCATTCGAATTTGTATTTTGTTGCAGCTTAGTTTCGTCTTGGATTCAATATAGTTTCATCTTCAAGTTAAAAATTTGTTACAACTCTTGATAAATTTCTCAAAGGTATGCGAAAGAGTTTTTTATTTGTATATTTTAGTAATATGTATATCCTCCTATAAGATCCGAAATTCCGACTCTTTCTGACAGTCTCTCCAAAATGGTGTTCGGGGGGGGGGGGGGGGGTCGCAAAGAGTACGGGGGTGACATTTTCAGAACTTTATTTATGATATATTATTCTCTTTTATCTTGTTTAAGCAATATGTATTATTGCTTTTATAAAACTTGTTTATCATACTTGATGTTATTCATTAATAATAATTTGATTTTAAATTTTTATCTTGTCTATTCCTATCACCACAGTGGCTTCAGAATCTGCTTTTAGTGCTGGTGGTAGGGTGATTGATGCATATCGTTCATCTTTAGGAACTGATACGGTGCAAATGTTACTTTGTGGTTCTGATTGGTATCGAAACTTTTATGGGTTGAAAAATAAAGTTAAAGTGATTAACTTTTACATATTTGTTTTATTTATTTAATATCTAAAATTTTATTTAATTTAGTTATCTATTTTTTTTTTTGTAGAGCAATGAAGAAATTAAATAGGATTCTTTACTTTGAAGTTGGAATTTGAAGAATTTCAAAGGTATTTATTTTTGTAACATTTTTGTATTAAGTTACTCCATTTTTTCTAAATCTGTTCTATTTGTTAGCTTTTAGCAGTTCCTAAAATTAAAATAATGTTAAACACTTGTTGTATTACAACTAGCTTTCTTTTCTAAAAATGCCTTTTCATTCAAGGTTTGTTTGGCTGTAATTAAATCTTAATGAAGTCCAGAACCCTTGTATTGTGATTGTTGGTAACTCTTTGTGAGGAAAACTGAATTTTTTCTTTTATTTTGCTGTATCTTTTTAGTGGCTTGTGAAAGTAAATAGGATTATTGCAAATCTAGTTTGCATATCAGAAGTATAGAACATAATTTTGTGTGCATGAATGGATCTTTTGTGGTAGTGATATTGCTACTAACTCTTGATATACTATGATATCAGCTATGATTTTTTAAGTAAGCAGAGGAGCGAGAGCCTAAGGAACAAAGACCCAAAGCAAAGAAAAAATCGGCTATGATACTTCTACATATTCTTGGATGAAAATGTTTGTGGATGTTTCTTTTATTTTTTTTGTTATTTTTGTGGATGTTTTAGGATGAAAATACTTGTGAATGTTTTTAAGAATTTGAATTTTTATGCTTTTATTTTGTTGTTGTGGTACGTTATATAAGTTAATGGTGAAGTTTATGTTGGTTTTATTTTATTTAATTTCTGTTTGTTTAGTTAAAATTCTAGAAAACATAAACAAACATGTTCGCGAACGCTAAACGAACATGTTTGCGAACGCTAAACGGACAAGTTGACGAACGCTAAACGGACAAGTTGACGAACATATATAAACAATCATGTTCGTGAACGGTAAATGAACATGTTCGTGAACGTTAAACGAACAAATTGGCGAACATTTAAATGAACATGTTCGTGAACATTAAACGAACATGTTCGTGAACATTAAACGAACCGAGCCCGAACGCACCAAAAAATAAACGAATCGAGCTTGAACATATCATTAAAAATTTAAACGAACACGAACCGAGTTCGAACACCTTTAAAAATAAATAAACGAACACGGACATACCCTTGTTCGTTCAAACTCGGTTCGTTTACACCCTACTTCAATCATTTTTAGTCATTGTAATTTAATCATATTGTCGTTGTCCCGTTTGGATTAGGATTGAAGTTTTAAAATTTCAAAAATATAGTGACTAAAATTGATCAAAATAGAATGACTAAAACAACAATTTACACATGGTGTAGAGACTAATAGAATTATTTTACCTTTTGATAAACTAATTTTTGCCTTTATGGTAGCTTCATTTTTTTATAATTGTTATTATTATTATAATTATAAAAATAAATTTATTATTGTCACAATATATAACTTGTCATTAAGTTTATTTTTTTATTTGTGACAAAATTTATCACAACAAAAGTAAAATTTTAAGTGACAAATAATTGCATTGTCACAACAAATATCAAATTATAGTGACCACTTTATATATCGTCACTATCATGTGTCAAAGTTTTAGTAGAAATGAAATTTGTGTCATATTTATAGACTTATAGTGAGAATTTAATTGTGAAAAATATAATCGTCACAATTACTACTATAATAGTGACCAAATAAAAATACATCACAATTACTTATGCTAATAGTGTCGCACAAAAAATCTGTCACAAAAGTTTAATATTTGTGACAAAATTACTGCTAGTCACTGTCAATTTGTCACTAAAAGTCTATATTATTGTAGTGAGGTAAAAAGAGAGTTGCCTAGATGAATGCAGCTGGCAGAAGTTGATCTTCTATCATCATGTGAGCTCCCCCAATCAGCATTCGCAAATGCAATCAGACTGGCATTTGGTTCCGAGGGTGGGAGTAACAACCCATAATGCAAGGTGCTACTAAGGTACCTTAGTATCTTTTTTTTATAGCAACTAGATGACCCTTGCATGGTTTGTGCATGTAACACTGTATGTAATATCTGGTCGAGTGTGACACAGATACATGAATACTCCAACAATGCTGCGATAGCCTTGAGCATCAGCAAGAGGTTGACCTGAATCTTGTCCAAGTTTGTCTAACACAAGCATGGGAGTAGAAGCACTGTTGACTTTATCCATTTTTGATTAAGTTAGGAGCTTCAGGATGTATTTGCGTTGGTTTAGGAACAAACCATCTTTACTCCTACGAACTTCAATCCCTAGAAAGTAACTAAGTTTCCTGATATTTTTTACGGAGAAAATTGTACTCAATAATCAAACAACATCAACTGGATTATCTTCAGAGTTCGATGTGATTATTATATCGTCAACATACATTAGAACATAAGTAACTTCTTCAACTTGCAACGAATAAAGAGATAAGAATCAACACCAGAACTGCGAAAGTTAATTTTGTACAAACATTCTCGAAGTTTAGAATACCAATTGTGTGGTGCCTGCTTTAGGCCATAAATGGCTTTGATCAGCTTGCACACCAACATGGATCCATCATCAGCATGTGTTTCGAACCCAAGGGTTGTTCCATAAAGACTTCCTCTTCTAAGTCTTCATTAAGAAACACGTTGTTGATATCAACGTGCCTCAGAGTCCACCCATTGGTAATGGCTAAGGCAAACACCACATTGACTGTAGTAAACTTCACAATGAGACTGAAAGTTTTAAGGAAATCTCGTCCTAGTACTTGCGAAAATCCTTTATTTCATTCAAACTGATCTTGCAAAACTCTAATAGACCACGTGAAGTTGAATAACTTGATTTTACGTTTAAGATTATTTCATTCAAGACGTGTACATTAATGACTATCTATTAAAAATATGGTTTGTCATATACTGTTATACATGAATTATGACGTATCTCTCATTGATGACTAAAGTTTATTTATTTTTCTTTAATTTCTTTCCTTTTTCTAAGTAGAAAATAAAAAAATATTAGATAATAAAAAAATGTATACGTAAGTGTATAAAACTCTTATAATATATTTATATATAACGAATAAAATTATTATAACACATAACAATTAAAAATTAAAAATATTATAGTATAAATATTATATTAATAAAAAAATCACAATTATTTTAGGTTAATTATCACCAATGCATTACAGTTATGTAACTGGCGAATTGGTGAGTCTCATGACGCTTGTGTTCGCAATACTCCAGTTATGACACCTTGCATGCATGTTCCATGTACAATAACATGTAAATGTAGCTACTCTTCAGTAAAAAAAAATGTAGCTACTCTAAGAGAGAGAATAGGGTTCCTGAAAAGAAGGGTTTCAAAATGGGTTTTCTAATGTAACCCCCTCGTCCCGGTCTGGCCGGATGACCGGTCCGAGTGAGCTACACGGGGAAAACCGAAGCGAAACCCAAAGGGTTTCCCCGGTTAGCAACCCTATTTTTTTCATTTCTAAATCTTGTCTAAATGGATATTAACCCTAAGTGATCATACATCGGAATAGCATATACAAAGCAATCGGACAAACTCGAACTATCATGATACAGCCCTATTTTAAACTTAGACTGCAGGCGGTATCGATACACCTAAGGTCAAAAGGTGTATCGATACCCCTTGACCAGGTCAAAAGGTCAAAGTCAACCCGTGGAGACTGTATCGATACACCCTAGGAGTGTATCGATACCCTCCCCAACTGTTGACTTCCCAAGGTCAACACTAAGGGGACCGTATCGATACGCATGAAGGTCCGTATCGATACTGAACTGGACAGTAGCTCCAGTAGCCAAAATAGTATCGGTATGCCCCCTCGTGTATCGAAACACGGGGCCTGAAACATGAAGGCCGTATCGATACGGGACCAACCGTATCGATACCCCTGCTTCGAAAACACATGTTTGAGCTAGTTTAAGGCACAAGGTGGCCCTTAAATCCCTCCCAAACCTCAACCATCACACTAACATGCATTCTATGTCAAACCAAGAGTTTAGGCATGCTTAAACTTGAGACTAAAGGCACATTTCAACACAAGGTGATGACTCAATCATACAAGCAACTAAAACTTTCAAGCAAATGCATTTCAACATTTAAGGTCATACAAGGAAACTCAAAGCCTCTAAGGCACAAGACAAGCATATGGAGGTTCACACCCACATCAAGGCAACCTAACATTGATAGACATGCTAGCACACCCAACATTCATCATAGCATATCATGCTTACAAACCATAATCAACTTATCATCAAAACATATAAATGAGTCATACAAGCTCATATAAAGACACCCCATTGCCACATTGCTTAACTACTACAAAATCAACCATACTTGAGCAACAACTTGGAAAGCCCTTCTTGCCTTGCCTCGAGCTAACACCACGCTAATGATCTGCATTGTTGAACATAGAGAGCGTAAGCTTTAAGCTTAGTGAGGGTGCTCTAAAACGAAAAACATCAACAATGCAAGGTTCAAGCATGTTTATCCTAGTCTTACATACATCAAGCATAGGCATAAAATCAAGTAGACCTAGCTAGTCTTTCAAGTGACATATATGGTTTCTCGATCCTACCAAGCTCATATATCAATATCAACATCATATAGCAACACTATATACCACCAACATGTATCATCATCACATGTCACAATGTATGAACAAGTTAATTGGCCACTTTAATTACCCCGATTGTGCGGATAAAAACCTTAACAACACTTTACCTCGGTGGGATTTCACTTATCACCGGACCTCGCATGTGCAGGATTCCACTCATCGCCACATGCCCTACGGATGGGATTCCACTCATCATCTCGTAGAAATGTATAAAAAGCTTCCGGTGGAATGTTACATCACCGTACTCCTCCTTGATGACTTAACGCCATCAAGGACACGTACGTTTTGACTCAGTTTGTGTGCACACTATCCTAATGATCGATCATTTACAACCAGTAATTATTTAGTGCCAATTTTCATCATCAATCACATATCATCAACGCACTCATGCTCATCACATATATCCACATCATGATATACATACATGCACCATATAATCACAAGTACAAGAGCATAGTCATTAAGCACATTAGCATATAAGGAAAACAAGACTAAATTAACTACTTGGATTATAAAGAAGTGGCCTACCAAGCACACTTTACACACACACACTACTCATGCTCGAACCAAACTTTAAAACAAGTTAAGACCACTCACCGCCCTTCCTTAGCAATTCGAACCAATCCTCATACGAACCCGGATTCGGTCCCAAAGCCTCCTCAACGTTCCCTCTTGCTTCTAGTCAAACAAAACACATACATTACTTCCCAATTCAATGCTAAACTCAACCATCAATTTACTTTGCAAACACAACCCAATTTCCACAAATTCCCAAACCACATAATATCTCAAAAACCCAATTTTCGTACTCCAATAATCCTTGGCTGAAACACCCACTTCCAAACACCCAAATGACTTCCAAAACATCCAAATCACCCTCCTAACATAGGTAGACCATCAGTCCTTCAATTTCAACATTAAACCCACCAAAAACCCAAGTTTTCATACTCTAAAATTTGCCCTAAGGGTCCACTACGAAATTTCATCCAAAATCAACCAAATTAATATATATTGTGTATTTCATTATGCTTAAACAAAACCCCAACACAATTTATCAAAACAAATTGAAAAACCCCCTTAAAAATCCAAACTTTAATATAAACCCTAATTTCCAAAACTTCATATTTTTGAAATCTAAAACCATAGATAAGTAGAGGATAGAGAGGAGGTTAAGAAAACGTATTTACCACTTAATTTGGTGTTGCAATCGGCTAACAAAATCAATGGAATAGTAACTAGGGTTTTGGGAGAGTTTGAAAATGGGGGAGAGGGGTTTGATGTTGGGAAAGGGGGAATGAGAAGGAAGATGACAACTTTTTCCTTAAAGTTGTCTTGCTTTATTTTAAAATTTGGGTAAATAGCAACATAGGTCCCTCCCTTCATATTAAAACTCAATTAGATCATTATTTGAAATCGGATTGTTTTAATTAAATTTTATTTGACTCGAACTATAAACCGGCTAACTCCTAGGCCCAAAACACGGGTGTTACAACTCTCTCCCACTTAAAGAATTTCATCCCCGAAATTACCTGACTGAAAGAGATACGGGAACTGCTTTTCCATATCCTCCTTCCTTTCCCAAGTGACCTCGTCCACACCTCTACGTTGCCACCGCACCTTCACTAACTCAATCGATCTACCCCTCAACACCTTACTGTCAGAAGCTAAGATCTCTATTGGCTCTTCTTCGTAAGTCAAATATGGATTCAATTCAATTTCTTCTACAGGCATAACATGTGATGGATCAGACCTATACTTGCGAAGCATCGACACATGGAACACATCATGTATCTTCTCAAGCTCGGATGGCAAACGCAACTGATAAGCAACGGGACCAACCCTCTTCACAATCTCATACGGCCTTATGTACCTCAGACTCAACTTCCCCTTTCGGCCAAATCTCATCACTTTCTTCCACGGAGACACTTTCAAGAACACCTTCTCACCCACTGAGAACTCAACTTCCTTTCTCTTCAAATCGGCATAGGACTTCTGCCTATCCGAAGCAGCCTTCAAACGATCACAAATCAATTTTACCTTGTCTGTTGTCCCTTTGAGCAAATCCGGCATAGGTAACAACTTCTGTCCTACCTCGGCCCAACAAACTGGAGTCCTACACTTCCGGCCATACAAAGCCTCATACGGAGCCATCTGAATGCTCGACTGAAAACTGTTATTGTACGCAAACTCTACCAGAGGCAAATGCTTCCCCAAGTACCATGAAAGTCTATGACACAACAACGCAACATATCCTCTAAGATCTGAATGACCCTCTCTGATTGACCATCTGACTGAGGATGATAAGAAGTGCTGAAGTTCAAACGGGTACCCAAAGCTGTATGCAGACACTCCCAAAATCTAGAAGTAAACCGTGGATCTCTGTCTGACACAATGGACTTCAGCACACCATGTAGCCTCACAATCTCACCAATGTACAAATCAGCCAATCTATCTAAGGTGTAAGTAGTGTTGACTGCCAAGAAGTGAGCACACTTCGTAAATCGATCCACTATCACCTAAACTGAGTTCTCTTTTGTAGGAGTCAAAGGCAAACCCGAAACAAAATCCATGGTGATGTTCTCCCACTTCCATTCCAGAATCCTCAACGGCTGTAACAAACCTGAGGGGACCTAATGTTCTGCCTTCACTCTCTGACACACTAAGCACTTACTCACAAAGTTGGCTACATCTCTCTTCAAGCCAACCCATAAATACTCATTCTTCAAATCACGGTACATCTTCGTACTTCCAGGATGCATAGCAAACGGACTACTGTGGGCTTCAGTCAAGATCGTACGTCTTAAATCACTGTCTTCTGGCACAACTATTCTGTCTTTGAAACACAAAACCCCATCAGTGCTGAAACTGTAGTCTGAAGATCTACCCTCGGCTATATCTTGCACGTGAGGTGCCAAAGATCTATCTAGAAGTTGTTTCTCTCGAATCAACTGACATAGAGTAGGTCTAACCTGAATCTCGGCTACCAAGCCACCATCTCCAGACAAACTCAATCTAGCAAACATAGCTCTCAAGTCTACGACCACCTTCCTACTCAATGCATCGACCACTACATTGGCCTTACCCGGATGATACTCAATAGTAAGATCATAGTCTTTTAGCAGCTCTAACCACCTACGTTGTCTGAGATTCAAATCTCGCTGAGTCATAATGTACTTCAAACTCTTGTGGTCGATGTATACTGTGCATTTCTCACCATACAAATAATGCCTCCAAATCTTCAGAGCAAACACAACTGCAGCTAACTCTATGTCATGGGTCGGATAGTTGCGCTCATAGGTCTTCAACTGTCTTGAGGCATAAGCCACCACTCTCTTGTCTTGCATAAGGACACATCCTAGCCCTACATATGAAGCATCACTGTAGACTACATAGTCTTTCCCGGACTCAGGTTGTATCAAGATCGGTGCTTGGGTCAAAGCTTCTTTCAATTTCTCAAAGGCTCTCTGTCTTGCATCTGTCCACTTAAACTGAACACTCTTCTGAAGTAACTGTGTAAAAGGAGCGGCTGATTTAGAGAAACCCTATACAAACCTCCTATAGTATCCGGCTAAGCCTAGGAAGCTACGTACCTCTGTCACAGACTTCGGTTGTTTCCACTCAACAATGGCTTCAATCTTCTTCGGATCAACTCTAATGCCTTCAGCTGACACTACATTTCCTAAGAAGACTACTTCTCGGATCCAGAATTCACACTTGCTGAGCTTCGCATACAACTGATGATCTAACAAAGTCTTCAAAACAAGTCTCAAGTGTCGGTCATGGTCTTCTTCAGTTCGCGAATACACCAAAATGTCATCTATAAATACAACCACAAATTGATCTAAATACTGATGGAAGATCCTATTCATCATGTCCATGAAAGCAGCCGGTGCATTAGTCAACCCAAATGGCATGACTAAAAACTCATAGTGTCCATATCTAGTCCTAAAGGCTGTCTTCGGTACATCAACCTCTCTTACCTTTAGCTGGTAGTAACCTGATCTCAGATCAATCTTCGAAAAGACCGATGCTCCTCTCAACTGATCAAACAAGTCATCAATTCTAGGCAACGGATATTTGTTCTTCACTGTCAACTGATTTAACTGTCTATAATCTATGCACATTCTCATACTTCCATCTTTCTTCTTCACAAACAACACTGGTGCACCCCAAGGCGAAGAACTAGGTCGAATAAAACCTCTATCTGTCAATTCTTGCAACTGAGTCTTCAACTCTTTCAATTCTTTCGGTGCCATACGATACTGAGCAATCGAAACAGGAGCTGAATCAGAATAAGTCTCAATGCTGAACTCTACCTCTCTGTCTGGTGGTAACCCTGGCAATTCTTCCGGAAACACACTAGGAAAATCACATACTGTCCGGATGTCCTGAGGTCTGACCTCACTCATGTTAGGGTTCATCACATACGCTAAGTATGCTTCGCACCCCAACTCAACCAACCTCTTAGCATCTAACATTGAAACCACATTGGACAAGAACTTCACGTTCTCACCCACCACTACAATCTCATAGTCGTCTGTGAGCTTCAAGGAAATCCGCTTAGTCTTAAAATCTATCCTAGCTCTATGCTCCGTGAGCCAATCCATACCCAGAATCACATCAAAGCCATAGAAAGGAAGCTCCATCATATCTACTAGAAACACATGCCCCTAAACCATCAACGGACACCTTCGGTACATCTTCGTAACTACTACTGTGTCCCCAAAGGAACTAGTAACACTAACTCCTACCTCTAACAACTCACAAGGCAAATTCAAAGACCGTGCATGCTCACTCAATATATAGGAATGTGTAGACCCAGAGTCAATCAAAGAAAGCAAACCCAAAGACTGTATCGAGAAGTTACCTGCGATCACATCAGTGTCATGCTGATCTCCCCGCTGAGCATAAATTCTGGCCTGACCTCCGCCCTCTGGCTGAACTGCAATTACATGTGCTATGTTCCTCTGACCATCATTCCTCGGCTGGAAGTTTCCTCTACCGCGCCCGCGGCCTCTCTGAAAGTCATTGGCTCTAGCATGAGCCTGAGCTGGTGCCTGTCCCACCTGATGTGGACAGTCACGTCTAATGTGGTACCTAGCACCACAACTCCAACAAGAATGGTAATTCCCCCAACACTCACCGGTGTGGTTCCTCCCGCAAGTAGCACATGTGGGCAACTTCCCACCAGCTCTCTGACCCTGATGGCCCCTACCGTGGTTACCGCCACCACGCCTATGATCAAACTGATGCCGGTTGTCCCGATGCCTCTTGGCATCACCTCTATCAAAGTTGCTGGACCTCTTACCCGAACTAGATCCACTTGACCGCCTGGTCAAACTCAGACTGTGCTCTAAGTCCTTGGCCCTCGCGACCAAGACATCAAAATCAGTGTAATCTGAAGCTAGAGTATAGGTCTTGATCTCCTCACTCAGCCCATATCGGAAGCGGTTTTAACGCTCCACCTCAGTAGGTACAAGCTCAGGTGCATACTGACTCAATCTGACAAACCGAATCTCATAATCAGTCACGGACATACTCCCCTGAAGCAATGCCATAAACTCCCTCTTCCTCTCATCGAGGTATCGCGGACCCAAATACTTATTCCGGAAAGCTGTCTCAAAGAACTCCCAAGTGATCTCGATCTCATCCATCCCCGAAGTAACGGTGACCCACCAGGTGTAGGCATCACCCTAAAGTAGAGACTCAACACATCCCAACTTGCGCCCACCAGTACATCCCATCTGAGTAATAGTAGCAATGGGCACACACTCACACCAAACACGACAACTCATGCTTCAAAAAATCATACGAACAGTCAATTATTCAAGCATTCATGGCAAGACATGCATCGAACAACACAATCACTTAATACATCAAGCTTACCTCACTTACTTGCCCGAGGTCTCGGTAACCTCAGGCTCTGATACCAACAAATGTAACCCCCTCGTCCCGGTTTGGCCGGATGACCGGTCCGAGTGAGCTACACGGGGAAAACTGAAGCGAAACTCAAAGGGTTTCCCCTCGGTTAGCTACCCTATTTTTTTCATTTCTAAATCTTGTCTAAATGGATATTAACCCTAAGTGATCATACAGCGGAATAGCATATACAAAGCAATCGGACGAACTCGAACTATCATGATACAACCCTATTTTAAACTTAGACTACAGGCGGTATCGATACACCTAAGGGGTGTATCGATACCCCTTGACCAGGTCAAAAGGTCAAAGTCAACCCGTGGAGACCGTATCGATACACCCTAGGAGTGTATCGATACCCTCCCCAACTGTTGACTTTCCAAGGTCAACACTAAGGGGACCATATCGATACGCATGAAGGTCCGTATCGATACTGAACTAGACAGTAGCTCTAGTAGCCAAAATAGTATCGGTACGCCCCCTCGCGTATCGAAACACGGGGCCTGAAACATGAAGGCCGTATCGATACGGGACCAACCGTATCGATACCCCTGCTTCGAAAACACAGGTTTGAGCTGGTTTAAGGCACAAGGTGGCCCTTAAATCCCTCCCAAACCTCAACCATCACACTAACATGCATCCTATGTCAAACCAAGAGTTTAGGCATGCTTAAACTTGAGACTAAAGGCACATTTCAACACAAGGTGATGAATCAATCATACAAGCAACTAAAACTTTCAAGCAAAGGCATTTCAACCAAAGGCATTTCAACATTTAAGGTCATACAAGGAAACTCAAAGCCTCTAAGGCACAAGACAAGCATATGGAGGTTCACACCCACATCAAGGCAACCTAACATTGATAGACATGCTAGCACACCCAACATTCATCATAGCATATCGTGCTTACAAACCATAATCAACTTATCATCAAAACATATAAATGAGTCATACAAGCTCATATAAAGACACCCCATTGCCACATTGCTTAACTACTACAAAATCAACCATACTTGAGCAACAACTTGGAAAGCCCTTCTTGCCTTGCCTCGAGCTAACACCACGCTAATGATCTACATTGTTGAACATAGAGAGCGTAAGCTTTAAGCTTAGTGAGGGTGCTCTAAAACGAAAAACATCAACAATGCAGGGTTCAAGCATGTTTATCCTAGTCTTACATACATCAAGCATAAGCATAAAATCAAGTAGACCTAGCTAGTCTTTCAAGTGGCATATATGCTTTCTCGATCCTACCAAGCTCATATATCAATATCAACATCATATAGCAACACTATATACCACCAACATGTATCATCATCACATGTCACAATGTATGAACAAGTTAATTGGCCACTTTAATTACCCCGATTGTGCGGATAAAAACCTTAACAACACTTTACCTCGGTGGGATTTCACTCATCACCGGACCTCGCATGTGCGGGATTCCACTCATCGCCACATGCCCTACAGATGGGATTCCACTCATCATCCCGTAGAAATGTATAAAAAGCTTCCGGTGGAATGTTACATCACCGTACTCCTCCTTGATGACTTAACGCCATCAAGGCCATGTACGTTTTGACTCAATTTGTGTGCACACTATCCCAATGATCGATCATTTACAACCGGTAATTATTTAGTGCCAATTTTCATCATCAATCACATATCATCAACGCACTCATGCTCATCACATATATCCACATCATGATATACATACATGCACCATATAATCACAAGTACAAGAGCATAGTCATTAAGCACATTAGCATTTAAGGAAAACAAGACTAAATTAACTACTTGGATTATAAAGAAGTGGCCTACCAAGCACACTTTACACACACACACTACTCATGCTCGAACCAAACTTTAAAACAAGTTAAGACCACTCACCGCCCATCCTTAGCAATTCGAACCAATCCTCCTACGAACCCGGATTCGGTCCCAAAGCCTCCTCAACGTTCCCTCTTGCTTCTAGTCAAACAAAACACATACATTACTTCCCAATTCAATGCTAAACTCAACCATCAATTTACTTTGCAAACACAACCCAATTTCCACAAATTCCCAAACCACATAATATCTCAAAAACCCAATTTTCGTACTCCAATAATCCTTGGCTGAAACACCCACTTCCAAACACCCAAATGACTTCCAAAACATCCCAAATCACCCTCCTAACATAGGTAGACCATCAGCCCTTCAATTTCAACATTAAACTCACCAAAAATCCAAGTTTTCATACTCTAAAATTTGCCCTAAGGGTCCACTACGAAATTTCATCCAAAATCAACCAAATTAATATATATTGTGTATTTCATTATGCTTAAACAAAACCCCAACACAATTTATCAAAACAAATTGAAAACCCCCTTAAAAATCCAAACTTTAATATAAACCCTAATTTCCAAAACTTCATATTTTTGAAATCTAAAACCATAGATAAGTAGAGGATAGAGAGGAGGTTAAGAAAACGTATTTACCTCTTAATTTGGTGTTGCAATCGGCTAACAAAATCAATGGAATAGTAACTAGGGTTTTGGGAGAGTTTGAAAATAGGGGAGAGGGGTTTGATGTTGGGAAAAGGGGAAATGAGAAGGAAGATGACAACTTTTTCCTTAAAGTTGTCTTGCTTTATTTTAAAATTTGGGTAAATAGCAACAGAGGTCCCTCCCTTCATATTAAAACTCAATTAGATCATTATTTGAAATCGGATTGTTTTAATTCAATTTTATTTGACTCGAACTATAAACCGGCTAACTCCTAGGCCCAAAACACGGGTGTTACATCTAATATATTATATATATGATATATTCTAAAAGATATTATAATATATGTGGTAACGGAGTCGTCAACGAACCATTTTATTATATTAGGCGGGCCGAAAATTTAAAACTCAACCAGATCGAGAGTTTGGGGACACGGATATGTGTGGGCAGGATTAGCACGATCATCATGCACGCAGAACGAAGCTTACTTGATCACAATTTCCTTCCCCTATTACAATTGAAAACCTTAGAATCTAAAATATCTCCTTGCTCAATTTTGCTTCTATTATTGCCCGGTTTGGAATTGATTCTTGCCCGATTTGCTTGGTTAAATTCGGTGATCTCTTTCCTATATTTGTTTGATTCAAATTTGATTTCTTTCTGTTTTTTTGTTTTGATTCGAACATAACCCTTTTTCTTGCTTCCATGTTAGGGCCGGTCTAAGGAAAGCGCATGGAGGTGGCGACAGCGGTGGCTTGCGGCTGCCGGCGTCGAACAGAGAAGACGAATGAGGGAGCCAAAGCGTCGAGCGCGTGAGGACTACACACGAATGGTGATCCGAGTAAGCTCATATGTACAATCTGGGCCATTGATTCCCTACGAATCTAACGGTATACAACCATGTGTCGCAATGACTTATGGGGACTAGGGTTTCTGTGTTTAAATCAGACCGTTGGATCAAACATGATCCAACGGTTATAAAAAAGCCAAATTCGAATAAATGGTCGGATAAAATTAGTGACTATAATATATAATAATTATCTCAAAAATGAGAGTGGTTTTTTGGAAAAAGTTGATATTAAAAGCGTTGCAGACGATTTTGCTTCAAAACATGCAAGAATCTTAGATAGATGCAAGAAAACCCTAGACTAAACAGAATAGAAAAGTGAAAAGAAAATCAGAAAAGAAATTAAATGTGGGCTGCATTCTTTGAATATTGAATCAGCCTTGGTTCGGGTAACCCATTTGTTTATATAGCCCAATAGAGACTAACAAACTTAGTTATAGACCCAACTAATTTGTTATCTCAACAGGCTGTTTAACAGAAATCTGTTGGTGAATAAGGAATCAGCCAACTGCTAACGGGCCCACATCCATAACAATATGCACAGCTCAACATTCCTTCTACTTCCTTCTTCCTCCCCTTTCTACTGCTCAATGGAATGAACACTAATTTTATGACGAAAAGACTGAAAATAAGCCTTGGACAGAGGTTTAGTTAAGCCATCAACTGCTTGATGCTCGGCAGGGACATAGTTAACTTGAACTTTCTTTTCAGCCACCTTCTCTCGGACAAAATGAACATCAAGTTCAACATGTTTTGAACGATAGTGGAAAACAGGGTTTGCGGACATTGCAACGGCACTCGTATTGTCACACCAGACCACGGACGGTTGAACAGAATGAATTCCCAAATCTTGCAGAACAATATTAACCCACATAATTTCAGAAACAGCATCAGCCACACTCTGATATTCGGCTTCAGAAGTGGATCGAGAAATAGATTTTTGTTTCTTGGAACTCCATGCAACAAGACAATTATCCACATAGACGCAGTACCCGGTAATAGACCGTCGATCATCGGGGCTACTACCCCAATCTGCATCGGCAAAAGCTACAACATTTCCTATGCCCAGATCTGAAGGTGTAAACAGTAACCCATAGTCAATAGTCCCTGCCAGATACCTCAAAATCTGCTTGACTGCATTCAAATGGCCCTCGCACGGTTTGTGCATAAACTGTGCAACACGATTCACACTGAAGGCCACATCCGGACGACTGTGATATATGTACAAAAGAGCCCCAACAATACTCCGATACTTATACGGATCTGCTATGGGACTACCATCATCAGAAGTCAGTTTAACAAAAGACATCATAGGTGTTTGGGAAGACTTGGCTTGACACATCTTAGTCTTCTCAAGCAACTCTAGGATGAACTTTTTCTGACTAAGTATAAGAGCATCCCCAACTTTATGAGCAGCAAAACCCAAGAAAAAGGAAAGTTCACCCAAGTCTTTCAAAGAAAATTGACTATTCAATTTGTAAATAACATCTTCAACTACAGTTTCAGAGGACCCCGTAAGAATAATGTCATCAACGTATACCAAAACATAGGTGGTGGCAGAACTGTGACGACTGATGAACAGTGAAGTATCATCAGCTGATTCCTTGAACCCGATTGAAACAAGAAAGTTTCGTAACTTAGTGTACCAATTGCAAGGAGCTTGTCGCAATCCGTACAAAGCCTTTTGAAGATGACAAATAGGCTTGTTCCATCAGTGGCAGTTTGAGAGAATCCGGGAGGTTGATCCATAAAAACTTCCTCATCCAACCCTCCATTAAGGAACGCATTATTGACGTCCACTTGTCGAAGTCTCCACTTGAGTGTAACAGCCACTGAAAGTAAGATGTTGAGAGTAAAGAATCTGACAACAGGACTGAACGTGTCACTGAAGTCTTGTCCGAGAACTTGGGAGAAGCCTTTAGCAACCAACCGCGCTTTATAACGTGAAATAGACCCATCAGAGTTGTATTTAACTCTGAATAACCACTTACAGCCCACAGTACGCCTCCCTTCAGGCAAAGGCACAAGCTTCCAAGTCTTGTTAGCAACGAGGGCATTGTACTCAGCCATGACTGCATCCTTCCAAGCTGGAACAGAGAGAGCTTGCTCAATTGAACTAGGAACAGATTCCTCACTTAAAGCTGACATATAAGCCTTCGGCTTAAACACCCCTAACTTACTATGGGTCAGCATAGGATGCGAATTAACCAAGGGTGCATTACTAACAAGAGGCACGTCATCCAGGTTAGGAACACAACTAGAAGTTGCATCACCATCAGCTGAGCAACCATCATAAGAAGCACCACCCACTGGTGACTCACAAGCAGGAAACGAAGCACACTCATCAGACCTAAAAGAAGAAGCAGTGCCCATATCATCTGCAGTAGCCAACTCTGCAGGTTCACGCACAAGTGAACTGGGAGCAGGTATCTCACACCGCTCCATACTCAAACCTTCTGAAACACCAAACTAAGGAACAACAGTATTGTCATCTGTTGCACCAACACCTTCAACAGAAGACCCAACTGGTGGCATCTCAGCAACCGAAGTAGGTTCACGCGGACCAGAGTTTGAACTACACCCTCTATGATCACGAGAAGACTCACTTGAAGCTAGAGACCTGGGAGTATCAGCTGGAGAGGGGTGCACAGTAGGGGAAACAATAGGCAATGAGGAGGAAACAAAAGAAGACACTTTGTTACACTTAGGGCAGATGGATGTGTTTGTAGGAGCATAGGGAAAGGTATTCTCATCAAAGACCACATGACGCGACACTATCTTTCTACCCTAAGGAGTTAAACATTTGTAACCCTTGTGTTGCATACTATAACCCAGAAAGGTACACTGCTGTGAACGAAAGTCCAATTTGTGTTTCTGAAAAGGCCGAAGATGAGGAAAACAGGTACAACCAAACACACGAAGAAAGGAATAGTCTGGTTTTTTTCCAAAGAGTTTTTCAAAGGGACTCTGGTTCTTAAGAACTCTAGTTGGAAGTCTATTAATGAGATGAACTGTTGTAACCACAACATGAGACCAATACTTAATAGGCAAAGAGGCTTGATTGAGAAGAGTGAGAGCAGTCTCAATAATATGACGGTGCTTACGTTCAACCACTCCATTCTGTTCAGACGTATGAGGACACGTGACCCTGTGCTTAACCGCAGCTTCAACAAGCACAGAAGACAAACTACGATACTCACCTCCCCAATCACTCTACACTTCCTTAATTTCAGCAGAAAATTGAGTTCTAACCAGACTAGAAAATAACTTGTAAGCATAGGTAGCCTGAGACTTATTCTTAAGTAAGTATAACCAAGTGTGTCTAGTACACGCATCCACAAAAGACACATAATACAGAAACCCATCAGATTGAGTGTGTGAAGGTCCCCATAAGTCAGTAAACACAAGAGCAAACGGTTCAGTATAGACACTACAGGAGTCAGAAAAAGGGAGCTTATGGCTTTTGCCAATTCTACAAGCAGAACAAAGCAAGTCTTTATTTACACTAGAGTCAATAGCAACATTACAATCATGTAAAACTTTGGAAAGAGTCGCAGGGGCAGGATGCCCTAAACGACGATGCCAAACATCAAATTCACCCTGTTGACATAAACGTAAGCTAGACTCAACATTATTAACAGAAGCAAAGGCACTATTAAAAGCATAAAGACCATCAGATTCATCACCAGAAAGAAGCTCAGCATTCGTACGCTCATCACGAACAATGCATCGATCATCATGAAATTCAAAGTACACCCCGTTGTCTCTAGCACACTTAGAAACCGAAACCAAATTTTTAGTTATTTGCGAAACCAGTAACAAATCACGCAGCAAAATATTACGAGAAGCAGTAGCAATTGAATTAGAACCTACTTTCGAAATATTCAAGCCCTACCATCACCAAACAAGAGCTTACCTGGACCAGAGAAGTTAGAGCACTGATGCACATTGGAGGCGTCGGGCGTGACATGATGCGTAGCCCCTGTATCAGCAAACCACTGCGCAGCATTTGACCCAGCAGACGTTGTCACATGAGCACACTGAGGGCACGCACTAGAGGCAGCACTAGTAGCACCCACATCCACAGAACACACATTCGCAGAAGCACCAGCAGACTGACCGTCCCCGTCACTGTTCTGATAGAGACTCGCAGAGACACCAGCAAAACTCTGATCGAACCTCTTGAAGCACCTATCAACGAGGTGCCCCATCTTTCCACACAGTTGGCACTGAAACCGATTCTTGCCCCGACCACCAGAAGCACCACGCCCTCCAGAAGAGAGATATTCTGACGATAGGGACGTTGATTGGAACCACCAGAAGCACCTTGAGACTGGGACGAGACTTGAACTGTATTCGCACTCATAGGAGGAACATTCTCTTGATCAAACAGGCCTTGCTGGGCTTCAGCATCAACAAGGATGGTAGTGACACTGTCAAGAGACAGCGTCTCACGGCTGGCCGTAATCACTGCAACAAAGGGCTTATATTCAGCCGGTAGACCTCCCAAAATGGTTGCGATGTGTTCAACCTTCGAGACGAGACTTCCACACGAAGCCAAGGAGTCACAGATCTCCTTGACTTTGGAGATGTAAGCACGCATACTGAGATCCCCTTTTCAAACGATTCGAAGCTTGAAATGCAGACTCATAAGAGTAGTGGTGGACCGGCTGTTGAAGTACTCAACAAGGATGGACCAGATCTCGGCCGTAGTTTCCGCACCGACGAAATTCGTTAACAGATGCGGACTCATAGTTGATAGGATCCAGGACGAGAGAGCACTATCCTGTGCCAAAAAATCTTCATGCAGGTCATTATCACACTCAGTACCGTCAACACGACGGATCTTAGCCGGCGGTGCTTTACGCGCACCAGTGAGGTAGCCTTCAAGACGGTGACTCCGAACGGTCAAGAGGACCTGCTGCTTCCAGATCAAAAAGTTCGAATCGTCCAGGAGCACATTGACACGCTTGCTTGCAGAAAACTTTCCAGATCGTGACGAATCAGCTTCTCCGTCACCGGTGGAATCATCAAGACGCACCATCGAGACTCAAGGAACCAAAACACCAAAGAACGAAAGCAGAAGACACCAGACGACGAGCACCGAGAGAACAACGAACACCGTCAGAGATCAGCGACGGACGGCATCGGCGGAAGCATACAGATGGCGGCAGGATCCATAACGGCGAATGATACCATCTTAGACAGATGCAAGAAAACCCTAGACTAAACAGAATAGAAAAGTGAAAAGAAAATCAGAAAAGAAATTAAATGTGGGTTGCATTATTTGAATATTGAATCAGCCTGGGTTCGGGTAACCCATTTGTTTATATAGCCCAATAGAGACTGACAAACTTAGTTATAAACCCAACTAATTTGTTATCTCAACAGGCTGTTTAACAGAAATC
Organism: Hibiscus tridactylites; assembly: GCA_958450335.1. Classification (NCBI taxonomy): domain Eukaryota; kingdom Viridiplantae; phylum Streptophyta; class Magnoliopsida; order Malvales; family Malvaceae; genus Hibiscus; species Hibiscus tridactylites. Next base: position 12,540,186 of record OY288289.1, on the reverse strand, counting down.
TGTTGGTGAATAAGGAATCAGCCAACTACTAACGTGCCCACATCCATAACAATATGCACAGCTCAACAAAGAAGAACAACACTTTTTGAGTGAAAATGTTAGATGTTTAAATGTTTGTAAGTCATTTTTATGTTGCTCAAGAGAGTAATCTAACACTAATTTGTATTAAGAAAATTTTATTTGAAGAAAAACCCTTATGTCTCTTTTTATTATAAATTAAAGGTCATATTTTATTTGAAAATGTTAGATGTTTAAATGTTTGTAAGTCATTTTTATGTTGCTCAAGAGAGTAATCTAACCACACCTATTTTAATAAGTCGTTTTTATATTGCTCTTAATGCATCGAAACAGGAAATATAGAGAAAGATTTAAGGTTTAAGAATTTCGGGTAAAAAATGGGGAAATTTTATAGTTGAACCACGATAGAGAACGGTGCTGCAATTGATGAAGTTTGCTTCAAGGTGGTGTTTTGCAAGAGCCCAAAGCGATTCCAGAACACAAGCATAACATATCCAAATAAAACCCATACACAACCACACCAACAAAACATTTCATTTTTTGATATGGTCCCGTAAGGAGTTTTGTCTCTTAAAGACGCATATGAGGGCCAAAGCGTGTAGCGTGAATGAGGGAAGTTAAACCTAGAACAATTTTTTTTTATCTATTTTACCAATAATTTTATATCACGTGACATATGCTCATCGATGAGACACATAAAAAGAGTAAGCGGTATCTATTCCAACCTATATCCTTGTGAAAAAGGATGTATTATGGATAAGCATTGTACTACTTGAAACTAATAAGGACATAGGTTCAAATCTCATCACCGACGCCGCATATTTTGAGACCAGATGCGTTTCTCTAGGAGGCAATATCGAACATATTTTGAAACCTGTAAAAAGTTTCAAAACACTAATTTTTCATTAAAATTGTGCACTTTTTATATTTTAGAATCGTGTCTGAAATTAGGGGTGTTCAAATTTAGGTACCCAAAAAATCGGGTACCCGGACCTTCGGGTATTAAAGTTTTCGGCCCGTGTTCCGACCCGTGAATACCAGGTACCCGATAGTCGGGTATCCGTTAAAATTGGGTACCAGGTACCTGATTCTCATTTTTTATTTTTTATTTTAAAACTTAAAAGTTCATAACACATGATCCAAACAAAAAAAATTAATGATTTGAAGTTTATAACCATAAGAAAGACATTAAAAATATTAATCACGGTTGTGATTTTTTTCGAATCTCATATTTTTTAAAGAAACATACTAATACATAAATGCAATAGAGAAATTTTGTTGTTTGTTTCATATCGAATCTTACATATTCGCAAATTAACTTTTTTAAAAAAAATTAAACATGAAATCATATAATACAAATACGGAATGAATTTAGAGATTTAAATAGAGTTCCAAAGTAAAAATTTTAAGTAATCTAATAAAATAAAATAAAATTAGAAACTGAGTACCCAAGAGTAACCTGGCACCAAAAAAATCACATTTTTTTACCCGGGCCCAACCCGGAAAATGACGGGCCGGGTACTCGACCTGGGTAAAAAAAATTCCGGGTAAATACCCGATTATTTATATTCGGGTAGTTAAGTCAGGTAATTCGGGCCGGGTAATTTTGAACACCTTATCTGAAATGCAAGAGACCCGAGCTACGGCCCCAGCCCAAGTCTTGGTTCGGGTCAATTTCCATATGCTTTGGGCTAATTGGATTTTCCCCGTGGAGAAGAAACCCCAAAAACACATGCATGCAGCATTGTAGCTGCCGATCAGCCCGTGAGCTGATGTTTGGTTTGTTAAAGGATTTTTTCAAACAAAGTGAAGCTGTTTTTAATGCTCTAATTTGGATTCGCTTTTATGACTCACCAACTTATTTCTCTGCCCCATGTGCATGGCCCTACGTTTGGCAAGCAGTGAAAACTGAAAAATGTTTGGGAAGTTGCAACCAATGGTCTTCACTGAGGTGCCGTCTTTCGTATGGCAAAGTGGAAAACATCAGCAAATAGAACCGCTTGAAATTCGAATAGAAATCCTCTGCTCATGAACGTATTCGAATAGAGATACCAGCCCAAAAACCCATATTTTTACAAACACTATCCTACTGGCTCATAATATTACAACCACCCCTCTATATAAACATTTAGGCCCATAATTATATAGAACAATTTTAATTATGGGCCCACATGTTTATATACAAGGGTGATTGTAAAATTGTGGGCCCTTGTATTTATATAGACTAGTGTTTAACAAAATTATGGGCCCAAATGTCGCTTTTGCTCAAGCTTAAATACGGCCCTTAGCACAAAATAAAATGCCTTAAACCCCACACAATAACAAGAAAGCCCAACCGCGACAGCCAAGCACTCAGACTCCATATAAATGCCCATGAAAGAACAGTCACACACCCATCATCATCATCTTAAGATTTAATTTATTTTCAACCCTTGTTATTAGGACATAGACTTAAATAACATCCCACAATCGCAACAGCGGCCGTTATATAACGATAGTGGCATCGTCCAAAATTGTGATATCTACAACAGTTATGTCCAGAATATCATGTGTTATTAAAAAAATCACAACTGCATTACTCACAGCGACAACAATAGCATTCATTGTGTTCACAATCGCGATAAACACAACGTGATTGAAAATGCGAACGCTGTCGTAATTTAAATCCTTGATTAAGGGTCTAGTTTATTGGTTCGCCCTAGGGTTATTAAAATCTCATAAACGAGTTTGTATAGGATTCATTTTTGAGTTTTTACTCGGGGTCCGAATGAACACCATAGTCGGTATGTAAAATCTTCGAGTTTCGAGTTCAAAACTTACGAATAAATAAAAGGTCGGAAAAAACTCATTTCTTAAAATGAAATCCAACCAAATTCGATCCCAAACTAATCGGAAACCCTTCCAAACTCTCAAAAAGAAAGGATGGAAAAGAAAAGAGTTGTAGGGATTGTGGTGACATTGATTCAACCGGGAAAGTGGTCAGCCGGATCGTGCGGCCTCATTACCAAATTATTATTGTTATTATTATTATTATTATTATTATGAAGAACAAGTCCCTTGAATCACGTAGTGTTGTTTCAGTCAGCCTAGGGCAAAACACTATTCATTTTCATCATCAAAACATACAAAAACAGACACTCCAAAAAAAAATAAAAAGCAGTTTTGTTTTGGTAAGATACCAGTGGGTCTCCGGTCAAAGCAACACATCAAAACAAAAGTGAAGGAATGATTGAGACTGAACTAATCAAAAAAAGAGGTCCCCTCCCCCGGCCGTAAACCCTTTTTCAGGGAATCATCCTTTCCATTCTTATCTTTGACTAATAATAGTTTATTCTTTTTTAAAACCTAGCTTTAAGCAGGGAATGATATAGACTATATATATATATATATATGGAAAATACTTTGATGCACAAGCTGTGTAAATTTTAGTTTACACAAGCCCTTTAATTTTAGGGTTTTATGTTAGGGTTTAGGGGTTTAGTATGTAGGGTATATAATTTAAGGTTTATGGTTAGAATTTAGAGTTTAGAGTTTAGGGCTTAGGGTTTAGGGTTTAGGTTGCTAGGGTTTGTGATTTAGATTTTAAATTTTATAAAAGGATTGTGTAAAAAAACTTTACACAGCTTGTGCATCAAAATAAAACCCTATATATATATATATATAGGATAAATTTTCTATACACAGGCGGTGGAAACTGAAAGTTTCCACAAGCGCCTTAATTCTAGGGTATAGGTAGTTAGTTTAGGTTATATGGTTTAGGGGTTTAGGTGTGGAGGGTTAGAATTTAGGGATAGTTGTTTCAATTTAAGGTTTAGGGTTATAATTTAGGGTTTATAGGTTAAAACCTAAATCCTCACCATATTACCCTAAAAACTAAACCCTAACCTATAAACCCTAAATTATAACCCTAAACCTTAAATTGAAACAACTATCCCTAAATTCTAAACCCCTACACCTAAACCCCTAAACCCTATACCCTAAACTATCTCTCTAAACCCTAAAACTAAGGCGCTTGTGGAAACTTTAAGTTTCCACCGCCAGTGTATAGGATATTAATCCATATATATATATACTCTTTCAGTCTCACTAAAATTGTCACATGATATTTTTTAGTTATTTTTTTAACTTTGACTACAATTTATTTAAATATTTTAATTAATTAAAATTTATAAAATATATATTTAAAAACTACTTAAATGAAAGTTTTTTAAATATATTTTTCATATTTTTATCAATAATAAATTTGAAATTATAAAAAAAAAGTTAAAATTAAAAAAAGACCAAAAATATCAACATGTGACCGTTTTAGATTGAGATCTTGTAAAACTCAATTACAAATGATGAGAAAATATTTATCACGTTTATGTTTATAAAACTGACGAGAAAATTTGAAACACAATATCTATATACAAATGTCAAATCTAATAATTAATATATGAAAGTTAATTGCACTCGATTTCTTCAAACTATTAGTGAAATTTCAAATTAGTCTTAAAATATTAAAATGTTTTAACTGAATTACCAAACAAAAAATATATATCAATTGAATTGATTCCTAGATTTTTAAAAGGAATAAATGTATAAACTACTATATTAAATAAACTATTTAGCACAAAAATATACAAATTATTAAGAAAAAATTAATATTTAAAATAAATTGAAGTAGAAGACAAATATGGTATAGCTAATGGGTTTTATTTTGATGCACAAGCTGTGTAAATTTTTTTTACACAATCCTTTTATAAAATTTAAAATCTAAATCACAAACCCTAGCAACCTAAACCCTAAACCCTAAGCCCTAAACTCTAAACTCTAAATTCTAACCATAAACCTTAAATTATATACCCTACATACTAAACCCCTAAACCCTAACATAAAACCCTAAACCCTAAACGCTAAAATTAAAGGACTTGTGTAAACTAAAATTTACACAGCTTGTGCATCAAAGTATTTTCCATAGCTAATTAGCTATCCATTAGTTGCAAGATAACCAATAATTGAAGCACCTTTACAAAGGCAAAGCTGCATTAGGTACGGAAAGCTGCCGGATTAGGGGAGTGAGTGGAGAGATCATTATCAACATACTTGTGCATCACGTGCCCCCGACAAAAATCATATCTACCTTATCGGTATTTATTTTATGTCTCAACATTAAAAGTCACTAAAAATTAAATTTTAAATTTCAACTTTAAATTCTAGATTATAAATCTTAAATTTTACTCTCTAAAAATACATTATATCCCAAATTATTTATATCTAACCCTTAAACCTAATTTTTAGTGTGTAGACATAAATAAAAACACAAAAAAATGTTGGTTTTGATTCAATTTGGTATCTTATTTTATTTTGGTTCAATTAAGTGTATGAAGTTTAATTTAATATTTGAATATCTTTTGTCCAAATATGTGTTTGAATTCGACTTTTTTTTTGCTCAAATCGATATTTGAACTTAGTTTCATGGTTTAAATTGGTTATAAAAAAAATTAAGGTACCACATTAAACATTGAGATCAAATTTAGGTAGTTAATTAGACAAAAAAAATTGAGTATGAAATTAAACTTTGAAACTAAGTTCAAGTACCAAAATGTATATCGATCATTGTTTCTTCTAGTTTTGGAGAAAAAAAACACTACAATCCGGGGATAATAAAAATAAAATATTAATATTAACATATTAATATAAAAGTAAATTAATATTTTTTTAAAAAGATAATAAAGTTTTAAAGAGAATTAAAATATATTTTAAATTTTTATGTAAGAAAATGCCAAACTAAAAAGAAACCTTAGTGTAGGGGTAAGACCCTCTTATTCTATGCTTTAAAATTCTACTTATATTTAGTGAATACTACTCTACATAATAACTATATAAAACAGTTGAAATAATTTATTCCTATAGGATTAGGGTCTAATAACTAATGCATCCAAGTTACCTAATTCATTATCTTGTCTGCTTTGACTCTTCCTTACCACATGCACAAGATTTTTTTATACCTCTTTTTATGCCCCATTAAAAAAATAAGTTTAGGGTTAAGGTTAGAAGGATAGAGTTAGGGTTTAAAAAAATAAGAGCGTAGTGTATTTTTTAGGCTTTTTATTTATTGTTTAGAATTTAAATTTAAATTTTAAAATTAAAGTTTAAATTTAATTTTTTAATGTTAGGATATAAAAAATACACAGATGATTTCTATACAGATTCTTAAACCACGCTCAAAGGTTTACATAAGTACATAACCAACCTTTTCAACATTTTTGGGTAATTTTGTGTTTCCTTGTTTAATATTATTGAGCGCTTAAAAGTTGGAAATCAAAGTAGTATCATTTTTAAGGTTTTGGCCTGGTAATTAGCGGATAGCTAATAGCGGATAGCAGATTTGTAACCCCCTCGTCTCGGTCTGGCCGGATGACCGATCCGAGTCGGCCACACGGGGAAAACCGAAGCGAAACCCGTTAAGGTTCCCCCTCGGTTAACAACCCTAATTTTTTTTTCATTTTAAATCTTGTCTAGATGAGTATTAAATCCTAAGTGATCATACAACGGAACATCATTCACGAAACAATCAAACGAACTCAAACTAACATGTTATAGCCCAATTTTAAACTTAACCTGCAGGCGGTATCGATACACCTAAGGGGTGTATCGATACCCCTTGACTAGGTCAACTTGTCAGAGTCAACCCGTGGAGACCGTATCGATGCGACCGTGGAGGGTATCGATACTCTCCCTAATGGTTGACTTCTCACAGTCAACGCTAAGATGACAGTATCGATACGCCGGAGACCCGTATCGATACCAAAATGGATAGTGGCTCCAGTGACCAAAAAGGTATCGATACGCCCCATCGCGTATCGAAACACGGGGCCTGAAACAAGAGGGCCGTATCGATACGGGACCAACCGTATCGATACCCCCTGCACTGCAAGACTCCCAAACTCAGCAAAAACGATCAAGACTCGAATCTAAATGCAATTTAAGACTTCCTTAGCCCTAACCAAACATTCACACAACATTTACATACCACCATTAGCCATACAAGCACTCAACAAGTATATACATCAAGGAAATCATGCAATAGACCCAAGATGGCATTTAGGCATTCAAAGTTCACACTTCAACATTCAAACATATAGGCAACCTCTAAGGCATATAACCAACATTCATACTAAGCATTCTAGGCATGGGATACAATTCAAACATGGCACCACAAGCCATACAAAAGCAAGATAACATGGAGTCTAAGCAAGTTCCTAAACAACCAACAATCATCCATCAAAATAACACATGTCCCATTGCTTTAACTATTACATGTTCAACATTTAAAAGTTCATACTTGATGTACTCAAGTCAACAACCACACTTGGAGCCCTCCACTTGCACAAGCAACCCACAAACTAAGGATCTGCAATGTTGAACAAAGAGAGCGTAAGCAATGATGCTTAGTGAGGGTAAGCTCTTAAAACAAACCTCAACATTGCAGGGTCCGAGCACGATCTAGCCAAGGCATTACACAAATATACCAAGGATCCACAAGAGCCACAAGATAAAGATGCGTGAGCAATATAAAAGTAAATGCCATGATCAACAAGCTCTAATCCTCAACAAAAGTAGTCACATTGAACATCCAAACAAAGATCATAAATCTCAACATATTGATACATTTATCAATCAACATTGGCACCTAGTTATGACCCGAATACGCGGATAGACACGTTGGAACTCACAACCAACAACCACATTACCTCACGGTGGGATTACACTCATCACCGGTCTCGCGGAGGGGATTCCACTCATCCTCACGCCCCGTCGATGGGATTCCACTCATCACCGACTATATTTAGATACAAATTTCCGGGCGAACCCGTACTCCTCCTTGGTGACTCAACGCCACCAAGGCCACGCACAACTTTTGACTCATGTGTACACACTAACATCCTAATGATCGATCATTTGTACTCAAGCATACTAGTGCCAACATTTTACTCATTTCACATTACTCATTTCAACCAAATTCCGTGCTTAGCACGTACTCACCAATAACCATCATCATGCATGTCTCAAGCATCACAAATCATGCCTCATCTCACATGTATATCACAATATACATAAGCATTCATATCACATTTCATACGAGACATACACATCCACATATATGAGTTCATCCAAAGGCTCTAGATCAAGTTTAGGATTAGGCTACCACCCTAATCCTAACTCTAGGTGGGACTACCAAGCCCGACCTAGTCCATATACTCGAACCAACCATTTTAAAACCAAGTAAAACAATTGACCACTCACCTAAGCTTCCAAGCTCAAAGACCAAGCAAGCGACCGTCTTCAAATTCCTGGATTTACTTTCGGTGCTTCACCGATGCCCAAACTCGATTCTAATCAATCCCAAACACAAACAAAACATCCACAATCAATATCTCGTCATCGGAACTAACCCGGATTAACGTTTTCAAGCAACCAACACTCAAAATCAAGCCCAAAACAGAATTTTCGAGCAACCCACAAAACCCACTGAAATCTTCCAATTCAAGCATCCAAACAACCATCAAATACACCCAAAGTGACCATCATATATCATACTAACACCAGCCCCCAAAAACCAACATTAAACCACCCCAAAAACCACTTTAAAACCCTCCAAAATCCCCCTTGAAACCCAAATCCGAAAATTGCTCAAAACCATTTGAAATTCACATATGTTATACCATTTGACCTCTATACATCATAACTAAGCATAATAAATCAAAACATTTAATTTTACAACATAAAGCCTTCATCTTTAATCCAAACTTTCCAAAATGCCATTTTCTAAAACCTCCATGAAAATGAAAATAAAAGGTACTTTTATGGAGAGGGAGGTGAGGGGAAGTAAAAAATGTCATTACCTTTCAAAATGGAGTTGAAATGAGGGAGCTTTGAAATGGAATAGTAGATTGGGGAGGGTGAGCTCTATTTCACGTTGGAATTTTGAAGAAGGAAGACAATGAATAGCAAATGGGGTGTTTTATTTTGTTTTAAATTTTAAAGGCCCAAAGACCTTCTTGCCCTTAATGAAATGAAATATTCACAAGGACATATAATCCATGGCTATTTGGGGTTTAATCCCAAAGCATAGTCAATCATCAAATTAATTAATTTGAAAACACAACCTGAACCATTATTTAAATCATAAAACCGAACCCAAATAATATTAAAATATTATTTTCACCTAACCCCTAAACCCGGGTGTTACAACTCTCCCCCATTTAAGGAATTTCATCCCCGAAATTACCTGGTGGAAACAAATACGAAAATTGCTCAACCATATCTGCTTTCCTCTCCCACGTGGCCTCTTCCACGCCTCTATGTCTCCACAACACCTTGACCAACTCTATGGTCTTGCCGCGCAACACCTTGCTATCAGAAGCAAGTATCTCAATAGGCTCTTCATTATAGGACAAATCCGGATTTAACTCTATCTCCTCAACGGGCATCACATGAGAAGGATCCGATCTATATCTCCTAAGCATAGACACATGAAAGACATCATGGATCTTCTCCAACTCTGAAGGTAACCTCAAACGACAAGCTACAGGCCCAATCCGCTCAACTATCTCATACGAACCAATGAACCTCGGACTCAACTTGCCCTTTCGGCCAAATCTCATTACCTTTTTCCACGAAGATACTTTCAGAAACACTTTCTCACCCACTGAGTACTCAATCTCTTTCCTCTTCAAATCTGCATATGAATTCTGACGATCGGAAGCTGCTTTCAAACGGTCACAAATCAACTTTACTTTGTCGGTAGTCCTTTTAAGCAAGTATGGCATAAGTAACAATCTCTGACCTGTTTCAGCCCAACAAATCGGAGTCCTACATCGCCTACCATACAAAGCTTCATAGGGTGCCATCTGAATACTAAACTGATAACTGTTGTTGTAAGCAAACTCAACCAACGGTAAGTGCTTCTCCCAAGAACCCTGGAAGTCAATCACACAACAACGAAGCATATCCTCAAGAACCTGTATCACTCGCTCTGACTGCCCATCGGACTGAGGATGGTAAGACGTGCTGAAATGCAAACGGCTACCTAAAGCACTATGCAAGCATCCCCAGAACCTTGAAGTAAATCTAGGATCCCTATCTGAAACAATGGACTTCGGAACTCCATGAAGTCTCACAATCTCACGGATATACAAGTTTGCCAACTTGTCTAAGGAATCCGTAGTGTTCACTGCTAAGAAGTGAGCACACTTAGTGAACCTATCAACAATCACCCAGACTGAATTCTTCTTCGAAGGAGACAAAGGCAACCTCGACACAAAATCCATGGTGATCCTCTCCCATTTCCATTCCGGAATCTTCAAAGGTTGTAGCAAACCTGAAGGAACCTGATGTTCTGCCTTCACTCTCTGACAAACCATAAAACGGCTCACATACTCGGCTACATCTCTCTTCAAACCAACCCAAAAGTAATCATTCTTCAAATCTCGGTACATCTTGGTACTGCCCGGATGCATAGAAAAGGGACTCGAATGTGCTTCACTCAGAATCTGACGCCTCAACTCAACATCTTCTGGTACAATAATTCTATCTCTAAAGCACAACAAGCTCTGACCACTGAAACTATACTCGGTCGGTCTTCCTTCGGCTATGTCCTGAACATGAGGAACTAAACTCACATCTTGCAACTGCTTCTCTCTAATCAACTGAATCAAAGAAGGCTTGACTTGCAACTCGGTGATCAAACCACCATCATCGGACACACTCAATCTAGCAAACATAGCTCTCAACTCTACGTCCACTTTCCTACTCAAAGCATCAGCTACTACATTTGCTTTACCTGGATGGTACTCAATGGTCAAATCGTAATCTTTTAGCAACTCTAGCCATCTTCTCTGTCTCAAGTTCAACTCTTTCTGTGTCATCAAGTACTTCAAGCTCTTGTGATCGGTGTAAACTATACACTTCTCACAATACAAATAATGACGCCAAATCTTCAATGCAAACACAACTGCGGCTAGCTCTATATCATGAGTAGGATAGTTCTTCTCGTGGATCTTCAACTGTCTAGAAGCATAAGCAACAACTCTCCTATCTTGCATCAAAACACATCCTAAGCCTACGTAGGAAGCATCACTGTAGATCACAAACTCCTTACCGGAAACAGGTTGCAGTAACACTGGAGCATTCGTCAAAGCTTCTTTCAATTTCTCAAAGGCCTTCTGTCTTGCATCTGACCATTCAAACTTGACTCTTTTTTGCAACAATTTAGTCAAAGGAGCAGCTAACCTAGAGAAACCATAACCAAATCTCCTATAGTAACCGGCTAATCCTAGGAAACTCCTAATCTCAGTCACGGACTTAGGTTGTTTCCACTCAACAATCGCCTCAATCTTCGATGGATCAACTCGGATACCTTCGGCCAAAACAACATGGCCAAGAAATACAACCTCTCGAATCCAGAACTCACATTTACTAAGCTTCGCATACAACTGATTGCTCAACAATCTCTGTAGAACAAATCTACAGTGCTCATCATGCTCTTCTTCTGTCTTCGAGTACACAAGTATATCATCAATGAAAACAACTACAAAACGGTCTAGATAATCTCTAAAAATTCTGTTCATCATGTCCATGAATGCTGCAGGTGCATTCGTGAGCCCAAAGGGCATCACAAGAAACTCATAGTGACCATATCTAGTCCTAAAAGCTGTCTTCGGAACATCACACTCCTTCACCTTCAACTGGTAGTACCCAGATCTCAAATCTATCTTCGAGAACACTGAAGCACCTCTCAACTGATCAAACAAATCATCTATACGAGGCAACGGATACTTGTTCTTCACAGTCAACTGATTCAACTGTCTATAGTCAATACACATACGCACGCTACCATCTTTCTTTTTCACAAACAACACGGGAGCACCCCACGGGAAACTACTAGGTCTAATGAAACCACGGTCTAATAATTCTTGCAACTGACTCTTCAATTCTTTCAACTCTTTCGGAGCCATACGATACGGAGCTATCGAAACTAGATTAGATCCTGAAACTGTCTCAATAACAAACTCAACATCTCTGTCAGGAGGCAAACCCGACAACTCTTCAGGAAACACATTTGGAAAGTCACATACTGTTATGATATCTTTCGGTCTAGCTTCACTCATATCCGGATTCATCACATAAGCTAAATAAGCCCCACATCCAGAGTCCATCAACATATGAGCCTCTAAAGCTGACACCACATTAGACAAGAACTTAATGTTCTCGCCCACTACCACTACCTCGTAGTCATCAGAAAGCTTCAAAGAAATTCTCTTTGTCTCAAAATCCACACTAGCCCGATGCTCAACTAACCAATCCATACCCAAAATAATATCAAAGCCATAGAAAGGAAGTTTCATCATATCAACTGAGAACACATGACCCTAAATCTTCAGTGGACATCTCCTATACATACGTCTAACCACAACTGTCTCACCAAAAGAACTAGTAACATGCATACTTACATCTAAGATCTCAACAAGGATATTTAACTTCTGTGCATGTTCACTCAAAATGTAGGAATGCTTTGAACCCGAATCAACCAAAGAAAGCAAAGACATAGACTGTAACTCGAAATTACCTGCTATCACATCAGTGTCATTCCCGGCCTCTCTCTGAGCATAGACTATCGATGGTCCTCCCGCCTCTGGTTGCACTGCCACAACATGAGCAAGATTCCTCTAAGCCTCTACCCTAGGTGCATCATCTCTAGGCTGGAAGTAGCCACGACCGCGCCCTCGGCCTCTCTGAAAATCATTCGCTCACGCAGGAGCCTGAGCAATGTTCGGTGCCTGAGCCGCCTGATGCGGACAATCCCTCCTATAGTGGTCCATCGAACCACAGTTCCAACAAGCATGGAAGTTACCCCAACACTCACCAACGTGCTGTCTCCCACAACGGGTACACTCGGGCAAACACCATCCTCCTCTATGGCCCTGATGGCCCCTACCATAGTGGCCACTGCCACGTCTATGGTCAAACTGATGTCCGCCACCTCTGTGCCTCTTGGCATCTCTACCATCAAAGTGGTTATGCCTCTTACCAGAACTGGAACCACCAGATCGTTTGGCTGAACCCAAACTATGCTCTAAGTCCTTGGCCCTCGCGGCCAACACATCAAAGTCTGAGTAGTCAGAAGCTAGTGTGTACCTCTTAATCTCTTCATTCAATCCATAACGGAAACGGTTGCAGCGTTCCACTTCAGTAGGAACCAACTCTGGAGCATACGGACTCAAGCGAACAAAGCAGATCTCATAATCAGTCACAGAAGCCTCTCCCTGAGTAAGGGCCATAAACTCTCGCTTCTTCTCATCTAAGTACCTCGGTCCCAAGTACCTCTTCTGGAAAGCGGTCTCAAAGAAATCCCATTCTATCTCTGCCTCTGGAACCCCAGTAGTAATGGTGACCCACAAGGTGTAGGCATCACCCTGAAGCAACGAGATCACACAACCCAATCTACGTGCGCCCGCACAACCCATCTGAGCCAAGATACGAACTGTCTTTTCCATCCATAACTCCGACCTCTCCGGAGTAGATCCTCTAAACTCTTCGGCCCCCAAGCTACGGAGCCTCTCCAAAGGTAGACTGGCATCGTCACACCTAGGCTGAGCTGCAGCCTGAGCTCCCGCAACTGCAGCCTGAAATGCTCCCGCTATCGCTTGCACTAGCGGAGTCATATCGATTCCAGCTGGACCTTGGCCACCTTGGCCACCTTGAGGCCCATCTCCTCCGGCTCCATCCTCGCCACCAACTCCAGGTGGAGGAGGTGGTGGTGGTGGAGGTGGTGGAGGAGCGCCAACTCCCGCGGCCACCGACCCTTCTATGTGAGCCTCCACACCAACTGACGGCTCAACAGGAGCCGCAACCCGTGGTTCCTGACGAACCACCCTCGGCCTACCTCTCGGTCTAGACATCGCTCTCACAAATATCAACTACAACCACAACAACAAAACATACAAGCTAGATTAGCAAGGCAAGGCTTCCAAGTGTTCAAGTACGTTCCCTCACTTAAAAATCATTTTTTCAATGTAATAGTAGCAATGGGACTCTTACACACATGCTTTGAAATAAAACAATCAACATACTTGTCACGCAAGCAATCATACTTACAAAGCAAGCAAACATCGTGCAAATCAATTCAAAATTTAAACTTACCTCACTTACCCGCCCAAGGTCTCGGTAACTTTAGGCTCTGATACCAACAAGTATAACCCCCTCGTCCCGGTCTGGCCGGATGACCGGTCCGAGTGAGCCACACGGGGAAAACCAAAGCGAAACCCGTTAAGGTTCCCCCTCGGTTAACAACCCTAATTTTTTTTCATTTTAAATCTTGTCTAGATGAGTATTAAATCCTAAGTGATCATGCAGCGAAATAACATTCACGAAACAATCAAACGAACTCAAACTAACATGTTATAGCCCAATTTTAAACTAACCTGCAGGCGGTATCGATACACCTAAGGGGTGTATCGATACCCCTTGACTAGGACAACTGGTCAGAGTCAACCCGTGGAGACCGTATCGATACGACCACGGAGGGTATCGATACTCTCCCTAATGGTTGACTTCTCACGGTCAACGCTAAGATGACAGTATCGATACGCCGGATACCCGTATCGATACCAAAATGGACAGTGGCTCCAGTGACCAAAAAGGTATCGATACGCTCCCTCGCGTATCGAAACACGGGGCCTGAAACAAGAGGGCCGTATCGATACAGGACCAACCGTATCGATACCCCCTACACTGCAAGACTCCCAAACTCAGCAAAAACGATCAAGACTCGAATCTAAATGCAATTTAAGACTTCCTTAGCCCCAACCAAACATTCACACAACATTTACATACCACCATTAGCCATACAAGCACTCAACAAGTATATACATCAAGGAAATCATGCAATAGACCCAAGATGGCATTTAAGCATTCAAAGTTCACACTTCAACATTCAAACATATAGGCAACCTCTAAGTCATATAGCCAACATTCATACTAAGCATTCTAGGCATGGGATACAATTCAAACATGGCACCACAAGCCATAACAAAGCAAGATAACATGGAGTCTAAGCAAGTTCCTAAACAACCAACAATCATCCATCAAAATAACACATGTCCCATTGCTTTAACTATTACATGTTCAGCATTTAAAAGTTCATACTTGATGTACTCAAGTCAACAACCACACTTGGAGGCCCTCCACTTGCACAAGCAACCCACGAACTAAGGATCTGAAATGTTGAACAAAGAGAGCGTAAGCAATGATGCTTAGTGAGGGTAAGCTCTTAAAATAAACCTCAACATTGTAGGGTCCGAGCACGATCTAGCCAACGCATTACACAAATATACCAAGGATCCACAAGAGCCACAAGATAAAGATGCGTGAGCAATATAAAAGTAAATGCCATGATCAACAAGCTCTAATCCTCAACACATGTAGTCACATTGAACATCCAAACAAAGATCATAATTCTCAACATATTGATACATTTATCAATCAACATTGGCACCTAGCTATGACCCGAATACGCGGATAGACACGTTGGAACTCACAACCAACAACCACATTACCTCACGGTGGGATTACACTCATCACCGGTCTCGCGGAGGGGATTCCACTCATCCTCACGCCCCGTCGATGGGATTCCACTCATCACCGACTATATTTAAATACAAATTTCCAGGCGAACACGTACTCCTCCTTGGTGACTCAACGCCATCAAGGCCACGCGCGACTTTTGACTCATGTGTACACACTAACATCCTAATGATCGATCATTTGTACTCAAGCATACTAGTGCCAACATTTTACTCATTTCACATTACTCATTTCAACCAAATTCCGTGCTTAGCACGTACTCACCAATAACCATCATCATGCATGTCTCAAGCATCACAAATCATGCCTCATCTCACATGCATATCACAATATACATAAGCATTCATATCACATTTCATACGAGACATACACATCCACATATATGAGTTCATCCAAAGGCTCTAGATCAAGTTTAGGATTAGGCTACCACCTTAATCCTAACTCTAGGTGGGTCTACCAAGCCCGACCTAGTCCATATACTCGAACCAACCATTTTAAAACTAAGTAAAACAATTGACACTCACCTAAGCTTCCAAGCTCAAAGACCAAGCAAACGATCGTCTTTAAATTCCCGGATTTACTTCCGGTGCTTCATCGATGCCCAAACTCGATTCTAATAAATCCCAAACACAAACAAAACATCCACAATCAATAT
This sequence comes from Hibiscus tridactylites, assembly GCA_958450335.1. Lineage (NCBI taxonomy): Eukaryota > Viridiplantae > Streptophyta > Magnoliopsida > Malvales > Malvaceae > Hibiscus > Hibiscus tridactylites. The sequence goes on along the minus strand of OY288289.1, from coordinate 12,523,883 downwards.
CTCATCATCGGAACTAACCCGGATTAACGTTTTCAAGCAACCAACACTCAAAATCAAGCCCAAAACAGAATTTCCGAGCAACCCACAAAACCCACTGAAATCTTCCAATTCAAGCATCCAAACAACCATCAAATACACCCAAAGTGACCCTCATATATCATACTAACACCAGCCCCTAAAAACCAACATTAAACCACCCCAAAAACCACTTTAAAATCCTCCAAAATCCCCCTTGAAACCCAAATCCGAAAATTGCTCAAAACCATTTGAAATTCACATATGTTATACCATTTGACCTCTATACATCATAACTAAGCATAATAAATCAAAACATTTAATTTTACAACATAAAGCTTTCATCTTTAATCCAAACTTTCGAAAATGCCATTTTCTAAAACCTCCATGAAAATGAAAATAAAAGGTACTTTTATGGAAAGGGATGTGAGGGGAAGTCAAAAATGTCATTACCTTTCAAAATGGAGTTGAAATGAGGGAGCTCTGAATTGGAATAGTAGATTGGGGAGGGTGAGCTCTATTTCACGTTGGAATTTTGAAGAAGAAAGACAATGAATAGCAAATGTGGTGTTTTATTTTGTTTTAAATTTTAAAGGCCCAAAGACTTTCTTGCCCTTAATGAAATGAAATATTCACAAGGACATATAATCCATGACCATTTGGGGTTTAATCCCAAAGCATAGTCAATCATCAAATTAATTAATTTGAAAACAAAACCCGAACCATTATTTAAATCATAAAACCGAACCCAAATAATATTAAAATATTATTTTCACCTAACCCCTAAACCCGGGTGTTACATGATTACATTAGTTGATAGATGATTGTATTAACTGATTTGACTAGTGGATTGTATAAAAATATTTGGTAAAATTAACTGATAACTGATTGTTGTTAGATTATTAAACAAGTGAAATGACATATAAGGACATTATTGTATTCAATACTTGTCTGAATAATTTATTAGTTATCAATATTTTGTATTTAATTAATATTAATTAGATCTATAAAATTATTTTTAATATAACTTTTCTAAACATATTCGAATGATTTATATATTAATTATTATTTATATAATTATTTAATATAATTTAATTAATTAATAAATTTAAATACACATAAATATGCGATAATAAAAAGAAAAAAAGTAAATAGGATTAGCTTATAAATAAGGTGAGAAAATATTTAATTTAGGTTATTTTGATATTTTTTGTAGCATGTGAGGGTAAAAGAGTCTTTACAACTCTAATATCAAACTTCTAATCTCAAAAATTACCTTCATCTACAAATATTTAAATTTGTTTTTTTAATATAATACGTGAACTTGAAATCTCAAATTTGTATTTGTGTTAATTTAATAATTCAACATCTAATTAGGTTGTTAGTATGACATTGACTGATCAAAATATTAACGTTATTAAGTATTATATGTTACGACTTGAGTGCTTATTAAAATATCACATTAGTAAACTTAAAATCGTTTTATAGATAGTGTTGATAAAGGCTGAAATCATATTTAAATTTATTTAGGTTTAAACTCAAATAAATTTCTATTATATATTAATTATAGTTATAATGATGTTTATGCGTTATACTAGTCGATGGAATCTCAAACAGTGCATGGAAGGATAGATAACTAAAAAGCGATGCAGCACCAAAATCAAGGGTAGGTCTGGAGTGCTGCTAAAAGACGGTAAGTTTTAAAATTTGTCCAAAAACTTAAAATGTTAGATTTTTTGATAATGTTTTAGGTTGAATTTTTCGTATTTTTAACAAGTATCGATAATTACACTCAATTTTTTTTATAACATTTTAAGTTTTTAGACAAATATCGATACTTACAAAATAAGTTTTGATATTTGTAAAAAACGAAAAAATCAACCTAAAATGTTACTAAAAATTCTAACCTTTTAAATTTTTAAACAAACATCAAAATTTACTGTTTTTTAACCACACCCTAAACTTGTTGTACGTTAAACTCGGCCAAAAATCATCAAGTGGTCAAGGTAATAAGCGAATCAGCAATGCTGGTCTGCCCAAAAATCTAATTTGCGCCGAAAGGTGCACACATCCATCACCCAATCCAAAACAAAAATGGTACACACTATGACATATATATATGTAACACCAATATACCATATATCTTTGTCAATTGTCATGCATGCCAAAACCAAAACCAAAAGAGACAAGACGAGGCACTGTTCTTTTTTTAATGTTGAGTTGAATGTCAACTTCAATGTTTTGGTATTAATGAGCCCCCAATGTTTTATTTATTTTTAATTATTTGTCTTGACCATTTTCTCTATCATAATTAGGGGAATCGGTTGGTTTAGGGATAATTTTGTATTCTTTATTTCGTCGTCAATATTTGTGTGTACGATTTTGGGTAATCTTTATTATATGTTTCGGTTAATTTTTTGCCCTCATCGCATACTCATCGGATTTCTACGATTTTCAGAGAATTCATATCCTAAAAATTAAACAAAATTTACTATTTTACTAATCAAAATATATGATCGTATAGAAGCTGATAACAGCTTTACAAATGAATGAGAAGAAGAAAACTTTATTAATCTGGAATTGGTTGATTACAAGAATGGAAGTAAAGACTATATATATACATACAAGCTTACAAGCTCAAGAGCAAATCTGCATAACCCTAATTACGTAACTAACTGCTAACTAACTAACCATACTAACAACTTTACATTTATTCAAGAAGCATCATGTACAACATCCCCCCCACAAGTTGGAGACTGATGAATGTCAAGCAGACCCAACTTGTCAAGAAACGAAATGAACAAAGGTGCAGGAAGGGCTTTGGTGAAGATATCAGCAAGTTGATCATGAGAACGAACATGGAAAAGTCGAAGAAAACCAGTGTTGACTTTCTCCCGTATGAAATGACAATCCACCTCAATGTGTTTTGTACGTTCATGGAAAACCTGATTTGTAGCAAGATAGATAGCATATTGGCTATCACAATACAAGTAAGCCTGTGCAATAGGAACTTGAAAGGAAGAAAGAAGAGTAGCCAGCCAGAGAAGTTCACAAGTAGCAGTGGCAATGGCTCGATATTCAGCCTCGCAAGAAGACCTGCTAACAGTGTGCTGCTTCTTGGATTTCCAGGAAATCAATGTATCACCAAGATACGTGCAAAAACCAGTCGTTGATCGACGTGTATCAGGGCAAGAATTGTAGTCAGAGTCAACAAAAGCACTCAACTGTAGAGATGATGTAGAGGAAAAGAATAAACCAAGTGCAGGGGATTGCTTGATATAAGCAAGCAAGTGATACACAGCTTGAAGATGAGGCTTCCTTGGAGATGAAACAAATTGACTAAGAAGATGCACAGCATATGTAATGTCAGGACGAGTGTGCGTAAGGTATAACAAACGCCCAATTAATCGTCTGTACAGCTGAGGATCATCAATTAAATCACCTTCATCCTTGGTAAGCTTGTGAGGAGAAAGCATTGGGGTATGAACAGGCTTGTGAGCAAGAGAACCTGTATCAGCTAACAATTGGAGAGCATACTGGCGTTGAGAAAGAGAGATGCCTGAAGCATTACGAGCAACCTCAAAACCCAGAAAAAATTTGAGAGGACCAAGATCTTTGAGTTTGAAATGACTGTGAAGAGATGCTTGAACATCAAGCAACCGAGATTGATCTTTGCCAGCCAAGATTATGTCATCAACATAAACTAAAAGAGCAACCATGCTGTCACCAGAGCCTCTTACAAATAAGGAATGCTCAGAAGGGGATTGAACAAAACCTAGCTTAAGAACAACCTGGGAGAAGGCATGAAACCATTGCCTCGAAGCCTGCCGGAGACCATAAATGGATTTATGAAGCTGACATACCAAATTATCACCAGAAACTTGTGGAACATATCCAAGGGGTAGCTTCATATAAACCTCTTCATCCAGCATACCGTTAAGAAATGCATTGTTAACGTCAAGCTGATGAAGATGCCAACCATGCACAGCAGCTAAAGTAAGCAAAACTTTGAAGGAAGTGAGCTTTGCAACAGGGGAAAAAGTGTCAATGAAGTCAACACCTTCGATCTGTGTAAACCCCTTAGCCACGAGTCGTGCTTTACAACGATCAATGGACCCATCAGATTTTCGTTTAACACGATAGACCCACTTGCAATCGATCGCACGTTTACCCTCAGGAAGAGGAACAACAGACCAAGTATGAAGAGAATCCATGGCCTGAAGCTCAGCTTGCATGGCATCACGCCATTCTGGGAATTTGACTGCCTGGTGATAAAACACTGGCTCATAACATGAAGAAATGTTGGCTACAAATTCAGCATAAGATGAAGAAAGTCTGGAACTGGAAAGATGATGTTCAATAGGATATAAACATTGCGAGGGCACAACATTATTGCAATGATATATATCAAGGTATGAAGGACGAGTAATAGCACGAGTGGATTTACGAGGAACAATGGGCTCAGCAACCTGTTCAACTACAGGCTCCACAACAGGCTCAGGAATGGGCTCAGCAACAACTTCTACAATAGGCTCAGACTCCACACCAGCATGCTCAGCATTGTCAACCACATGAGGCACAACAGGAGTTGCAACCGCAGGGGGCACAGCAGTAGTGTCAACCACAGGCTCAGTGTAAGAACTAGAGTCACCACCTGAAACATGCACAACACTGGGCAAAGATAAATCAGGAAAGGGATCAACCAAATCATCCAGTGGAGTAATCTTATGAAATGGAAAGATATCCTCATGGAATACAACGTTACGAGAAACAACAATAGCACGAGTTTGCAAAATATACACTTTGTAACCCTTCACACCAGGAACATATCCAAGAAACACACCAGGCAAAGCTCGTTCAGAGAATTTGTCACGCTGAGACTTAAGAGTGGATACAAAACACAAGCTGCCAAAAACCTTAAGACCAGAGTACGAGGGTTTATGAGAATGCAACAACTCATATGGTGACTGATCACCCAAAATTCGAGAAGGCAACCTGTTGATCAAGAATGTAGCTGTCAAAATACATTCTCCCCAGAATCGAAGAGGAACCCTTGCATGAAAAAACAAAGCACGTGCCACAGCCAATAGGTGCTGATGTTTTCTCTCAGCCACTGAATTCTGCTGAGGAGTTTCAACACAGGTAAACTGATGCACAATACCAAGTCTTGAAAACAATTCCACAAATCTCAATTCTGGTGCATTATCTGATCGAAAAACTTTCAATTCATAACCAAGCTGTGTTTTGATCATGGTAATGAAAGAAGGAACAATGGTCAATACATCAGATTTGTGTTTCATTAAGTACGTCCAAGTGGAACGAGAAAAATCATCCACCAGTGTCAAGAAATAACGATGATGATCATGTGTAGGAACCTTGAAAGGGCCCCAAACATCACAATGAACCAATTCAAAGGGAGCATTAGTGGAAGTAGATGAAACAGAAAAAGGAAGAAACTTCTGTTTTGCAAAAGGACAAATCGAACAAACACCAACTTTATTAGAAGCAGATGGTAAAACATCTTGTAATACATGTAATATACGAGAGCTAGGATGCCCTAGCCTAGCATGCCAATCTTCATTACAAGTAAAAGCCACATTAGAAACCAAAGAAGTGTCAGCAGCAACTTGGAACAAATACAATCCTTGAACGCAATCACCCCTCCCAATCATATGGCAAAGATCCTGAACCAAACAATGCGTTTTGTAAAACAAGACTGTGAGATCAGAATCTTTCAATAACCTGCTTACGGATAACAAGTTAAATCGAAACTCGGGCACATAAAGAACATCCTTAAGAACAATATGTTCTGAAAGCTGAACATCACCAGAAAAAGCAACCTGAACACTAGTCTTGTTAGGAAGCAAAATAGTGCCATTAGCAATAGGATTCAAGGTAAGAAACAAACTTTTACAGTAACAAACATGCCTAGAAGCCCCTGAGTCTATGATCCAAGATCGTGTGGAATCAAATGAACTCAGACTATTAATGTAAGAAAGAAGCTTGCCTTGCATAGCAAGATTAATAGAGGATGAGGGAACTGAATCATCTGAAGTAGAGGCTGACTGAATCTGACTTTGAAGCATGGATATAATCTAATGACATTGTTGAGAAGTCAGAGGATTAGATGTTGATGTAGACTGAGAACCATTCGAAGCATTCAAGATAGCATTAGTAGAATTCTTGGACCAGCCAACATATCCAGGAGGATATCCATGCAGTTTGTAGCAGCGTTCCTTAGTATGACCCAACAATCCACAATGAGTGCACTGAGGACGAGCCTTGCGAGAATTAGAAACAGTTTTAATCGCAAAGGTTGCAGCAGCCACTGGATTAGGCAAAGCAACGAGCCTTTGATTCTCTTCTTGAATCACCAAAGAAAATACTCGTGTTATACTAGGGAAAGGATCAATGAGCAAAATCTGGCCACGAACTGCAGCAAAAGATTCATTCAAGCCCATTAGAAACTGCATAGTGAGGTCTTTTTGGTGATCATCCACAATTTTCTGAAGTCCACCACAATTGCATTGAAGACAGGTGCAAAAAGGTCGAACAGAAACCAGCTCATCCCAGATAATCTTGAGATGTGTATAGTAAGTAGTAACTGACATAGAACCCTGAACAAGATCACTCAATTTCTTCTTGAGTTGAAAAATACGAGGGCCATTGTTTTGGGCAAAACGATCCTCCAAATCTTTCCAAATGGCTGCTGCAGTAGAATGATAAAGAAGACTAGCAGAAATATCTTTAGAAACTGAATTGAGGATCCAAGAGTTTACCATATTGTTGGCCCTTGTCCAAGAACTAAACAAGGTGGAAGTGGAAGCTGGAGCAGACAGAGAACCATCTACAAATCCAAGCTTGTTCTTGGCAGAGAGAGCCATGATCATTGAACGTTTCCAGCTGTTGTAATTGTCACTAACAAGTGGTTGAGTAACCAAAACCGTGCCAGGACTATCAGATTGATGTAGATAGTAGGGATTGGTTCCATCTTCGAATTGATCATTGGAACTTGGCATGTTGAGGAAAAAGAAGCAAAGAAAACGCAGAGAAGCAAAGAAGCAAAAACTTCTGATACCATATAGAAGCTGATAACAGCTTTACAAATGAATGAGAAGAAGAAAACTTTATTAATCTGGAATTGGTTGATTACAAGAATGGAAGTAAAGACTATATATATACATACAAGCTTACAAGCTCAAGAGCAAATCTGCATAACCCTAATTACGTAACTAACTGCTAACTAACTAACCATACTAACAACTTTACATTTATTCAAGAAGCATCATGTACAACAGATCAATTTCAATTTACAAATCATATACTCAATACACTTAAATATATGGCTAAAGGGGAACAAAGTTTTTGGGTAAAATGAACAACAGAAATAGAGATTAATAGATTATATAATTAACAAAAGTGGTAAATTATTAGAGAGGTCACCCAAACTTAATAAGGTTTAAACAAAAAGCACAAATATATTGATAATGAGATAGATAAGTATACATGTAAATGAGAGTTAATTATATACATTTTAAATTTTTTGTAAAATATCAGGATCATTGTGGATATTTTTGAAAATCCCGCTGTTATTTATACGGTTATAGTTCGATTATCCCCACGATTCGGATATAACAATCCTCGTCCCTATTCTCATTTGAGCTTCAGTGATAAAATTTTCTCTTCTTCATCTAGAGAGTAAAAGTTTCGGTTATTCCCTATCCCGTCGATTTAGAACCTCACATTTTTATGGATATTTTCCGCCCAATTCTCACTCCTATTCATAATACAAATAGACATGGACATATATGATCGTTAAACAATGATGTTTATACATAGAGTTAGGATATATATATATATATATATATATATATATATATATCTCCAAAATTTTCAATTAAAAAAGGTTGAATATAATAAGTCCGTGGTTACGGCAACTTAGCAATACATTGGCCGTGGGCCCGTGGTTACGGCAGTCCGTGGTTCCCCAAAGGCATCTACGGTGACTTCATTCTCGGAATCACCTCAAGAACAGTCGGTTGTCTATTTCTGTTTTCTTTTAATTTCTTTGTTTCCTTTGGCGTGTTTGATGCTGCGTTGGGTGATTTTAATCCTTTGTCTTTTCTTTGATGTCTTTTGTGTACGCTTCAACGTTAAAAAAATTAAATTTTAGAGTTTAGAATTTATAAATAAAATGTAAGATTTAAAATTTAAATTTTAGATATATAAGCAGTGGCGGAACTTGGTGGTAGAATTTGGAGGGACCAACTTTAAACTTTAAAAAATTTAGAGGTTTAATTTAATTTTTTTTCAAAAAAATTTGGGGTCTAACTAAATTTTTTGAAAGTTTGAGAGACTTAATGAGAACTTTTAAAAATTATAGGAAGAATTTTTCTAAAATTTTGTAGAGGCCGAATTAAATTTTTTTAAAGTTACAAGGGTCTAACCTATAACTTTTTCAATTCTAGGAGAGGCCGTAGCCCCCACCGGTCCTCATTGTGTTACGCCCCTGTATATAAGGACACTCAAAACGAGAGAGAATTTTTTGTTCGCATTATTTTGCTGCACCATTACATATTTAAGCTTCAAGATCTTAGTGTTTTTGTAATCACATGCGCGGAGTTACATTTAAAATTAGGGAGTATTTGACCTTTCTTGATTTGTTGTTGGAGTATAATTATTAATGAGCTAATATAATTTTTTTTATAAAAAATATTAAAATTAACTCCACCTGATTTGTTAGCAGTACATGAACTGATTATAGTGATATAAAAATATCCATACCTCATATTCCACTTACCCTACTATATGAAAATTGAAAATCCTCCATATGTCGGTGGTTTTTGTTTTTGCTTTGATGAATAGGGTTAGGGTTAAGACAGAAGACCGAGAATCTCCCGGTCAAAGATATGAAAAAAGGTTGAAGGATTGGAACTTAACCCTAGATTCAGTATCTGGTATGAGATGAGTGTATGTTGATATACACATTCCCAAAGAGAGATCCTTCCCTAGAAATTTAATGGTGTATTTCACATTATTATTCGATACGAACTTATAGCCTCTAATAAGTAACAAGACAGATCGCATATCACTTAGTACAGTAGAGAAAAAGGCTCTCCTTTTTCCTTTCTAGCCCTATATATATATATATAACGCATGTCAGTAAAGCATACAAAGTAAACTAAGAAGAAAGATGCATAAAGGAACCCCAAGTTAGTAGTGTCATCTCCTGGGAAATACTATGCGTTGTCAGTCCACTTCACCTGTTCAAGTAAAAAAAAAAATTACCCCCCAACTGTGCCTTTTGCACCGATTTTTATCCCACAGTAATTATTGTCCGTGAGCTCATTCCATGCCAAAAATCGGTGTCTGCAACACTGAGAGGCTTGGCTTTGCAGTCTGATAAGAATGCAATGGTTGTGCAATGTTCCAGCTATGGTAGCCAGTTGAGTCCTCGTAATTGTTAATGTCGCTGTTGTTCGAGACAATTGGTGTTGCAAATGGAATCGAAGTACTTACATTATAACCATCTCCGTTGTTGATGCTCTCATTGTTAGCGGAATTCACACCGAAATCCATGCCGAAGCCGGTCGGACTTTGTAACATGCTAGATGGTGCAACAGCAGCACTAGGGCTCTTTGTTGTACTGTTGTTGTAGCCAAATATGTTAGACCAATAATCAGAAGGGTCTTGCTTGATGGGAACTGCAAAGCCGCTCATATTGGAGCCTATAGCTGCAGAAGACTGAGACGCAAAGGTGACAGCAAATGCTGCTGAGGATAGATCTCGGTTGTCGTCGGAAACTGAATCCGAGCAGCTTTTGGATTTTCCGGTAAGTCCACCGATGGGAAGATTACTGCTGGCGATGCTTTTTACATCGTACCGGCACATGTCGAAGTTGGTCACTGCATTTAGGCCTCTAAATTTGATTGCAGCAATGTCATAGGCCTCAGCTGCTTCTTCTTGGGTGCCTGCAAAACAAGTACACTTGAGAAAAATAACATAAATTAATTTAATAAATCAATAAAAAAGGAAGAGAAAGAATCACTCACTAAATGTTCCCAGATAGAGATCTTTGTTGCCTGCAACTCTTCCAATTCTTGCCTGCCATCTCCCATGTTGATGATGCCTGAAATATAAAACCGAACATGAGAAAGGATTAGTCACTGGACTCGATACCTTGAAAAATAAAAAAAATACTTGATCCAAACCAAAAGACAATGAATAATAATTTAGAATATATAATAAACAAAGAACCTTGTGACCCCTCTGTAGATCGAGGCTCCCCTGGAAAATCCGCTACTTTTCCTGGAAAAAACAAATGAAATTCAACCAAAAAGAAAGCTTATGCAATCGTTATTTAAATACATGTATATTCAAGTTAATGTCTACCTTCGTAGTGAAGCGACGAACTCTTGCCGACTCATGTTCTTCATCTCTTCTAGTTCCTTCTCGTAGTTAGAAATCTGAAAGAAAAAGGATAATATTTTTTGTAACAAGCTCGAATAAAAGAAGGCGAGAAAGAGGAAGCCGGGATCGGAGAAACGGTGGGGTTTACCGGAAAGTTTGTGGTGGTGGTGGGACCCCAGTACTTTAGAGCTGCAAGATCATAAGCTCTTGCTGCTTTATCTTCCTTGTCATACCCACCTAATTATAAATATGAAGTTAATATCCTTATATCCATGCAAACGAGAATGAACATTTTGTTAAATGATGATGTTTAATTATAATGTGAATAAAACTGGAAACTCACCCAGATAAACTAAAAGAAAACAATGATGAAACGGTTCAAGCATCCATCCATGGCAGCATCAATCATTCGTTAATCGTCGTGTAAGATGCCACATAAAGAGCCAACATATTAGAATCAATCATCATCCATTCATAATAACATACACATATATATAATACTTATAACCACCAATGGATTGGTGCAGGTGGTAAATAACGTGATATTGTTTAAATAAGTTTGGAATTTGAGGTTTTGTAATACCCAACTATCAAAATCAGGCTTGCAACGCGAAAACCAGAAAAATACTCATACTTGTGTTCAGTAATCATTTACCTTGCCTTCCTTTCCTACTTTGGCCTTCTCTTCTGCAACTATTGTCCCACAAGTGAGCTTCATATCTTCCGGTCCATCTATGCCTGAAAATTCAACCCAAAACGAAAGGAAAATGGAATTTAATAAATTTCGTAATCTTTTTTTACAATAAATTTTGTAATCTATATTCTATGGCTGTATATCGTGTTCGTGTCATTTATGTATTTACCTGGTGACTCCACGGTAGATAGAGGTACGTTGGCCAAAGCTATCAGCAGCTTTTCTCGGTGCCGGCTCAGCCGTAGGCACGGCCTGGTGTTGTTTGTTTTCAGGGGAAAGCCCTCGAAGAAAGCTGGCGGCTATGGTTTTAAGCTCGGAGTCGTACATCTCGTTGTCGGGTACTGTTTCAGAAGAGAAATGATGTTGTTTCTTTGCTGCAGTACCAGGTCCGGATACGGTGGAAGAACCGCCGAGAAAATCCTCCAGTCTCGGGCCTTCATTAAACGCAGCGGTACCTGCACCTGCACCTTCCTCTACTGGTGTAGCCGGAACGCCGGCGGCGGTGGTAGAAGGGTTGAAAGCTTCAAATAAACAAAGATTAGAGGAGGAAGAGGGGAAGTTGGAAAGAGAGAAAGCAAGCCAAGTCTGAGTGGAAAAAGAATCGGTGCTGTTGCTGTTCCCCGTGTTCATATCCATTATAAAAACAAAAACCTGGGGTTTAGCTTAAGCAGCAGGTGGGCGGTGAAGATGGAACAAATTACTGGCGGTAACAGTTGGATTAGAGAAAAACTAAAAAGATGGAGAAAAGGAGAAGCAGTGAAATGAAGAGAGAAGTGAGAGGAAGACACATATATATAGAAGAGTTTGAAGTTAATTAAAGCTAAAGAAAAGAAAGAGAGAGAAGGTGAAGGAAAGAGGTTGCACGAGCACCGAGGTTGTTTGATTCTGATTGAGCCAAGGCAAGGGAAGGGGAAGGGGAAGGGTGGGCTTACAAAATTTAATTTGAGAGTTAATGGAAGGAGGAGAGGAGAAGACGAGTGTTTGCACTCTGAGATAGCAATGCAAGTGGAAGCCTTTTCATAGGTTGCCTGGGCGGTCTCTCTCTCTTCTACGTCAATCCTCTATTATTATTTAACAAACCCTACACTTACTATTTTATGTATGACTCTCCTAAGGGATATTTTATAATTTTTTGGTGTCTTTATTTATGTCTTTACACACACAAAAATTAAGTTTATAATTTAAGATTAAGATTTATGGTTGGGTTTAAGAAATTAGGAATATATAATATATATTTTTTAAAGTTTTAGAGTTTATAGTTTAAGATTTAGAATTTAAAGTTAGAGCTTAAAATTTAAATTTTTAATGTTGGCATAAGAAAACGTCATTGAAAAGGGGCATAGAATCTTTGTTCATGAGTCCCCATATTTCTATTTAAGGATATAACTCATTTACACAAAATTTAAAGATTTTAGTTTTACACATTTTGTGGATCGTTGGATGAGATGAAAATCGTATGCCCTTTTATCATGCCTTCTTTTATGCTTCACTTTAAAATAGTAGGTTTAGAGTTTATAGTTTAAGGTTTAAGATTAGGGTTGTGGTTAGGGTTTAGGAAATTAGGGGTAGAGTGTATTTTTAGGGTATAGAGTTTATAATTTAGGATGTAAAAATTAGAGTTAGGGTTTAGAATTTAATTTTTAAGCGATTTTTAGTGTGGGGCATAGAAGTGGCATGGTTAGGGGGCAGAGGATTTTTACCCCGTTGGATGGGATGGAAATCGTCTACCCCTAACTATGCCCTCATTGGTGGCTCCATTTTAAAATAACGAGTTTATAGTTTAGGGTTTGTGGTTTAGGGTTAGGGTGTATTTTTAGGGTTTAGTGTTTAGAATATGAAAATTAGGGTTAGGGCCTAGAATTTAAATTTTAGGTGTTTTTTAGTAAGGGCATATAAGGAGGCATGGTTAGGGCAGAAGATTTTTACTCCGTTGGATTGTGGATAACTGAAATTAACTCGTTATTTTTTCCAAGTGATAATCTCCACATAACCCGTTTTTAATCTCATCTATCAACTTCACTCATCCAACGATCCTAAAAACGTATAAAAAGTTAAAAAAAAGTCTTACACTGTAGTTGGATCATATTCCTTCACTTTAAGTATGACATATGCCTATATATATTTTAATTTGAACAAAAATCCTTTGTTCATTTTTTGTGTCCCGGACCTTAGAAAATTAAACTTTAAGTCTAATTTTAAAATTAAAATCTTAAAATTTAAACCTTAAAAAATACATTATACTCCAATTCCATAAACCTAAACTCTGACTCTAAACTTTAACCCTAAACTCTAAAATTAATTATTTAATATGAGTTATAAATAGAGACACCAAAAAATAAAATATTTATATTCCTTTAATTTAGGTACTAAAATAATATTTTTTTAATCATTGGCTTCTGACTCATTAAGTGACTAATTAAGATCAAGTTTTGCAAAGGTTCATGATGGGGACAACCCACATCATCCCACTAGACTAACTGGTTGTTGGTTAAATATTATTATATTTTTAACTATTAGTTAAAACATATTTTATGACGGTTGGTGATCATATTTTATGATATTTATTGTAATTAAATTCCATTACATGTTAGTTTAAATTTTAAAAATATTAATTTAAATTACATTTTTAATTCTCTTGGTCATGTTTTGACCGTACAAATGGTGTAACCCCCTCGTCCCGGTCTGGACGACTGACCGGTTCGAATGGGCTACACGGGGAAAACCGAAGCGAAACCCGTTAAGGTCCCACTCCAGTTAGCAACCCTATTTTTTTCTTTAATTATTATATTGTCTAGAGGCATTCATACGTCCTATGTGAAACTCGACAGCGGAAACACAATGAAAGGAATATGAAGCATACGAAACAAGCAATTAAAACAGTCCATTTTACTCTTTTCAACAAGCAGTATCGATACACTAGAAGGGCGTATCGATACGCCTTGACTAGGTCAACAGCCCAAAAGTCAACACATGGAGACCGTACCGGTACACTGGTTGACCGTACCGATACGCCCTCATTGGTCAACTTCTCACGGTCAACGATAAACAACCGTACCGATACGCCTAGGTCCCGTTTCGATACGTCAAAATCTCGTCAACATCTCAGATTTCCATAAAGGTTTTGGCGTATCGATACACCCCCGTGTATCGGTATGCTAAGCCTAATTTGAGTCCCAAAGTGTAGGACCGTATCGATATAGCCCTTGGGGGTACCGATACGCCCTGCACTGCAAAACTCAAATTAGCAGCAAAACGCACTAAGACCCAACTCTAGATGCAATTTACGACTCGCCTAGCCACAAACAAACACCCAAACAACATTTAACAACCATGGAACATCATATGAAGCACTTTAAACTAACAACTGAGCATTAACATCCAGACATCCACACTTAAGAGAAACATGCATTCTAAACATACATATACTAGACCATATCATTCCTAAGAAGCAAACACTTACATAAACACTTCATAACAAGGTTTACAAATCCATCAACACAAAGCATTAACAACATAAAGCCAACACAAAGGAGAGCGTAAGCATAAAGCTTAGTGAGCGGAGCTCTAAAACATAACAACGACAATGCAGGGTTCAAAGCTTTCTTTAAAATAAAGGCCAACACATACAATCCATCCAACGACATAATCCTCTTACTAACATAAAAGTTCAACCACAAGTCAACAATATAGATATTTATAATAGCATCACACTTCATGGTATGCATAAAGGCATGATCCTAAATTAAAGCAAAACCATAAAAAGGGAAAGATATAATGAGACACAACATAAACAATACATAGTATGCACAAGCATAACCAAAACACACACGGTAGGACTACACATCACCGTTTCGACTAGTAGTTTTTCAATGGGACTACACATCAAAGTACTCTTCTACTAGTCACTACCGGTAGAACTACACATCACCGAAGTCTTATACTAGTCGCTACCGGCGGCACCACACATCACCGGAGCAACGACAACCATCACGTGAGGTTCGATACCAACCATGCAACACGATATGCAAATCACCATCATACGACATGCACACACTATATCATGCACGACCAAAACAACTTGTAACAACATCCACAATTATGCACAAACTTACTACTTACAATCTTACCAACCGCAAGTGGTCTTACTTACCATTTTCGTGCACAACCTGCACCAACTTACAGGTATTTTACAAGGCATATCAACATCACCAATAATTTCATCATGCATGATCAACAACATATAATAAACAACATGTTTCCTCCCAAAATATTGAAAACTCATGCATAACCAGTTATCACCACAAGCAATGAAAAAACAAACGGTAAAAAGGAAAATTTAAAGAGGTGATTCACATGAACTTACTCTTGAGTTTAGATTGACCTTTCAAGCTCAATCTAAACTCTTTCAAAACCATCTTTGAACCAAAACGTTGCTTAAAAACATTTCCACTCACCATTCGTACACCAATGCAAACCACAAAGTCGTCTCAAGCTTCGGAACTTGCCGGAACCGCATCCAAACCACCCAAGGTCAAATCCGCTATTTCTAACCAATAAAAAACAATGCATTAACCTCTTAATCAACCACAATTTTACTGTTATACATCAGCTCACAATTCCACAATATTTTCTCAACAATTCAAAGCCGAAATCCTTCCAAATAATCCCATTTTCGTACTCCAGCAAAACCCAACCATTACCCCTCAATTTAAACACTTAAAACACTCCAAAACATGTCCAAAACATCACCCTAAGGCTGTACAACCATCAGCCCTTCATTTCCCCAGATAAACACCTTAAAAACTCCCATTTTCTACTCCCAAAAATCACTTACAGCAGTAGCTACGAGAATCCATTCAAACCAACACTATCACTACTCAAAAATCATCAAAAAAATCTAAAAACACCTACCCAATGTTACTATAACATCAGCCCAACAATTTTTCACAAAATCATTCCAAAAACACAAATTTTGACACTTTAAATATACCCCTAAAAACCCATTTCGGGATTCTTTATAAAACCCAACCAAAATGAGATATAATGTTCCATAGGGCAAGGTTAGATCAAAACTCAACTCTATTAATCAAAAACAACCCAAAAAGCCATTAAAGTTTCATGCTTTTCTTCAAACTTGAAAACTTCAAAAACTCAAAAAGAGGATTTCTATGAAAACTAAAGCTATGGAAATGTTGGAAATCATGAGGATAATTCAAAAACGCAATTACCTCGAAGAGAGCCCTTGAATTGATGAAGAGATTTGATGAAATAGTGCTTTAGGGGATAAGAGGGGTTTTAGGTTTTCAAAGATGGTGGAATGAAGAAGATGGGCATTTTTTTCAATTAAAACCCCCTTTTTGTCATCTTATTTCCCCTTCATTTTAAAATTTACCAAAATGCCATTAATGAATTCAAACTCTTTTAATTAAACCAAAACCCAATTTAATTTATAACGAGCCCACGACTCAAACCCGATTTACCCGAGTAACATCCGACCCCTAAACCTGAGGCATTACAAATGGTAATTACATAATCATATAAGTTTAAATTGAACACAACGAATGATTTCAGTGTAAAAAAGGATGTTATTCTAAGAGACTTGGGTTGGAGTATATTTATCTACAAGGTATCTGTGCCTTATTAAACGGTTAAGAAAAATTATGAACATATACTACCTTATAATCACCTTACCATTATTCAAAAAAAATTGTACATATTTAAATTCTAAATGTTGGAAAGTCACCGTTGATCGGAAAAAGCTCCGAAGAGCTAAGAAAAGCAAACAAAAAAACACGATAAAGGAAGAAGAATTTAAGAATTTGGTAAAAAAGAAAGAAAGTGAAAATACAATGTAGGTCAATCTGATATATTCAACCTGGTGGGCCAATTCCATCATAGGTGATTTAGCCCACGAGCAAATTTAACAAATTGAAAACAAAAAAAAAAACTTTCAATATGTTAAGAATAGCGGGCTTGAAGAATTTTCTTAACTAACCTAATAACAAACTGGTACAACTGGAAACAGAAGGTTCCGAGCATTAGCTTCAATATTCATTATACCTTTTCTTCTCCTTGAACTTGTTTTAATGACCACACACAAAGTTGTTTTTTAGTTTTTGAAAACGATCCACTATCATCGGTTTTGTGAGAATATCGACAATCTGAAATTTTTCTGAAAACATAGTTGACTTTTAGTTGATGATCCTTTACTTTTTTTCTAACAAAGTGTAAATCCAAGTCTACATGTTTAGTTTTGGTGTGGAAGACTAGATTTGTTGCCATTGTAACCATGCTAGTATTGTCACACCAAATCTTTGGTGTGTTTTCCATCTTAACTCTCATATCTGTTAATAAAGTTTTAACCCAAATGAGCTCCAAGGTAGCATCTGCAAGGCAGCAGTATTCAGCTTCGGTAGTAGATCTTGACACCGACCATTACTTCTTAGAACTCCAAGACATCAAATGTGAGCCCAGATATACACAATACCTTAAAATTAACCTTCTGTCATCCATATCACTACCCCAGTTAGTATCAGAAAAAACAAGCAGTTCAATAACATTATCATGTACACTTTGTTGAGTAAACCATAAGCCATAATCAGAGGTAGCTTTCAAATATCGAAGTATCCTTTTCACTGCTACCCAATGGACATCCTTAGGACTTTGCATGAACTGTGTAACTTTATTAACGATAAAAGAAATATCTGGTTGTGTGTGGCAAATGTAAAGTAAAGAGCCAATTACACTATGATATTGACTAGCATCCACATAGTCAACTCTATCATGTTTAATAAGCTTGAGTGACACTGTTATAGGTGTATCAAGTGGTATGGTCTTATAGTCATGTTTTTTTCCTCAACAAATCAGCAATGAACTTACGTTGTGTAAGAAACAGAACAATTCTTGTATGAATGGCTTCAACCCCCAGAAAATAATGTACGCAACCCAAATCTTTTAAGGAAAATTTCTCATGAAGATCTTCTTTAACATGTTTCACATGTTTTTCTGAACTTCCAAAAATTAATATGCCGTCAACATATACAACTAAATATGTAACAACATCTTCATTTGAGTAAAAAACAATGATGAGTTAGCATTAGAAGATCGAAAACCCAAAAGACAGAGAAACTCACATAGCTTGTTGAACTAGTTTTGCGGTGCTTGTCGAAGACTGTATAGAGCTTTTTTCAGCTTACAGACTAGAACTTGTCCCTTTTCATCACCTTGTTCAAAAATAGAGGGTTGATTCATATTTGCCATCCATACGTATTAGCCAAGGAAAGCAACACATTAACAATAAAAAAATTAACCATAGGACTAAAAGTCTCGAAAAAATCGTAACCTAGAACTTGAGAGAATTCTTTTGCAACAAGCCAAGCTTTATATCGATTTACAAAACCATCTGAGTTCAATTCCACTCTGAAAAATCTACTTGGATCCAACTGTCTATCGATTGGAGGGCAGCTTAACCAAGTCCTAAGTGTCATTCTCTACTAAGGTTTTATATTCTACTATAACTATTTCCTGCCATTTGGGTTGCTTCAAAGCTTTATACAATGTGAAAGGTATGTCATGGCACTCAGTCTGATAAATTTTAGGCTTTAAAGTTCCATCTTTGATCCTAATTGTCATAGCACGAGTATTCATCATTTTTTTGCAGCACAATTTCCATTATAGGCATTGAGTCCACATTCTCTGTTGCATATTCAATACAATTGAGTGCTTCTTCTCCTGGTGTAACTCGATCTAAACCACTTTCAGCTTCATCAAACTCGTCATCACCTTGCATTGCTGGGAACTTTAATGGAGCATACTCAACTTTATAAGCTGGCACATCAGGCTCATGTGCAGTGTTGGCAACAAGTTCAGAATTATGAAAACCATATGTACTATTATCTTCTAGTGTAATAGGCTCAGGTGTAGTTAGTTCTGAATTAAGACTTGTGGATACAACATGTTTAGACCCATTTTCACCAGGTGTAGTTAATCTAGGATCACATCCTTCAGGTTCATCTACTGAAATATGTACAAAACTCTTAGTTGCAGATGTGGTATTAGTAGATTGTTCACTGCCATGCTGATTTGGATCTATTCTACAAGAGGGCATAAGAAAATGAGCATATGAAAAGGACGGGAGAGATTCATTGGTTAATGTAGGTATGCTTGAACCAGCTGTAAAAGGAAAAAATGATTCATTAAACTTCACAAAGCGAGTAACAAAAATTCTTCCACTGTTATCCATACATTGACACCCATGGTGATTTGGGGAATATCCCAAAAAACACATGTTTTAGTCTTGAAATCAAATATGTTCTTGTTGTACGGTCTGAGCAGAGGAAAACATTAACAACCAAAAACTCGAAGAAATTCATATGTTGGCTTCTTGTTGTAAAGTTTTGATGAGGTGATATGCCACCTAATACTGGTGAGGGCAGTCTATTAATCAAGTAGTCTGCACTAAGAACTGCAAATGACCAATATTGAAACGGTACGGAAGATTGAGCCAAAAGTGTCATAGTAGTTTTTATAATATGACGATGTTTTCTCTCTACTACGCCATTTTTTGATAGGTGTATGGACAAGAAATCCAATGTTGAACACCTATAGTAGCTAAATCAGATTCAAGAGCACGAAACTCATCACCTTCGTCTGTTTGCAAAGCAATAATATTAATCGAAAACTGATTCTTAACAAGAGTAGAAAAGGATTTAAAAGCACTCAAAACTTCAGCTTCATTCATTAACAAGTAGAGCCAATAATTTCAACTATGCATATCTAAAAACGAAACATAATAGCATTAGCCTGATGATTTAATGGGTGAGGGACCCCAAACATGCGACTCTACAAGATCAAAGGGCTTATGGTAAATTGTAGTGGAAGAGGCTAGTGGCAGTCTATGACTTTTGACTAGTTGACAGGTTGTACATACAAGAATAACAGACACAATTTTATTCAGAACTAGACTAACGATAGTAGATGATGAATGCCCCAAGCAATTGTACCCCAACCAATAGACATCATCAGTGGTATGTGTATTAACAATAGTTGAAGAAATTTGGGAGGTGGAACTTGATCCTGTCACTGTTTTAGGGAAATTGAAACAATATATACCATCTTCAAGTTGTCATTCAAGTAAAACGTTGCCAGAATCTTTGTCCTTCACAAAACAATAATTAGCATGAAATTCGAAATAAACTGAATTACCACGAGTAAACCTTGAGACTAGCATTAAGTTCCTGGTTATTTGGGGGACATATAAAATATGACTAAGAGTAAGAGATCGAGAAGATGTAGAGATTACATAATTACAGATTTGACTAAGTTTTAGAGTCGAGCCATCACCAAGAAAGGCTCTGCCATTACCTATATATGAGCTTCTAGGTTGTTCATTCAAGGAATTGTATGTAACGTGGTGTGTGGCACCGGAGTCGAGATACCATATGTTGTCAACAGACATCACTCCAGCTATAATAAGAGAGTTGATTTGAGTAGTGTCAGCATTGTTCTTTATGGATTCTTCATTGGTCCCTATAAGAGCACTAACAAAAGGGTCATAACTCCATATATTAGAGCAAATGTAAACTGACAAATGTTTGCCTGAGAGAATCCATTAGAAGATCCAATATGAGGTGTTTTTTTGCGTCTAGACTCCTTTAAAGGATTGGTCAAATCTGTGCCAGCACTAATCCACCAAGTGATCAAGTTTTCCACAGAGCTAACATTGTGGATGTTGCTTGCCATGAAACCTTCCACAATAATAGCCTCCAAGACCATGTCTATGTCCTCCATAACGTGAACCATTGTTATATCCTTATAAACTTTCTTGATTCGAACAATCAATTTTGGATGCAAGCTTCATATCTAGTAACATTGATTCATATAGGTACACGCATCAGATCATATAAGCGAGCCTTTGCCTCTATCATCATTGAGACTACACCATCAAACGAATATGGTTCACGAATAACAATTATGGCAGCTACAAGTGGCTCGAATTCAACTAGTAACCCATTTAACACAGTAGCCACTTGTTCAACCGCTGAAATAGGACTTCCACTAATGGCTAAGAGATCACATATCTTTATGACTTGTGTTGTATATTCACAAACAGTCATCGAACCTTTCTTTGGAGCACGCAAACAACAGTGCAAGTGCATGATTTTTGTTGTAGGCAGATTTGAGTAAAGTTTAAGTACCTTATTCGAGATCTATGCCGACAATTCTACTCCTACTAGTTGAGGTAAGATATTAGGGCTAGTTGTTAACATCAACCATGATGCAAGAGAATTGTCCTGCTTCTTGAACCTTCGATAAGCATGATTGGCAACAAGCCTTCCATCAAAATTGATTACAACTTTAGGTGGTATCGGCATGGATTAGTCAAGAAAATGCTCCAACTCATGTCCCTTGATCATAAAGATCACTTTTTTTCCAAAAAAAGGAAATTCGTGTCATATAATCTCACGTTTAGTTGCTTGTTCACAAAAAACTGCTTAGTTGAAATCTCATATGCCTGGATTGTCTCTGATTCTTCAGGCGAAATCTCGAGTATTCCAGTGGTGTTTTTCATGAAAACGAAAAGATTGGAAAGATTGACAATAAAAGATTGAGGAAAGGAAAAGATCAACAACGAGCGAGGACAATGATCAGATCAGAAAGCTCTAATACCATGTTGGAAAGTTATCGTTGATCGAAAAAAGCTCTAACATGCTAAGAAACGAAAACGAGAAAGCACAATAAAGGAAGAAGAATGTAGGGATTTGTTGAAAAAGAAAGAAAGTAAAAATACAATGTAGGCCAATCAGGTTTATTCAACTTGATGGGTCAATTCCATCATATGTGGTTTATATAGCCCACAAGCAAACTTAACAAATTGAAAATAGAAAAACTTTCAATCTGTTAAGAATAGCGAGATTGAAGAATTTCCTTAACTGACCTAATAATAAACTGGTACAACTGGCAATAGAAGGTTCTGGGCATTAGCTTCAATACTAAATAATGTTAATTATTATAAAAAATAAACTCAATATTTTGAATACGTATGCAACAATAAAATTACTAGAGCCAAAAAAATGTGTTATAAATATATAATATATATGATAGAAGCCTAATATATTGTAAATTAATTATGTAAGAAAACAATACTATATGTACATATATATATATACCCATTCTAATATATATAACCGAACTGTCGTATCTTCGGTGAGGCGCTAAACGGCAGTGAGCGGCTGTGTAACCGGTAAGGTTTTGTTTGCCTCGCGACGGGGAGTCTAGGGGTGGCAGCGGTGTGGCGAACGGACGCTTGTCGACGCCGGTATCGTCGAAAGTCGAAATGAAGGGGGAGGGTTGGGTTATGGTCGAACCTTTCGGCTGCTCTCCACGGCGTATGACGAAGATCTAGAGTGAGTGGCGGTCGTGGTCTTGACTGGGAAGGGGCGGTGGTCACTTTGATGGTGGTGGTGACACAGATGGAGTGACGATGAAAGAGATCGACGACGGTCGGTATTTAGGTGTTAAAGGGGGTAAGGGTGATGATAGGTCAGCTACCCTCTTGGGGGGTAGATGACCCTAATTAAAAGCCATTAATTGGGGTGGTTGAGATATTTTATAATTTTATAATTTTTTACCTTTTAAAATCCACTTAATAATAAGTGGCTGTAATCATATACCCAAGAGCTACCATAGCTCAAATGGCTAGGTCATTGGCTTTGCTATCTAAAGGTTGTAGGTTCAATTCCCTTTAAATACACTCTCTCTCCCATTATTATTTTTTGTCCCTTCATCCTTTTTTCATCTATTTTTTTACTTAGAATTATATGCAAACATTTTAAGGGTATTACAACTCTCTCCTCCTAAAAAGAAATTTTGTCCTCAAAATTTATCAGAGTCGAACAAAATGAAAAAATTACTTTTTCATCCATTCTTGTACTGAATCTTATCCATCATTCACTCGGACTATCTCTGTACCCATCGTCATCTCATTATACATCTCAGTCGAGCTAATTAGAATACAATATTTGAATCTATACTGATAACTGCATGAATATCATTGTTTTCATATCTTTTTGCTATAGCATTTGCCTGTTATTGAGCCCATATCATAGCATTTAGACTACATTTAGGCTGCATTTTATTCTTCTGGGTGCATCTTTACTTTTGTTGGTTATTAATCCATGTTGAGGGGTACTGCTCGGAAGGTTGGTTTTGGGTTTGATGGTGCGCAGGAAAGGAGTCGAGAGAGAAAGCTAGTGCAGGGAATTGCTATAGCAAAGTGGAAGTGGATATTGGCCAACATGTGAGAAGCATGTGAGCTGCATAAGCACGTGAATATGCAGAAAAGGACGACCTGACATGTGCATCAGCCGATACCCACCTGCAGACTGTCCTTCTTGTCCCCTCGTGGCAGAGCTTGTCGGTGGATATTCCTTGGAACTAACAAGGAATATTTAGGGCACAAAACCCTAGTACCTCCATTATATAAAGAGTGAGAGAATCTTGGAATAGGGACACACAAAAAAGAGGTAGAAGAGAGCAAAGAGAGAGAAAGTTGCAAGGAGAGAGAAACGTTCATCTTCATCTCCTCCACTTGGTGTCCTCCATCGTTGAAGCTCCAAGGAATGGCCTCGCTAGCCTCGAGAGAGGCGGTGGGCCTAAGACAGTCAGGCAATCCATGGCAGAAAGGGAGTTCACCTTTCTTTATGTCGCTTTAGCACTTCTTTTTCATATCTTTATCTTTGGTGATGTTATCACAATGATACGTTAGATGATATTGCCCGGCCATGAACTGTTTTAGGTGGCTTGGGTTTGATGGATGATTTTATTTTGAGTATTTTTTAATGCATGCTATAGCTTCTTCAGTGTTTATCATGTTCTATGCTTTGCTTATGCGTTTTATTTCCTTAAAGTTGTAAGAGCCCTCGAGAGTTGGCCGTTTTTAAGTGTTTGTTGACGTTAGTAATCGTGAGAGCTAGCCTTAGAACCCCCATAAGCAATGGAGTGGTTGTCGAGAGGCAGACTCTAACCTAACTTAGAGATACGTGATAGGTTTCAAGGGCTAAAAAGGATAGTTCGTGAAGGGTAGGGGAGTGTTAAGAGTTTACGCCGAGAGGTATGGCTGTAGCATTTCTAACTCCTAGTTTCCTGGCTAGAGATAGTTTAGGAACACTTTTAGCAAATCCCGCCTAGCATAGAAGATAGCTGAAAAGCCTTAGTGTCATTAAGAAGCTTTAGTTAGGTTGTCCATCATTCCTAGCCAATCATTCCGTAGTGAGTTTCACATACAAAAGGGGACCTGTTCATCATATTGCTATCTCATTTTTCTTTGCACCTTTTGCTCTTGCATTATTTTACATAATCTCTTTTACAGCATTGTCATCTGCAAAAAGTTCAATCAATATTGTTACAGCAAACCGTGAATACCCCCAATCCCTGTAGAGACAATACTCACTCCTCACTTTATTACTCGTTCGACGTGTATACTTGCACCATATTTTCGTATCATTTATAGTACACTACACATCACAAACAAGTTTTTGGCGCTGTTGTAGAGGATTGGCAATTGGTTGTTTACAATTTTTTTTGTTTATATCGCTTGTTCTTTTTATTTTTTGTACATATTTATTTAGGATTTTTCATTTTTCTTTTTAGGTGTCCTGCTAGTGCATGACCAAAAGACGACCTAGAGGACCCCTGCAATCACCTTTTTCTGAAATCGAGCATTTCTTGCGACTCAGGAGACGTGTTCGAAGAGAAGAGACTAGAAACATGAATGGATAAATAACACCACCTCAAGGTAATGGAGATGCTATGGAAAATGGCCAGGGGAAGTGGCCCAACCTCGAGCCATTAGAGATCATTTGACTCCTATCTTGGACGATCTCTATCCCATAATAGTAGCTCCAGAAATTCAGGCAGCCTAGTTCGAGCTTAAACATGTTATGTTCAACATGTTGAACACTATTGGTCAATTTGGAGGTATGCCTCACGAAGATGCAAGACAACATATTCGTGCTTTCTTGGAAGTTTGTGACTCATTCAGACAGCAAGGAGTGTATGGGGATGTGCTAAAGCTTAAATTGTTTCCATATTCGTTACGAGATCGTGCTAGAGCATGACTAAGTGGAGTGCCAGCTGGATCAATGGAGACTTGGACAGATTTATGCAAAAGATTTCTGCTACGTTATAATTCACCCAATAGAAACACTCAGTTGAGAAATGATATTGCTTCTTTTCATCAAGCTGATGACGAATCCATGTACGAGTGTTGGGATCGATTCAAGGGATTATTGAGGAAGTGCACAAATCATGGTTTTCATGATTGGACCCAAGTGGTTATGTTCTATAATGGAGTGAATGCTCCTACAAGAATGATGTTAGACGCTTCAGCAAATGGGACCTTGTTAGACAAATCACCGGAGGAAGCATTCAACATTCTAGATAGGGTAGCCAACAATGATTACTAGTTTCTGACCACAAGGCTTGGAATGGAGAGGAGAACCCAAGTAGTTTGAGATAGTGATGCGGATGACTGGGTAGCCACCCAGTTAGCTGCTATCACCGATATTCTAAAAAACCTCCAATGTCCCAGTGAAGTCAAAGAAGTGAAGTCCACAACCTCATGTCTCAGATGCGATGGCAATCACCATTTGAGTGAATTCCCTGACAATCAAGAGTCAGCCAACTATGTGGGGAATTATAACCGCAACAACAATCCATACTCTAATACCTACAACCCAGGATGGCGTCATCATCCAAATTTCAGTTAGGGTAATCAAGGGCACATCAATTCTGCTCAGCCAACGCCACAACAAAATCTGATCGAAGCACCATCTTCTAACCAGATGATGCCATGGCAAGGTCACAAGGGAGCAACATCTTCATCAAATAGTTCACTAAAAACTACATTCAAAGAATTTATGGCTATGACAAAAGATTTCAAGGGAACCACGAAAGTTTTGCTACAGGACCATGCAACAAACATTAAGAATTAAGGAGCTTTAGTGCAAAGCCATAGTTCTTCGCTCAAAGCCTTAGAAACACAAGTTGGTCAAATAGCTCAAACCTTGCATGCATGACCTCAAGGAAGTTTGCCTAGTGACACTAAAGCCGCTAAGCACCATAACAAGGAAAAATGCATCACACTCACATTAAGGAGTGAAAAAAAATCAACAAAGAAGACAAGTTTGGGGGAAAAGAGAAGGAGGACTCTCAGCCAAACTTGTCTCACGAAGAAGATAACTCACAACACCCTCCAGTTGAAGAGAAGAGTGAGGAAGTCATAGCAAAAGAAACACTTGAGGAGGAGCCTGCTTTTGCTACAACAAAAGATGCAACTCAACCAGTCCAGATAAAAGAAGTTAGACCCCCACCTCCTTTTCCTTAATGACTCAAGAAGCAAAAAGAAGACCTTCAATTCTAGAAATTCGTGGATATCTTGGAAAAATTACATATCAATGTCCCATTTCTTGAGGCCATTTATCAGATGCCAACATATGCCAAGTTCCTTAAGGATATAGTTAAAAAAAAGAGGAAGGTCAAGAAGCAAGAAATTATCGCTATAACAAAAGAATGATATTCTATGTGGAGTAAGCTGCCACCAAAGAGGAAGGACCCAAGTAGCTCTGCCATCACATGCTCTATTGGCGATAAGTGAGCACTTTGCAATTTGGGATCAAGTGTTAACTTGATGCCTAAGTTGATTTTTCTAAAACTGGGAATACAAGAGCCAAAACCCACCAAGGTTGTGCTACAACTAGCAAATCATTCTCATGTTCGCCCAAAAGGAAGAATTGAAGATGTCATGGTAAAATTGGACTGATTTATCTTTCCAGTCGACTTCTTAATCCTCGACTGTGAAGCTGACAGCAACACACCCATTATCTTGGGAAGGCCATTTTTAGCCACAAGGTGAGCTTTAATCGATTGTGAGAAGGGTGAATTCACAATACGAGTGGCTGATCAGACGATCACGATCAATATTCATGACACCCTTAAGTATGCAGACAATCCAGAAGTATGCCAATATATAGATGCTACAACACAGAATATGACTGATGAGTTTTGTTGTAGCAATGAGATGCAAATGGAAGAGTTTGAAGAACTCTGCAAAGATGATGATTCAGACCTATAAGAACTCTCAAGGGAACTGGAGCAGTCTAGTCAACTCGAAGCTAGACCAGGTACGCACTTTGAACCTCTTGATTTTTCAGAATTTATACCTCTTAAGCCTTCCTTGAGCATGCACCTACTCTAGAACTAAAACCTTTGCCATCACATCTTAAATATGTTTACTTAGGGAGCAATGAAATTTTTCTTGTGATAATCTCATCTAGTCTCACACCTAAGCAAGAAACTAGCTTAGTAAATATGTTGTTACATCATAAAAATGTGCTAGGGTGTACTATGGCTGATTTAAAGGGTGTAAGCCCTGTTATATGTATGCACAAAAATTTGCTTGATGATTGTCACAGCAATTCTGTTGAGCCTCAGAGAAGATTAAACCCTATCATGAAGAATGTGGTGATGAAAGAGATAATTAAGTGGCTTGATGCTAGAGTAATCTACCTGATATCCGATAGCTCATGTGTCAGCCCGGTGCAATGTGTACCAAAGAAGGGAGGCGTGACCATGGTAAGCAACGAGGAGAATGAGCTATTGCCTACTAGAACCGTCACGGGGTGGAGGATTTGCATGGACTATAGGAAGCTCAACAAGGCAACCAAGAAGGACCATTTCCCCCTCCCATTCCTTGATCAGATGTTAGATCGACTAGCGGGCAAGGCATTCTACTATTTCCTCGATGGGTATTCTGGGTACAATCAGATTGCTATAGCACCCGAAAACCAAGAGAAGACGACCTTCACATGCCCTTATGGAACTTACGCTTTTCGGAGAATGCCCTTTGGTATCTGCAATGCTCCATTAACTTTTCAAAGATGTATGCTGGCTATTTTTTAGACATGGTCGAGGAATTTTTTAGAAATTTTCATGGATGACTTCTCGGTCTTTGGAGATGACTTCGACACATGCTTGGGCAATCTTGCCAAGGCCCTAAAGAGGTGTGAGGAAGCTGACTTGGTGCTCAATTAGGAAAAATGTCATTTTATGGTAACGGAAGGAATGGTCTTAGGCCACAAGATCTCGAAGCAAGGGATAGAAGTTGACAAAGAAAAGGACGAGGTCATTGAAAAACTACCTCCCCCCACCATTGTCAAGGGAGTAAGAAGCTTCCTAGGGCATGCTGGCTTCTATCGGAAATTCATCAAGGATTTTTCAAAGATCTCAAAGTCGCTATGAAATTTGCTACAGTAAAATCAACCATTTGTATTTGACAAATATTGATATAGCGCGTTATAAGAACTGAAGGAGAAGCTTACCTCAACACCAGTTGTCATTCCACCTTATTGAAACGAGCCATTTGAGTTGATGTGTGATGCAAGTGACTACGCCGTCGGTGCAACACTTGGACAATGCCGAGGTAAACTCCTTCATGTTATTTATTATGCTAGTCGCACTTTGAATGATGCACAAATCAATTACACCACTACTAAAAAAGAATTGCTTGTTGTAGTATTTGCCTTTGATAAGTTTAGGTCATACTTGATAGGCACTAAGGTTATAGCTCATACCGATCATTCATCCATTAAGTACTTAGTGACTAAAAATGATGCTAAGCCTAGACTTATTAGATGGATACTCTTGCTGCAAGAATTTGATTTAGAAGTTAGTGATAGGAAAGGATGTGAAAACCAGGTAGCTGATCATCTATCTAGGCTAGAAAATGCTATCACACAAGGTAGTGAATTTGAAATTAAGGAGGAATTCCCTGATGAGAAATTGTTGTTTGCTACGACAATTCTGTGGTATGTTGATATTGTTAATTATCTTGTTAGTGGTATTTTGCATCCTGATTTATCTAGTTGGGGACTCAAGAAATTCAGACGTGATGCAAGATTCTACTATTGGTATGAACCTTACTTGTTCAAGAAATGTCTTGATCAGATCTTAAGGAGATGTGTTCCAGAAAAGCAATATCATAGCATTATGTATCATTGTCATTCATCACTGCGTGGAGGGCATTTTGGTGGTGTTGGAACTGCTGCAAAAATTCTTCAAGCAAGATTCTATTGGCCTAAATTTTCAAGGATGCACACGAGCTCTACAAGACTTGTGATAGATGCCAAAGAACAGGGAACATGTCCAGGCGGAATGAAATGCCACTACAAAATATTCTAGAGGTTGAAATCTTTGACGTGTGGGGAATTGACTTCATGGGCCCGTTTCCCGCATCATGTGGAGATCTATATATTTTTCTAGTAGTCAACTATGTGTCAAAATGGGTGGAGGCTGTTGCCACCCCGAGGAACGACTCCAAGACGGTCATGAAGTTCCTTCACAAGAACATCTTCACGAGGTTCAGAGCACCCCGATCCATTATTAGTGATGAAAGAACTCACTTTGACAACAAGCTTATTGCTAAAGCATTACATCGATATGGAGTCAGGCACAATATTGCTACAACATATAATCCACAGACGAACGAACAGGCTGAAGTTTCCAACCGTAAAATCAAGCATATCTTGGAGCAGGTGATCAACCCTAGGAGAAAAGACTGGTCCCCCAAGTTGGATGAAGCACTATGGGCATATAGAACAACCTTCAAGACGCCTTTGGGCATGTCACCCTTCAAGCTCGTATTTGGCAAGGAATGCCATCTATCTGTTGAGCTTGAGCACATAGCTTATTGGGCAATCAAGAAACTCAACATGGATGCCCAAGTAGTTGGTGAAAGAAGGTTGCTAGAGCTTAATAAGCTGGAAGAATTTCGAGCCCAAGCATATGAGAATGCCCGCATTTACAAAGAGAAAATCAAGAAGTGGCATGACAAACATATTTTGCCAAGGCATTTCTCAGAAGGTCAACAAGTGCTTCTCTACAATTCCAGGCTAAAGCTTTTTCCTAGAAAGCTGAAATCAAGGTGGTCAGGACCATTCATCATACACAAGGTGTACCCTCATGGCGCGGTTGATATCTAAAAGTTGGATGATGGTGAAGTCTTCAAAGTCAATGGACAACGCTTGAAGGTGTACAGTGGAGCCCCCATCCTCAGAGACAAGTCATACCTGGATCTACACGATCCTGTAGAGTTTACTTCTCTAAACTTTATCATTTATGCTATAGTATGTGTATAAATAATGCTTTTCTTTTTAGTTTAGTTTTTGTGTTACATTTGTCTTTATTTTCATATCTTTTCACGTGACCCTCGTATAAGCTTTCTCTTTCCTAGTACGATCTCAGGCACAGAGGTAGAAGAGCGTGGTTATCTACAGGGTTGGTAGCAAAAGGGAGAAGGATATGGAGTTTTTTTATCCACTTTAGGGAGTATAAAAAAAGGAAGAAAAAAGAGAGGAGGATAGGTTTTATCCAAAAAGTGGGGGGACATAAATTAAAAAAGAGAGAAAAAAAGAAAAAAGCAAGAGAGCGAATATTCACATAATTAATATGGTAAAACCCTAGCCATAAAACCTACATATTCTCTCTCCAACCGTCACCCATCACATTAACTCCCACCTTTTTCTCTCTCCCTTAAAGACGACACATGTCCCCATCACTCCCTTATTTCATTTAATTCGTCTGCTTCCCCTCACCTTTTTTAACTTCCCATATTTTCTTCATTATCACCCGTCCTTTCAACTTCTTCAATACTCAACTTTTTCTTCTTCCCTTTCATCTTTTCGATTTTCTCCCCAAAACACCAAACAACCTTCACCACTTCCCCTTCACATATTCACTCCTCCTTACTTTCACAAAAACCTTCATGGCTCGTTGCAAGAATGCCCCTGAAACTTCCGACCGCCCTAAAAACCCACCAGTCTTGGAAATCTCTAAGTTTGTAGATGACGCAACGAAGGAACGATGGAAGAAACTAAAAGATAGGAACGTTCTTCCGGAGTTAGGGTTTAAATACCCTAAGGAGGAGGAAGATCAGTTTGATCAAGAAATCATGGACATCATTGGCAAGCATGAATGGAAAACCTTCGTCGCCCACCCTGAGGAAATCTGCACCTCACTAGTAAAAGAGTTTTACGCTCATCTCACAAGCCCCACTCAATCCACTTTCCATGTGCGAGGTGAGCATATCAAGTTTACCGCAACAACAATTAACAAGTACTATGGGCTAAAGCACAATGTAGATCATCACACTACTTTTGTGACGACTTTGGACGCGCAGACACGGTGCGGGGTGCTGGAAGACATTTTTTTTAGGGAACGGTGTTGGACAACAACATGTCAGTCGAGAGAGGTCGCCTCAAACCTGAGGCCAAGGTATGGAATCATTTTGTGTGACATAAACTTATCCCCACACTTCACACCGTCACAGTCCATATCTCTAGGATATTTCTTCTCCATTCAATATTACATGGTAGACGCATTGACATAGGAAATATTATGGTGGATGAAGTGTATGCTTGTTTGAAAAGGCCTCGTAGCCCTCTCGTGTTCCCTAACCTGATAACTGCTTTGTGTAAAAGAAAGGACGTCTTTGTAGATGATCTTGTGGATGCAACTATTTCAGGAAAGACAGGTCTAACACCAGTCCTCGTCACTGAGCTCTGAGGATTCAACGAGGATGTGCCTCATCAAATAGTGGAGGGAGGTGCAAAAAGCTTTACTGCAGCACGATTAGCAGCATTGATGGTCATAAACGAAAGAATTGAGCGCTGAGCTCAACTTGATGAAGGCACATCAGCGGGCGTACTTTAAGTATGCCCACCATCGCGATGGTGCCATAGCTTCCTGCTTCAACAAACTCCTCCCGAACCAGAACGTGTCATTCCCTCTATTTCCATTAGAGTTATTGCAAGCTCCCACCACTGCCACAGCAAGCCCAGTGCCCCCAGTCAAAGCAAAGTTGACCCTATCTCAGTTCAGCCTGTTGCTAAGAAGAAGACTGCAAGAAAGAAGACGCCTAAGACTCTTACTGCCCAACCAGAAAAAGAAACTCCCATGGTTCCACCTACTTTTGAAGAAACCACCCCTACACCCAACCCGGCCAAAAAGAGAAAACGCAACATGAAGGTAACCAACCCTGCGCCTTCAAGACCAGACAACCCATTGCCTGAGCCAGAACATATATCGAGTGATCATGAGGACCCCCCTCAAAAGGAGACAACCCCAGCACCTATGCCTGAGCCGACACAAGCACAAATATCGGATGCTACAACATCCAGACCAAAGACATGCATTAAACATACCGTCGGTCGTGTTCGATCTTTACTCAATGCTCAGTTAGTCTCCTCTAAGAGTGTGGACGATGTGGTAGATCCCCACCGCTACTCGTTTGAAACTTCCATGGACAATACCAGCAGCACCACATAGCCTCCACACCCATTAGGTAACTAACATTTTTTTTTTATTTTTAATCATTTTTCATTGCATATAATATAGATTAGTTCATGCATTGAGGACACTGCATCCCTTAAGTTTGGGGGTGTTGGTGTTCATAGTTAGTATTTTGTTTTAGCATATGCATAGTAGGAAAGAACAAAAGTTTTACTATGGCATTATGTTTAGTCTAGAGACAGCCTATGAATATATTTATGATGTCTGATGACGAAATCTTAAAGGCTTGAACTAGTTTAGAAAAAACACAATTAGTTTAGATCTGTAGAACTAACCTTAGGATCTAGTTGTTAAAATAAATTTACACAGTTGCTCTCTTTCTATAAGTAAGTTCGTTAGAAAAAAATTTCAGGAAGAACCCTAGTGAACTCTGATATGTAAACTCTAGAGAACTTAAGAAAAACTAGACGTATTTGTGCTCAAACCAATGAATAAATGCTACAACATATCTGTAGAATGACATTCCGCTTTGCTATAGCATACTACAATAAAAAAAAGAGAAGAAGAAGAAAGAAGAAATAAATTTTTGCTATAGCATATGAATGAATGAAAGTTGTCACAGGATGACTCTACCTACTAGGTCAGGGGTGAGAGGTTTGCTACCTACTCATCTAGAGTTAAGGACGATAGATGTGATGAGTTGACACCCTTCGTAACAGAAAACCTATATCTTTGGGATTCTGAAAATTAGAAAAGAACTAGAGAACATGGTTAGGGTATAACCAGGGAGCTTCCTTGAAAATTTGGCTTACTGACTTAAGTATAGGAGGAAGGAAGCCACGCACACACGCACACAACTTAGTCTTAAGGAATGTTCTTAAGGATCTCACTTCTAGTTGTTTATATTTAATTGCCTATGTTATTTCTCAGGAATGAGATATTGCCACAGCAGCTCTCTACGATAAATCTTTGCCATAGTATTTCTTTTGGTCTGTTCTACTCATTGCTTGAGGACAAGCAACAGCTTAAGTTTGGGGGTGTGATAACTGCATGAATATCCTTGTTTTCATACCTTTTTGCTATAGCATTTGCCTGTTCTTGAGCCCATATCATAGCATTTAGACTACATTTTCTTCTTCTGGGTGCATCTTTACTTTTGTTGGTTATTAATCCATGTTAAGGGGTACTGCTCGGAAGGTTGGTTTTGGGTTTGATGGTGCGCAGGATAGGAATCAAGAGAGAAAGCTGGCGCGGGGAATTGCTATAGCATAGTGGAAGTGGAAATTGGCCAACACGTGAGAAGCACGTGAATATGCAGAAAAGGATGACCTGACATGTGCAGCAGCTGGTACCCACTTGTAGACTGTCCTCCTTGTCCCCTCGTAGTAGAGCTTGTTGGTGGATATTCCTTGGGATTATCAAGGAATCTTTAAGGCAAAAAACCCTAGTGCCTCCACTATATAAAGAGGGAGAGAAGCTTGGAATAGGGACACAAAAAAGAGGCGGAAGAGAGCAAAGAAAAAGAAAGTTACAAGGAGAGAGAAGCGTTCATCTTCATCTCCTCCATTTGGTGTCCTCCATCGTTGAAGCTCCAAGGAGTGGCCTCGCTGGCCTTGAGAGAGATGCGGTGGGCCTAAGATAGTCGGGCAGTCCATGGCGGAAAGGGAGTTCACCTTTCTTTCTATCGCTTTAGCATTTCCTTTTCATATCTTTATCTTTGGTGATGTTACCACAATGATACGTTGGATGATATTGCCTAGCCACAAACTGTTTTAGGTGGCTTGGGTTTGATGGATGATTTTATTTTGAGTACTTTTTAATGCATGCTATAGCTTCTTTAGTGTTTATCATGTTCTATGCTTTGCTTATGCGTTTTGTTTCCTTAAAGTTGTAAGAGCCCTCGAGAGTTGACCGTTCTTTAAGTGTTTGTTGAGGTTAGTAATCGAGAGAGCTAAACTTAGAACCCTCATAAGAAATGGAGTGGCTGTCAAGAGGCATACTCCAACCTACCTTAGATATAAGTGATAGGTTTCAAGGGCTAAAAAGGATAGTTCGTTAAGGGTAGGGGAGTGTTAAGAGTTTACGGCGAGAGGTATGGCTGTAGCATTTCTGACTCCCAGTTTCCTAGCTAGATATAGTTTAGGAACACTTTTAGCAAATCCTGCCTAGCATAGAAGATAGCTGAAAAGTCTTAGTGTCAGTAAGAAGCTTTAGTTAGGTTGTCCATCATTCCCAGCCAGTCATTCCGTAATGAGTTTCGCATATGAAAGGGGACATGTTCATCATATTGCTATCTCATCTTTCTTTGCACTATTTTTCTACTGCATTATTTTACATCATCTCTTTTACTATAGCATTGTCATCTGCAAAAAGTTCAATCAATATTGTTACAGCAAATCATGAATACCTCCAATTCCTTTGGAGATGATACTCACTCACTCACTTTATTACTCGTTCGACGTGTATACTTGCACCATATTTGTGTATCATTTATAATACACTACACATCGCAAACATATACCAAACTTCATACTCTATCAAGCGATTACTTGTCTCTTAACTGTTATTATAAGTTGACTCCGTCAAGGATATGGGACCTCCCAACGACTATAGAATTCAATCATATAATCACGGAGTATATCCTTTAGAATATGCATTACTCTACTAGGTTGACCATCAATTTACGGATGAAATATTATACCTAAAATTCAGACGAGTATTCAAGGCTTCTAACAGGGCCTTCTATAATCAGAATGTGACATCGAATTTTAGTCAAGGATGGTATATAACGATACATCATACCATATTTTCAAGGAAAGGTCTTTCTTCAAGTCGGTCGAACATAACCATGGATTTGAATGGATATCACATATATTCAACGTAATATTCAGATAACTATTTCCCTTGTATAATACAGAATCACCACAAAAGTTACACTTTCGCCAAGTTCACAGACACATTTCTTCCAAATTCATATCACTTCTATTTAGTTAACATGAAGATACCCTCAAGCATGATCATTATCACCAACTAGATTTCCTTGAAATCTTATATCGGTTACATCACATAATCAAACTTTTATTCTCAATCTGAATCAGATCTTCAATTTCACATGCATGAACATACTCAAGTTCTTATTTAGATTCAAATCAATCAAATTAATCCAAAACACAAACAAACATTACATGCATTCCTTTCCAGAGCAGATTGAGTTATAAAGGACATAATGCTTAGATTCATTTGTTTCTAGAAAAAGAATTCGACATCAGAGTCTCGGCTTTATGGAGAACGGTTAAAATCTAGGGGCATGTACAGACCAGACACCCTATGACAGGCGATCGGTTGATCTACCCAGAATGACGCAACTCTAAGCTTTGATACCACTAAATGTAACCCCTAGACCCGCTTATGTGTTCTACAGATCCTAGGAAGTCACATTAGGTTCACAAGAGAGACCCACGGTAAAAATCCACAAAAAACAATTTTCTTTAAAACACTTATTAAATTATAAAGTTAATTTTGTTTTAAAATAGTCTTTCCGGAATTCATTTAAACATACAACAGAAATTTAGAAAACGTTTTACAGACACTATCATAAAACAATACATGACGTGCATGCCCACTAACTTTGTCGGTATTGTACTCCAAAAGCAACACTGAGAGAACTCTAAACACTGATGTTGATCATCGAGCCATGATAGATTTCTTTTAACCTGTGTTGGTGAAAACAACGTGAGCCTGGAAAATCTCAGTAATACAGAACTACCAAATGATGCTACAAGCACATGCATGTATAGGGAAAGCATAACATTGTCATGATGTTTCGGGCAACAATAGGATCCAAAATATGACCAGATATTTCAAAGAAGTGATATACATGAAGATGATAGGATTGCTATTTATTCAAACATTAAGTATCATACTAGGAACATATAGACCGAAGAATTAGTTAAGATATGAATTACGATAGTTGAGTCAGGGGCTTAGTGTGTGTTCCAACAGTGCAAAGTTAACACATACAAGGTAACGGTGTGGTGAACATTATTTCACGGTTATATAATGTTAGTGATAAGGTTCATTTTAGATTTTCTATCTACCCTTCAACCAAACTCCGGTATGCAGTTCCCAGAACTACAACTATAACGGGCATTAACTCAGGCCCATTGCGCGTAGGTGCCATCCTAAGGGGATACCTTAGGTACGCTAAGGAATTACCCTAGCCGAAGCATATGAACCTAAAACAATAAGGAATTATCAGCTTGATCAGGTCTGAACCTACGATAACTTCATACTCTATCCCAAATATCCCGGTAACGGCCTAGGTAGTGACAATAGTAATCGGTAATAATAATAATTAGTAGTAATCAACAATAATCGGTTATAATCGTAGATATGAAGCAATCTTTAGTTTCAGT
The DNA here is from genome assembly GCA_958450335.1 of Hibiscus tridactylites. Classification (NCBI taxonomy): domain Eukaryota; kingdom Viridiplantae; phylum Streptophyta; class Magnoliopsida; order Malvales; family Malvaceae; genus Hibiscus; species Hibiscus tridactylites. The sequence goes on along the minus strand of OY288289.1, from coordinate 12,487,004 downwards.
TCTGATACAAAGGTATATTCTGGTTAATTAATAGTCATAATTTAGATTATGAGACAGTCTACGGTTCAAGTAGAGAGATTTATGTGCACTTGGAACACACTAGATGAAACGATTTATTTCTCAGAGATACTTGGTATTTACAAGGAAAGAGGAAACACTGAACTTTTGAAAATTCTGAGTTGATTTCAGAAATGATGCCCCTATATAAAACAAAAAAAACTTTGTATTCAAAGTCTGTAACTACCCATTCGGAAATCGATACAATACGATCATTTAGGATATCAAATATATCAAAATTGTTTCGATCCTTTTGGCCGACAAGGGTGTTTTGGTCATTTAACACTCTAGGGCAATTCCATAGCCTTAACACGATGGGATAGGTCAATAATTTGTTGCGCTGAAGATTTGTTGACGGTTTACCAGGCTTCAAAGACCATTCCACTATACTCATCTCCAATATATTACTTTCCATGCATTCAAATTGGTACATTTTCTCTGTGTTCACTATTTAACGTTGGATGTGTTATACATATGTAAAAATCGCTGTCACATTATCTCGGAACAAGCCTTGAGAGGTTGAACATGCATTTATGCAATTTTCATCCATTAACATATAATATTAAGAGATGATTGACATACATAAACTAAGCGTCAAATCCATTTGAGTATTACAGTCACTTGCGTGCGATCAGAAGCTCAGGATTTCAATGTTTTAACTTAGTTTGGGTCAAGATGGTATCTCGATTATTTAAAGTGCGATCATTCATGTTCTTTCAGGGCCCCTTTCAAACCACTCAATCATTTTAATCTCTAGTTTATATCCCATCGTGTGGTTAACTTGGTAGTTTCGTGTGCCCGGTGGCATTTTAGTCATTTTAGCCAATTCATACATATCAGTATTTTCAATCCTTTCAGTTATTTCAGCCCCTTTCGACCTTTTTCCAACCATCCAATATTTCAACACACGGGGTAGACCTATCATTTTAGTAAAATTAAAAATCCCAATCTCTAAGGATATTTTGGTCATTTTTTAATTCGGTCGTATCAATATTCCAAATTCTCACTCACTTCAGCCATTAATATCAATTTTGTATCTTCTGACACTTTGATTGATCTGAACATATAAAGAGTTTCCCCCACAAGTTTATCTTCAGAGGTTTATTTAGGATTTACGCTAGATCCAAGTGCTTATCTTTATTGAATGTTTAAGTCTTACTATCGCATCTCTTTGAGTAATTCGAGACTTTTAGATGAATCAATTGTTTTATCGGATTTAGTGTAGGTTTCAGCACCACTTTCATTATCGGGGGTATTTCTGTCATTTTCACCTCGAGGGCATTCTCATAATTTTATACTCAAATATTTCTGTCGTTTGACCAATTGACATTATTAATCGGGTTTGGGAATTGACCGCCTCATTCATTATTTATTGAATTCCAGATTCTTTGATTTATCATCTTTCTCATTCAATTATTCTAATCTTATCTACATTGTCATACATTTTCATATCCAGTTTGACTTAAGCAGAATTAACGGTACTCATCGTCATATTTGTGCATGCATTAACCGAAAACTAACATGTTCATAAGGCATAAAAGAGGTAGCAATTTATTACCTTGAATCCTTACTATATTGAATAACTGTGGTACTTTATTCGATCACTCGCGAACCCGGATTTGACGTCCCTCCTCATCTCTTAGACAAGGAACTGTGAATACCTTCAATCGCACAAATTCCAATTTCAGTCCTTATTCACATTGCTTATAATTGATTATTAACATACTTAAGCAAACTCGAGTTCAAGGTCCAATTCGGAGGCTTTCGGGTTAGAATTTCATGAAACGTGCTTCAAAATCAGACTTATGACGTCGAAAAAAATAAAATAGGGTTGTTCGGGAAAAGTTGCATTTTGGGTCAAAGTCAACGCTGATGTCAGCGGTCAAAGTTAACGCTGACGTCATTGGTTGACCAAATTGACTCACTGAGTTGACTCGGACAAGTTGACTCACTAGGTTGACTCGGTCAACGGGTCAAACTCATGTCGGGCTCGGGTCTACATGGGTCGGTCATTGGGCTTGGTTTACCACTGGGTCAAGCCGGTTTATGCTAGACTGGTTTAGGTGGCTCGGTCTACGGTTAGGCAACTCTAGGCCGACCGGTTCAACGGCCCCCGTCCAAGGCGGTCGTGAGTCGCCTTAGACGGCGCGTGAAGCCCACGTGAGGCCCAAAACTTACTGAAAAATGCTTTCGATCACACCACTCTCAACATTTTCTCAACCATAGCTCAAATAACTCGAGATCTAGGCCGAAATACTTACCAAATCTTACAAAACACGACCGAATTGTTGTATCTTCGGCGATGCGCTAAACAGAAATGAGCGCCTGTGTAACCGGTAGGTTTTTGTTCACCTCGCGAATGAGAGTCCAGGGGTGGCAGCAGTGTGGCGAACGAACGCCTATTGACTCCAGTATCGTCAAAAACTGAAACCACGGGGGAGGGTTGGGTTACGGCCGAACGTTTCGACTGCTCTCCACAGCGTACATCGAAGATCTAGATCGAGTGGCGGTCGTGGTCTTGATCGGGAAGGGGCGGCGGTCACTTTGATGGTGGTGGTGACACGGACAGAGTGACGGCAAAGGCGATCAGCGGTGGTCGGTATTTAGGTGTTAAAGGGGGTAAGGGAGACGATAGGTCAACTACCCTCTTAGGGGTAGATGGCCCTAATTAAAAGCCATTAATTGGGGTGGTTGAGATATTTTATTATTTTATTTTTTTACCTTTTAAAATTCGCTTAATAATAAGTGACTACAATCTTATACCCAAAAGCTATCATAGCTCAGATGGCTAGGTCATTGGCTTTGCTACCTAAAGGTTATGGGTTCAATTCTCTTTAGTTGCATTCTCTCTCCCATTATTATTTTTTGTCCCTTCATCCTTTTTTTCATCTCTCTTTTTTTACTTGAAATTATATGCATATATTTTATGGGTGTTACAAGATTTGGTGATTGGACTCTTTAGGCCAAGCTTGGGCCCTTTTGGATGAAGATTGAGTTATTTGTTCTTGGAAATTGACCATTTTGGGACATGGGTGAAAGTATAAGGTTTAATAGGGTATAACCCCTTTTAAAGAGAAAGGATGGTCATCCCCTTTTTGTATTGGCTATCACATGGGGTTTTAAGGGAGGGGACAAGAAAGCCTTGGTAAGATCACCACCAAATACCTTTTCTTCATCTTTCTTTTTCATTTTTTCTCTAAAACACCCATGACCATTTTGGATTAAAAGAGCTAACTTTATACACAAAATCTTCCACCCAAGGTCCAAGATTCAAGTTTGTTAATCTCCCCAATAAGAGCTTCAAGAAAAGTATACTCTTGAGGTATAAAGTTGAGTTCTACATTAATGGGTTTTTGAAGGAGTTTACGTTCTTAGGGTTTCTTCCATGTTTTTTAAGGTTGTTAATATGTGGCTAGACCTCTCTTTGGTTCATGGGTTAAGTCTTTGTTCATTTCCTTGTTTTGAGGTATAAATGATGCGTCTTGGGGGTTTATTCAAGTTGGAGCCAAAGGGACGAAGTTGAGGATTTTGGGTGTGTGGAGCAAATTCGGGATTTTGCTACAAGGTCAATACATTTCTTACTCCTTAATTCTTGAATATCTTAAAATAATTACCTTGCTTGATATTGTGGTTAAGGTTGCTAATTTTGGTGTTAGCGTAGCTTAGAGACTTTAATGATGAAATTCAGATTAGTTGTTAATAAGGTGTGAAAATGGTAAGAAATCACTTAAATTATTTCTCATAATGTGAAGGTTTGATTTGGGGTTGTGTCTTGGGTTTTAGGGGAATTGAGGGTGATTTAAAAACTCCATATACAAATTTTGGGTTTGCATATCGATAACCAACATGTTTTCTTGGTGACTAACCTGTTTTCATGGTCACCAACTGGTTTTCTTGGTTTTCTGCATAATAGATAGAATTTCGTGGTAGTAAAGCTAGTTCCAGTAAAGGACCTATATTTTGAAAACAAGAGTCTAATATGCCTCTGATGGCATAAAATGAATAGCAAAGCTGAGTAATTGGGAATTTAACTACGATTATGAATATATGGAAGCTATAACTTGATAAATGTGTGTAACTTATTCACAAAGTAGTCATGAGGCCCTTGGTGGATCGTGTATGGTTGGGTGCCAGGTAAGGGCACTAGTATGAGCGAGTGATTTGATTAGGGGATGTATGAATTAATATAGTTTTGTATTCATTGGTATACGAGGATTACTCGAGATCGGGTATCTAGTCAAGTGGAATATTTGGGAAGCTTGGATGAGGATTTTAGTGATATCAGCATAAGGTTAGTACACCTTGAACTCTTATAGCTTCATGAGCATCATAAGAGTAATTGCCTTGCTTGTTAGTGGTTGCAAAATAGATTGATGATAGATAAACATGTTTGAGATCGATATTATGAGAACATGATATTTATGAGATGCATGATGATGCTATGATTACGATGAGACTCGTAGAGGTGTTAGAGACCGGTTAGGGTTTTTCAAGATGCTTGTATGATTAATTGATTGGTTGATTGATTGTGATGCTTGTATGTTTATTTGAATAGATTGATGGGTTTTGACGGGGATCATTCTTTAGAGTAATTATTCGAATAAATGATAATGAAGCTGATAATTTATATTAATTGTCTTCATGCGTTAGTAAACTAACTCTAATGACTTTCATAAGATTTAAGGATCGAATAAAGTGTTATAAAATTGTAATTCAAGGAAAGGGCGTAAACTCGTGAATAAGGCTTCATACAAACTTTGGTTGTACTGGTATTTATGGAAATCAAGGATTTCCAATATGCTATAATGGTATCGGTATGCGTGTGAGTACTGGTACCTCTGAATTGAATAATTAATAATGCTAATATAAAGAGAGAAATTGACATGGGACATTAATGAGATAATACATATTAATAGAAATGATTAATGAAGATGACTAATGTACACTTCGATAATGAATAATAACTTGGTAAATGTTGGGTGACTTGTTTATAATAGTAAACCATAGGTACCCTTGGTGGATCATGTGTTGTGATGTGCCAAGTATGGGCACTTGTGTTGGTTGAGTATTCTTATTTGATGGGATCCGGATAACCCAGAGATAGAGTATTGCAACACCATGGTTAGAGATTCTTAATGTACGTTCCTAGAGATGTGTGGCACCAAGTCTCATTCGAAGATGCTTGACGGGACATTTTGAGAATGGGTGTACGTTCCCGAAGCTGTGTGGCACTGAGTCTCACCTAAAGAGTGTATGTTTCTGAAGCTGTGTGGTACCGGATCTCACTCAGAGTGTATGTTCCCGAAGTTGTGTGGCACCGAGTCTCACTCTAGGTTTGTGGTTATGGCATTGTGTGTTTTGCTCGAAGGATCCGATGGGATCTGGAGTATGGCTGGGCCTTGTGGACCATGTATGATGATTTTGTGTGACGATAGCATGTGTTTAGGCGACTAGTGGTAGAGCCATGCATTTATTTATCTCTCCTTATTGCTCGTACTAGCTTCCATGCTTATGTTTATGATTAGTATGAAGTATAGCAGAGCAGATGTGTACCACTGAGCTTTGTTAGCTTAACGTACGGATGTGTAGTTTTTCCGTGCGTAGGTTGTCAGGTCATCATTTTAGAAGCTCATCAAAAAGGGATTTTCTAGCACCACATTCACTTTAGAGTATAGTACTTGTATTTTGGTTCAGGCTAATGTATTAATATTACCTTGCCGCTGTCGATTATGTAACTCTATCTTGAAATATTATTTTGATATACGATGCTTTAAACTTAGAGATCCTATTATGTAAATTCATTTTAAATGCTTATCTAACCACATGAATTTATGGATGATTTGATATTTCAGAATGACTAAACTTATCATTTTAAATGGAAATTTTAATGGGTCAATTTTTGGGTGACGTGAATGTAGCACTTCGGATTCGGATTGGGATCGGGGTGTTACATTCTATGCAACTGTACTAAAGCTTAGGGGATTTGGATGCGTGTGATTAAACCAGAACGTTAGGATACATTTATGTCTTTGTCCCTTGTGGATTGGTTTGTTGCAAACTTAAAATCATATGCTAATTTTGCTGCTAACAAGGAAAATTGGAATATGTTGTTTGCAATTCTTTGTTGGAAGTTATGGCCAAGGCGAAATATGATTCTTTTTGAACCAACTTTTATTGAAAAAGAAAACATTCTTGTGACTAGCAAGAAGTATAAGGAGTTGGTATTATCGGCTAACGTTCGTAGAGTGAATAATGACATGCTAAATGAGCTTCCTAGTACTGTTAATCGTTCTTAGACAGCTCCGTACCCGAGATGGATCAAAATAAATACTAATGGTGTGGTGTATATTAGTGACGGATCTACGACGATTGGGGGAGTGTTAAAAAAAAACGGAAGAGTAGTGGATTTTTGGCTTTGCATGGAGTATAGGGAAGTGTTCGGGCTTGAATGCAGAACTTTGGGCAATGCTAGATAGCCTACAACATGCTTGGCGTCTTGGACGGCGTCGTGTGGTGCTCGAGTCGATTTGTTTGGAAGCAATTAACTGATTTAAGGAAGACTCATACGAGATTATGAGTAATGCTTTACTAGTGGTGATCAAGGAATTGTTGAGAAGGAATTGGGAGGTGACTATCTCGCACATTAGCTGGGACATGAATGGTGTTGTGGATCGGCTCGCACATAGTTGGCATGGATAACCAATTGGGGGGGAGAGAATATGCACACAACACTAGTTTATGTACATGATATGTTGCACCTGGATAGGCACGATTGTCATAGAGGAGTGGTTTCGCAGAACATGATTTTGACTCAAGACGTTGGGTGATCTAGGTGGTGGCATGAGATGTTGGAAGCTAGCTTATGATGTTGTCTCTAAGTCAATTTGTCAATGCTTGTTTAAGGTATAACTTGGTATGCGAGACTGCTTATTTGTTTAGTTTTCAATGTGAGTTGTTATTGGACTAGTATGTATATATTACCTTATGCACTATTTTCCCCATTTAGAATTAAGGAGTTTTTTTAACGAGGCAAAATGTAGTATTTTCCCCCTTTTCTCAATAAAAAAATTGTGTGCGTAAAATTATTATTATTTATTATGAAATTAGAATATAATAGTAAAAATATAACGTGTGAAAAATAATAATGTGAAAAGTGTAACTACACATATAATAATAATGTGAAGAGTGTAACTACCTGTAAAATTACATTGATTCTCATTCCTCGTAAAAATTGAAGTGTGCAATTAAAGTCAATTACACTCAATTTAATGAAACATGCAATTTACTATGCAATTACAAGAAATTCTACTCTTCTAAACAAGTTTAAATGACAAAACGTAATCACATCATCATGTTTGATAGAATAAATTGTAACCACATAGTTACATAAACTTAAATTTTTTTAGAATCGATAAAGAGTGAGCCTTAGAGGCTATCTAGGCTTACAATATGGGGGACCGTGGACGTCTCTAGCGAGCAGCGACTAGAGGACAAGAGGCGGTGTGTCGTAAATAAGCATAAAGAAATCAGTAGGGGGCGTGTTTAGCAAGACCATCAGCTGTCATATTTCCTTCATGCGGGAGCCAAAGAATTTCAGTCACCCATACCTCGTCGCAAAGCTTAGCAATAGCACGAACAAGAGGAAGAGAACTTAAGGATGCATTCGGATCATTCACCAGTTTGGTGGTTTCGAGGGAATCAGAATGATCTAATAACATGTTAACCCCACTGTCCTAAGCGAGGCGAAGACCAAGAAACAATGCCCAAAGCTCAGTTTGTAAGGGGTAGGCTAAACCTATCACCTTGTTGAAACCCATGATGAAATTTCCGGCGTGATCGCGAATCAAGCCACCCACCGAACTCATCCCTGTAGATGAGCATACAGCTCAATCAACATTTAAGCAAAGCCAACCTGGATCAGGAGGAGACCATTTGACATATGTCCGAGCAGAGTTGGCCATGGCTGGAGAAGAAGGGAAACTATCTTTGTAATATCGAGCCCATGTGATGCCGCGACGGAGCATAGATTCGGCTGAGCAGAAGGAGTTGTTGAAGACATAGTCGTTCCGCCCTTTCCATAGTTGCCAAACTATCGAGGCAAAAAGGATATTCCAAAGAATGCCCCACTCCATTACCAAGTCATGCGAGCTAAGGTTAAGCTGAAACCACTAATGAAAACCCAGAGCAAAGAAACTCACTACAACAGTCGAAGATAAAATACACCGCCAGAGTCGTTGCACTTCCTCACAATTGCGCAAGATAAAATAGGCAGCAAGAGCAAATAGGAGTCATAGATATCGAGCGACAGCAGCGTTCAACATTTGTCATAAGACGCTGATTCGAAACGAGCCATAGAAACAGCCGAAGGCGCTGCGGCAATTATAATTTCCAAATTGCTGTCCATAAGGGAAAAATCGGGTTCCAAATATGGGAGGCTATATGCTTATACGCGAACTGAATATCAAACTGATGAGAGGCACTCCATCGCCAAATGCACGTATCGTTAGCATCATGAGGGCCATGACATTTTATGCTTAAGATGTGGAGAACAGATGAAGCTGAAAAAATAGTGGATAATGCAACAACATCCTATGCACCCGAGCCACCAACAATATCAAAGAAGGAGAGATTGGAGACGCTGGTATCTTCAGTAAGCAGGTGATTACGTAGCGGCACAAGGGAAGGAACCCAAACATCATCCAAGAGGCAAATAGAAGCACCATTGCCAAGAGACCATGCAATCCCGGCACAAATAGTTTCCTAAAAGTTCGAAATGGCTCGCCATAAAGGGGTACAAACCATGCGTTTAAGCGAAAGAGGACAAAGATCTCGCACATCGTACTTTTGGCGCAAGAACCGCACCCACATTGCATCAGGCTTGTGAACCAAGAAGAAGCCAATCTTATAGAAAAAAGCCATATTAAAACCATGCATTCACCTAAGTCCGAGCCCCCCATGTTCAATGGGTTGACAAAGAGCTTCCCAATTAATTAGGGAGGATTTACATTCCGTTGCAGACAAACCCCAAATGAACTTCCTTATGAGCTTTTCAATATCATTGCAAATTTTTTTCAGAAACACCATAGTTTGCATGAAATAAACCGGGATAGCCGAGAGGACCGATTGAGCGAGAGTAACTCTTCCAGCCAAGGAAAGGTAGCGTGTTGCCCAACCATGCAACCTCGCCTTTAGCATGTCTATAATAAAATCAAAGTCTGAAGGACGGGCCCTTTGGTGTAAAACGGGAACACCTAAGTATTTGCCAAGGGAATCAACTGATTGGAAGCCGATGAAGGAGCTTATTTGCGCTTGAGAGGCTTTATCAACATTTGGCGAGAAATATATATGGGTTTTCCTGCTACTAACCCGATGTCTGGAACAATCTCTGAAGGTCTTTAATATGTCTTTGATGTTATAGGCCTGAGCCATGTCGGAGCACGCATATAAGATGAGGTCATCGGCGAAGAAGAGATGGGAAAGGGAATCGCCATTCTTTGCAAAATGAAAGGGAGTCCAAAGATTATGTTGCACGGAGTGATTGATCAAATGTCCCAACCTTTCAATGGCAAGGACGGAGAGATAAGGCGAAAGAGGATCACCTTGCTGCACACCTCTACAGGGCTTGAAGATCCGAGACAATTCCCCATTCCATTGAATTTGCATGGTTGAAGAGGAGAAACAATTCATAATAATTCGCCTAATGCGATCGGGAAAACCAACAGCACAAAAAGAATCTGAGATGAAATCCCAACGAAGCATGTCGAACGCCTTTTTCCAGGTCGACTTTTATCGCCATCCACCCCTGCTTTGTTTTACAAGAGCGCATGGAATGAATGGCCTCTTGGTTAACAATAACATTCTCTATAATGGACCTACCCGATATGAAACTCGTTTGGCATTGACTGATGAGCTTCGGAAACAAAGGTTTTAAGCGGCAGACAATGATCTTTGTAAGAAGCTTGTAAAGCACGGTGCATAAGCTGATAGGCCTGAAGTTAATAAAGGATTCTTGCTTGTCGCGCTTAGGGATGAGAACCAAAATGGTGTTATTCAAGAGGGGCTCGATCAAGTCACCAATAAAAATATTTTGGATCATTTTGCATATTGAGGGACCAACAATGCTCCATTGTCTTTGGAAAAACTCAGCATGTAACCCGTCCAACCTGAAGACTTGAGAGGGGCCATTTCCTTTAAAGCACCATGAACTTCTGAGGGAGAAGGGGGTTGGTCGAGATACACAAGATTAGCTGAAGGCAATGTTGGAAAAGAATCCACAGTAGGAAAAATAGGAGCAGGTTCATCACCAATCGAAAACAAGGATTCAAAGAAGCTGACTGCCTCATCTTTTAATATAGAAGGGTCATCACACCAACTACCATCCTGAAGCTTAAGGGAGGAAATTCGAGTCCTTTGCTTTTTAAAGACGACTTTCCTGTGAAAGTAGCTGGTGCATAAACTTAAAATTTTAAATAATATTAATTATAAAATTGAAGAGTTTACTTACGTGTATAATTACCTCAATTCTTTTTTAACAATGGTAACTAAATTTTATTAAAAAAATCATGAAAGATATCACAAATACGGCGCATCTAGAAAAGGAGAATAATGGGTCTAGTCTACCAAAATCTCATACAAAAATCTAAAAGTTCAAAGAAACGTAAATATTTCCATAAATATTAGCATACAGTCAAAATTCAGAAGCCTTCCTAAATCTCTTTGTTTCTATCCAAATGAGGCACATTACGGGGTAAAAATGAGTGGTGAGCGGGTCAAACTATCATGCAGATTGCTTTACTACCCAGGACTGATTACATCGACAAACAACCATTAACCGAGTGGGGATCTATCTTTCTATGACCAATGAAAAAATCATAATCAGAAACTAGCACCGTGAAGATCTTTGTACAAGCATCAAACGACAGATGAAATGAAATTGTGTAGTTACACTTATACTCAGTCAAAAAAGTGTGCTATAAAAGCAGAGGAAAAAGCGTACCACAAAGACTGAGATTCTTATTTAAAAATATAAAAAAAAACAAGTAAAAATTAAATTTGGTGGTCGACAACTGATATTAAAACTGGTTGACGACCACCGGCTAAGAAAACAAAAGAAAAAAGAATGTTGCGGCGCTAGGAATAGTGAAGTGAAAAAAATTGGTTATAATTACACTAATTCTCACTCACTTAAGAATCAAAGAGTTTAATCAGCGGCCTCCAATCACACTCAATGTAGCATGACTCACAAATTATGATGATTGTCCAAATATGTTACAGTTGTGTAATTACACTTAATTACATTATAATATAATTACACGTTGACTTTTTAAACACAACTTAAATATTTAAAATGATTAATATGTGATTAATTATTAATAATGTAGCATTTATACACTATTAATTGATCAGATGATAATATATTTTATAATTATCCGGTAAATATACGATTTAGATCCAGGCATATTTAAATATGTATTTTTTTAATTTAAAGTATCAATTAGTATCGAGATTTTTGCTTGAATAATGGTATTGAGAAAAAAAAAATTATGAAACGAGGTGAGTTAAATTTTTTCACTAAGTAGCGATGTTACTATAATGAATGCAAATGTCGTTGGAAAGAGACAACAACTTTAAAAAAGAACTTTTTAATTTTTTAATTAAATTTTATTATCGTCATTTTTTCGACAACTTTTTAAAAATTGTAAAATATTTTTAATATTTATTTTTGCTTACGGTAACAACGTTCTTATTTGATGAAATAATCTTTCATTCATTCCACTTGAGAGAATGTTTTTTCCTCTATATTATTATCCAAACAAAATTTCTTTATCTATTTGATACTTTAAATAAAAAATAATACATATTAAATATGTCAAATTTAAATCATTTTCCCTCCATTTCTGCCATGATTACAAATTTATAATTGGTCCCGGCCACTACTGCGTGTGTGTTGTTCATTAAATTTGTGTCGTAGATAAAAAGAATACTTCTTTTATATTTTTTTTAATTTCTTTGCTTCTTCTTTTTTCTTTTTGACTACACTCATTGGTCAAGGAGTTGCGATGGACAGAGTGTTGCCGGTAAAAGACAACCGCCGCCTCTCGGAGCTCAGTCTCAGCTCACCTTTGCCTTTCCTCCTCCGCAAACCAATTTGGTGCCATCGGACCCTCTTTTTTCCTACCTTCTTTCATTTCATATGTATTAAAACGATACACGTATATTTTGTAAACAAAATTAATTTAACTTATTTAAAAAAAATAACATAATTTTTTTTACTAACCATTTCACACGATTATTTCACTACACTCTAGATTTAAATGTGTACATAAATCTGAATGGTGGGTATCGTTTTTACTCCTCTTAAATTTTTGGTTTAATAACGTTTTAAGGAATAAAAATCCTTTGCCCCGTTTTGGTGTCCCTATTTATGCCCAAACACTAAAAATACTACAAAATTAAATTTTAAGATCTAATCCTAAATTTTAAATTTTAAACCTTACACCCTATAGCCTAAAAGTTACACCCTAACCTAAAATCCTAAACCTTAAACTTTAAACCTAATTTTGAGCGTGAGGGCAAAAGTAAAGACACCGAAAAGAGGCGGAGAATTTTCATCCCAGGCTCTATCACTTTAAAATAAAGTCAAGTTAATCTTTTATCTCTTCAATTTTTTTGATAATTTATCTCTTCAATTTTAAAATTAAATCTTTGATGAGTATCTGTTATTTAATGTTTTGATATATTAATATATTTAAAATTATTGTAAATAAAGTAAAGAAGAATGAGAACAAAAACAAGAGAAGTATAAAAATGAAAAATGAAACGTACACTTTTTGTTACAACGGTGATTTTGACAACAAAATTCTCTACCTTTTAATATACTAACACTAAAAAAATTAAATTCTACACTGTAACTTTATATTTTAAATTAGAGTTGTTTCAGATGTTTTCAAAATCTTGAGCGAAAGCTAAAAAATAGTCCTTATAGCACGAAAATATATTTGATCTATTTCAGCTATTAATTTAAAATATATTCAAATAATAGAGATTAAATACAAATGAAACATCTTGAAATTTAATTTTTTTTTTGAGGTCATCACTCAATTATAACACCGTTTGTTTTTAAGGCAAATTATTATTTCCCAGTTTTCAATAAATTGACCTAATGAGAAGTCTTGGAATTTAAAAATGTCAAATAGATAGATAAGTCATTATTTTTTTGAAGTTTTTCAATTTAACTTAATTTTTTAAAAAGTTATATTTTCGCCCCACTATTTTTTTTTGCATATTTGAATCTTTTATGGGCCCCATAAAAGTAGGGCCCTGAGCAGACGCACAGAACGCTCCTATTGGTAGTCGGGGTTGTCCTAAATCTTAAACTATACATTTTAAATTTTAAATTTTAATAATTAATTCTAAACTTTAAACTTCAACTATTAATTTAATAATTTTTTAAATATTAAAATATACATAGAAACATTAAGAAAAAGACAAAAAAAAATTGTATTAGATTTCAAGAGTGATTTTGGAACAAATTCAAATCCAACCGGTTCAAGTTACCGCAAAAGGAAAGGATAATTGTACTAATGGCAACACATGCTTGCATGCCATTTACGAGACAGACAGGTATGAGTATACATATTATTTTAAAACATCTAAAACACGTGTCGATTGCATGCCCCTCTATCATGTTTCCATCAATGCACATTTCTTTTGTAGCTTTCGTAAAGGGTATGTGTCACCTTGAGAGTATGATCTGCAACATTGGATACGATCACTTTAAGATTTTGGATTCCTTTTTATTAAAATTTATTTTTTATATACTTTTCATGTTCGTTTTACTACATACTCTTATAATTGTGTTTAATAATATTCTCTTCAAATTTGAAACTTAAATTTTCTTTCAAAATCTATATTCTAAATTTAAATTCTTTAAATAAAAGTGTAACATGTTTATTATTATATTTTTTTGTATAATCGTTGTTATCTAATTTATTGGTTAATTAATCTAAATTGGTGCACGGTAGAAGCTTATCATAGAACAACCCAGAGTTAGCTCAAGCATTTTTGGGTCTTGAGCGAAAAATAAAAAATGAGCTCCTATAAAACAAAAATTTGTTTCATTACTTTAAACATTAATTTAGTATCTCATTAATAAACCATAAAAATGTGATTAAAATTTATTAAACACAATATTTTCATTGTTTTGTTCAAAAAATACCATAAATATAACTAAAAAAACATGGGACAATCATTGACTTATTAAATTGTCACTTGAAAAATCTGTAAAGTTATGAAGACAAAAAGTGGAGACCCTGAGCGGTTGTGCATGTTGTTCCTTTTGTCAACGCTACTGAAAGTCTAAGATGACCCTCTCAACTCAATCTTTTATTCAACATATCAAAAATTCAAATTCGACACTGATTAAGAAATTTAGTATTCTAGTCCTTTAAAATTATTATTGGTGTTTTTATAAAATAGTATATATTTTGCCCATATTATTGAATGGAATAATGATTGAATAATAATAGACAAATAAAAAAAAGACAAGTATGGAAATGTAGAGCATACACCTAAGATGCATACACCTAAGATGAAGATTTTGTCCATGTGAGAGAGAATCTACATATCTTAAAAAATTAAATGAAAGTTATCCATTCAAGAGTTGATTTGCATTGCTTGTTCCCCGACTTAGCTTGCAACGTGGTTTGCATTTCTTTAATTTTTTTTATACTTAAAGAAAATGATGTAATATATTAACATTAATTGTTTTATAATAATTAGATGGCTTATATTTTGATACACAAGCTGGTAAAAAAATTTACACAACCATTTGTAATTAAGCTATAAAATTTAAAACTTAAATCTCTAGCCATAAAACCTAAATCTTAAACCCTAAACCTTAAACTCTAAATTCTAGTCATAAACTTTAAATTCTACACCCTACAACCTAAACTCATAAACCCTAAACCACAAAATAAATCTCATTAAAATTTAAAGGCTTGTATGTATCAAAGTATTTTCTTAACAAGATCATGATACATTTACTCGAGTAAATAATATAAATATAATAGTAAAAATGTGTTTGGTATCTAGTTTTTTAAAATAAAAAGCTTAAAGGTCAAATTATCCCTCAATAAAAAATAAAAATAAAAATCAATTAAGCCCTTATAATTTTTTTACACCCAATTTAGCTCTCATAATTCAAATTGCAATCAATCAAACACTCATAATTCAAATTGCGATCAATTTAGCCCTCCTATAACGTTCACCGTTATAGTTGACTGTTAACTCAAACAATCATTAAGAAAATGACACATGGTGCACCTGAAAAATTATTTTAAAAAATCTAAAAAACATATTTAAAATTAGCTCCTCCACAACTACCCACCTTAAAGCAATTTGCTAATTAGTTCCCCTTCACAACTACCGTATTCATTTGGATCCAATGAAATGTTGTGGAGTTTGCGTGGGTTGGAGTTAAATATGACATCTCCAAGTTTCAACATTCATTTTCTTCTTAAAACACGTGATTTATTTGCCAAGGATTGGTTGTTTCCTAGGAAATTAGTCAAATTCCAGTGGAAAATTGATTCACATGGATTGGAGGAAGACTGGAATAGGGGATCTACAACATTTATGGTAATCCTAATAGTGACGATAACAATGGGGTTTGAGATTTGAATTAAAAAAATCAATAAATACCAAATTGAGAAAAAAATCAAAACTATGATTGTTTTGAAATAATAATAAAAACCAGTAAAGGGCCAAATTAGAAAATATTTTTAAAATTTTAATTTTTTTAGAAATTTTAAATAATTTTTAGATTTTTTACAGTTTAATGACGTGATACTTTCAGAGTGTGCCGCACATTATCATTTTATTGGTTCTCAATGAGTTAATGGTCAAATTTTGGTCAACTGTTAAGAAAGGGCTAAATTGAGTGTGTTTCACTATGAGAGTTGAATTAGGTGCAAAAAATCAATAATAGATTAATTGATTTTTGGGTAAACTACACTGATAGTCACCGAACTTTTAGGGCGCTTTCAATAAGGTCACCGAACTTTTAAAACTTTCATTACAGTCACCCAACTTTTAATTCGCTTTCAATAAGGTCACTGCCGTCAACCACTGTTAAAAAAGCTGACGTGGCATGTTAAATTTAAGGTTAAAATACACTATTGATCACTAAACTTTTAAGAGTCTTTCAATATGGTCACCGAACTTTTAAAACTTTTATTACCATCACTCAACTTTTAATTCGCTTTCATTACCGTTAAAAAGTTGATGTGACACGATAAGTTTAAAAATAATTTTTTTCCCACCCTATTTTATCTCCATGTCTTATTTTCTTCCATCCAAACATGTCTATCTTTTAGATACATTAATGTTTTCCTTTGAACTCCTCATTATCTAGTGCATGACTCAGTAAATGTTGGGCCTGAAGCATAAAGAGGATTTTTATGAGCAAAATTTTAGTTATTTCTTTATCATTCCATCATTGGATGTCTCCCAATATTTTTCTTGTTCTCACACATGTCGCATGCATGTCTAGATACATTAATATTTTCCTTGATGTGTTACTAGAGAAGTAACGACCTTCACCAAAAAATTACAATTTAATTCATATGGAAAAAAGATACATGTTTGGATGAAAGAAAATAAGAGGGGAGAAAAAATATGATGGGAAAACGTTTATTTTTAAACTTAACGTGTCACATTAGTTTTTTTAACGGTAATGAAAGCGAATTAAAAGTTGAGTGATAATAATGAAAGTTTTAAAAGTTCGGTGACCATATTGAAAGCCTCTGAAAAGTTGAGTGACTAACAGTGTATTTTAACCTTAAATTTAACATGCCACGTCAGCTTTTTTAACGGTGGTTGACGACAGTGACCTTATTGAAAGCGAATTAAAAGTTGGGTGACTGTAATGAAAGTTTTAAAAGTTCGGCGACCTTATTGAAAGCGCCCTAAAAGTTCAGTGACTACCAGTGTAGTTTACCCTTGATTTTTTTATTTTTCGTTGTGGACTAATTTGATCTTTAAGCCAAATAAAAATAAACAAATAATTACTTATTAAATAATTAAATTAAAGTATAATTATTAAAAATATATTATTATAATAAAAATAAATATAATTAAATAAACTAAAGTTCTAAAATTGACATTAAAAGAATTCGAACTCAGGTTAAATAGAGTTAAAATTTAAAAACTATTGTTTTCATGTTTTCTATTATTTTTAAAGATTTTCAATGAAAATGATGAAAACACCTTTTTATGTTTTCAAAATTTCATTCATTTTTGTGAAGAAACGAATTACATGTTCCTGTATAGAAAGACAATATGAAGTTTTATTGTTCCCTCAAATTGACTTTGGGCTTTTCCTGCACAACTTAAGTGGAAGGCAAAGAAGGATGATATTGTGAATTAAACAAGTCCTATTGAGAGGCAGAGGCGGATGGTGCCTATGGCATGAGGGAGCCAAGCCCCCCAATGATTTTTAAAATTTTTAAATTAGTATATATATTTATAAAATAATCTTTTTTTAAAAAGTCATCGGGCCTCATTAAAACCTCCATCTAACCTTAATAGGGAGAAAAGAGTGCCCATTCATTATATTAATATTAATAATGTACAATTGTCCAACATTTTACATATAAACTAGAGGCAAAATCAGACCTCAATTCTACCTACTCAAACCATATTAAAAAAATACTCACTAAAAATTATCCAATACCGAATTTGGCTAAAGAGTCATCCAGTAAATTGCAACAGCGCGAAATTTATTTAGTCAAAAAGGCTCGATCTTTGATAATGTCAATTAACTCGAGAACCATATCTAACACGTTTAGAGGGGGAACTGACACTTAAAAGATTCAATCTAAGGCAATCTTACAGTCAGATTCGATAATAAGTCTGAATTTATCCATCCAACCCGAAACAAGAAATTTTACTATTCCCATTTAAATAGCATAGAGCTCAAGGCTTAGAAAATTGGAACAATACTTCACTATTTAAACCCCTAAGAACCCCTCCAACACCACATTTCTCACCCAAAATTGAAATAGTCCCGTCAACATTCAATTTAACAAAGCCACCAGGAAGAGGGAGCAACCGAGGAGAAGCAAGGGCTAGAGCAGCTCTCAAACAACAATTTTCAGCCAACAAAGGATCTATCATCAAATTTTCTAATGAAACGCTACATTAATTGAACTTAGTTCTAATCCAGTAGGCTAAACATAACTTTACCAAGAAAATTAATTGAAGCCAATTCACATTTTTATTATTGAATACCATATCATTTCTAAAGATTCAAATGGTCCAAATAATGACAAACGGGGTAAACGACCATACCTCTTTAAACGGAGGAGCAGCCAAAGCTCCCCAAGCCTCTTAAAACGCAGCGAAGCCAGACAGCAAGGCTAAAAAGATCCCTAAACGAGCACAGAAAAACATCCACACCTTCCAACTGAACCAACAATTAAAAAATAGGTGATCATGAAAAGAATTACAAAGGGGACATAGATTACTAGAAATGGAAGAGACTCCCCATTTCATCAGTTCCACTTTCACCGGAACCCGATTCAACATAACCAACCATAGAAAGAGTTCAACCTTAAGAGGAGCAAGCCCCAACCACACAAATCTTTTCTAGAAACTACTTGGAGGAATATGGCCACTGGAAATATTTTTTAAGGATTTAATTGAGAACAATCCATCACTAGACCCCATCCAACGAACCCAGTTATAATCCAAACCACTCGATTTGAAACTGTTTACACACTCCAACAACTCATCCCAGGTTTGTTTCTCGCGATCAAAGATCACCCTTCTCAAAGGAATGTTCCAGCACCACCCTTCTTCACCTTTGACTCCAAACTCGGCAATCGAACCCCTTTTATTTAAAGTTAAAACATAAATTTGGGGGAACCTTGACTTCAACGGGGAGTTGCCAAGCCACACATCCTTTCAAAAGGAAATATGCTCACCATTACCCACTTGTAGGGTCAAGTTTTCCTTTAAACAAACACCAAACTGATCATCGCTCTAGAATGACTTAAGAATCCCATTCCAAATCCAAGAGAAATGTCTAGGAGAAGATTTGGAAGGAATCAAACCAGTACCACCACCAGGAGTTTTACAATCTACCACACGTCGCCAAAGACAAGATACTTCATTCCCATACCGCCAGCACCATTTGCTTAGTAATACCATATTTGTGATATCAAGATTAGTTATATTCAACCCGTCTATATGATAGGGTTTACACAATTGATCCCACCGAACCTAATGAATCTTAGACTTGTCCACATCACCACCCCAAAAAAATTTTCCATGAGCTTATTCAAACGGTTAGAAATTGAAACCGGCATACGAAATAATGAAAGAAAATAAACAGGTAAGCTTGATAAGACAAATTTTAGAAGAATTAACCTGCCACCAATGGAGAGAAGCTTAGGTTTCCAACCTTCTAGTCTTTTCAAGAATTTGCTAACTATCGACTCTCAAAGGCCAGTCGAGTTCCGATTAGCCCCAAACGGAAGACCAAGATAGCTAGAAGGGAAGCTCTCCACTGAGCAACCAACACCATCAGCCCACCTTTGAAGAAAAAATCCTCAATATTAATCCCGAGGAGTTTACTTTTTTAACGTTGAGCTTAAGCCTCGAGGCAAGTTCGAAAACTCTAAGAACTCTTTTAACATTTTGAACCTGAGTTTCCGAAGCACCACAAAAGATTAGAAGGTCCTCCGCAAACTAAAGATGGGAAACTACAACATTCTTGTCTCTTCGGCCGACCGTAAAGCCCGAGAATAACTCAAGATTAACAGCTTTTTTAACATCAAGTTCAACACCTTGCCCACAATATTGAAAAGAAGAGGAGATAAGGAACACCATTGCTTAAGTCCCCTGGAGATAGAGAAAGCCTCAGTAGGGGACCCATTAACCAAAACTAAGATTTTGGCCGAGGAAATGCACTATAATATCCACCCATACCACTTGTCACCGAAACCACACTTTTATAGAACATGTATTAGGAAATTTCAGCTAACCATATCACATGCGTTCTGAAAATGAATTTTAAAAGCCACCCCACTGAAACCAGCTTTGGACACAAAATCAATCGACTCATTAGCAATTAAAACACAATCTAGGATCTGCTGGCCTAAAATAAAGGCAAACTGAGAATCCCCAACAATTTTCCCGATGCACGATATGAGTCTAACAGTTAGCACCTTCGATAATATTTCTATAACCCACCAACTAAGCTAATGGGACGAAACTCTTAAAGCGACTCAGGGCAGACCACCTTAGGAATAAAATTATAAAAGAATAGTTCATACTAGACTCCCATTCGCACCCTTTATGAAAGTCTTCAAAAAAACTCATAATGTCTGATTCCAGTACTGACCAGAATTTTTTGGAAAAACTAGGTTAAAACCATCAGGCCCAGGTGCCCGGTTATTGCTGGCTGAAGAAAGGGCATCTCAGACTTCCTTCTCAGTAAACTTTTTTTCCAAAAAGAAGCTTTTTCAAGGTTAATCTTGTTGAAATCCAAGTTAATGTTTTCAATGTCAAGAGCCTGATTATTATTGTAGGCCTTAGAGAAAAATTCAAATACATGTTCTTTGATCAGAGTCGGATCTGAGATAGCAACTCCTGCCCTTCTCAAGACATTAATACAATTAGATCTTCTTCTAGCCAAAGCAATAAGATGGAAAAAAATGTCTATTTCTATCACATTCGCAGAACCATTTTAACTTAGACTTTTGTAGCCAGACACTTTCTTCCTTGCAGTAGAATTCCCACAGATTATCTTTCAACACTTAGAGTTTGGAAAATAGGACTGGGTCTAGGAACCCATTCTGAAGGTTACTTTCTATAGAAGAAATCTCCTTTTCAAGGATAGAAATCAGCTTACTAAAACCACCAATAAAATTTCAAGACCAATCCTTGAGAACCAGTTTAGTATCCTTAATTAGCTCACCTATCTTAATTTAAGGATTTTACAGCTTTTCCTTCTTGAAAGACTGAATCACCATATCTTCAAACCTCGCTTTCTCATACCAAAAGTTAAGGCACCTAAATGGTTTAGGCCCCAAATTCAATGATGTCTCAGATAACAGAATAACATTATGATCAGAAACTGATTTATCTAAAAGACTTTGTAGAATATCAAGGAAGGCGATCTCAAGCTCAACTGAAATAAGGAAACGATCAAGTCGAACAAATGTGGAGGGTCTCGATTGTTGCTCCATGTGAAGCAGCCACCTTGTAGAGGAAGATCCTTAAGGCTAGAATCGAATAAGAATTGATTGAATAGCTCCACTAATGACATGTTAAGAGAAAAGCCTTCCTTCTCCTCAAGACTCAAAAATAAATTAAAGTCATCCCCAATACACCAAAGAATCTGCCAACTCTTCAAAAAATCCAAGAGATCTTTGATGAAACTCCCTTTTCAGAGTCTATTACAGGACCATAAATGTTAATCATCCTGCATCTCAAGTTCTTGGAAGAAATCATACCAATCAACGCTATAAATTTGGGAAAAATAAACTGATCAGATACACTGAAAAAATATGAATCCCACAAACTCAGGATCCCTCCAGAAGCACCACTCGATAGAGAAGACACAAACTTAATATTATCACTAGGCCAAATTCTTCTAATAAGACTACTATTGATATCCATTAACTTAATTTCTTGAATAAATATCATACATAGTTTAACCTTTTTAATAAAACCTTTAACACCCTTAATTTGTTCTCTTCTTCTAATCCCTCTGACATTCTATAAGATAATAGATAGCTTCATCATCATCAAAATATGGATGAAACCTAGGAATACTCAACACCGATTGTGAAGCTCTTGTTCGAGCTCACAAACCCTTTTAGTAACCACCTCTATACCCCCTTTGAAAGATACCCCAAGAAGATTACTAACCTCTCAAACAGTTTCTGCCTCCAATTCTTCAACAGAAAAACAACCCTTGGGACTGGAGAGGTGAGCTAAATTCCTAGAAATAAAAAAATACCACCTAGAGAATCTCTGACCCGATGTTGAAGCACGCGTCTGATACTAGCTCGAAAAAACCCATTACCAGCAACCTTCTCCGGATGATACTCTCCCTGATGATACAAACAAGGCTGATTTGAAACTTCGATTAAGTTGTCGAGGTCATCCAAGTTGTCTAGAACCATCTCCACAGAGCCACCGTTGTTCACATTAGAAGAAAGAGAAAGGGGAAGTTTAAGAGCAAAGCATCTCTCAGGTTCAGACGCCCCCACCATCTACTTCGTTTATTAAATTAAAATAATCAGACCTATTAAGATTCAGGCCCAGACCAATAGGGTTATTATAGAAAAGATCCATGTTTGAAGGAATCAAATTAACAGGCCCACCTCCAAGACCCGTAACGCCAACTTGACCTAGATTCAAAAAAATCATATGACTAATCTCATTATTCTTGTTATTAATATTCTCTAAATTATGCATGGAGAGCGGAGCTATCGGGGGAACATGACCCTCATTAATACTCTTAGACAAGGAATCTAAAGAGTTACTAGAGAGACCAACATCGACCATCGACCGGATCCGCCCCTCCGATGGGCGAGGAAGAGGATCATAAACTCCGCAACCATGAATATTGTCATCTTATAAGGGGTCATTAGGCCAAATATCCGTAAAATTCTCATCATGCTCACCACCAGGAAAGACTAGATCAACTTCGGGCTTGTTGATACTAACCTCAATTCTAAAAAAGAACCCCATGGACCTAACCATGACAAAGCTAGGTATTTCCAGAGGACTAACAACCCTGATAATTATGCTAGCCTTATCCAGTCTAGTCCGCTTAACGGTATTTACATCAGCACAAACATACACTCCCCAACGATTCTCCAATCCAAAAAAGAAATTTTCATGCCAACACATTAGAGGAACCCCATAAATATTAATATAACAGAAATGATGAGGAACACTATTGATGAGTAACGAAGCAATCTAATCAAACCAGAAAACTAATATATACTTTTTAAGTTCCCAAGTTTTTTCATCTCTACAACATACTCAAATACAATAAGGAAGGAACCATTTGAACCATCCCACTTAACCAACTTTGCATTGATACTGTCATGTAACAAACCCTGTTGGACTAACTCTTCATCAAAAGATATTTTCTTTAATCCCACCAAGCAACACTTCAACCACTCATTATTTGCCTCCAGAATACTAATGTCAGTATTAATCCCACCACTAGAATCATCCATTTCAATCACCACAGGGAAGTCCAAGGTCTCTGAATTGGATCTACCAAGCCTAAGATTACTTAATAAGGCATCCTTGTAGGATCTCTTCACCGAATCAACACATGTTGTTTCCCCCAAAGATTTCACCCTCTTCTTCTCATAAAAGACCAGATTACTACCGCTTTGTTTATGTAGAGAACTGCCCTTGCTACCTACAATAGGAGGATGGGACAATGGGACATTTTTCTTGGGATATTTAGCTTTTGATACCCTCACCGTTTTACCATCGATGTAGGAATTATCCAGATTTTCAATGACTCTATCTAGCTCACCATGGCATGCAACCGAAACAAAGGCAAAAGTTGACTCAGAATACCTAGCTTTTTTGTTCACCGTAGGGATAAAAAATCTTGTAACCTTACCGTAGTGGCTTACTAATTTCTTTAAGGCAACTCTTGAAACATGTTTGCTGAGATTGTTGAAGAACAAAGTCCACTCATCGTCCTGAGAAGCACCTGCTGAATCACCATTTGCTTTCGCCGCTATAGTCTTTGGCACCCCAATCGTCTCTATGGTGAACTCCCGAGTCAAGTTGAGTTCTTTGAGCTAATAATTCTAAAAGCTTCATATTATATATTAAGATATTTTTTCTAGATATTTTAAAAAGTTTAAACTAGTACTAAATAGTTTGTCAAATCAATTAAATCAATCCTAACATTTAAAGAAAAATGTACTTTTATATATTAAAATAAATAAATCATCAAAACAAATGTATAATTGTATTTATTATTTAATTAGATTATTTTCAACCATGTAATTTAAAATTTATTTTATTTAGTTTCTTTAACAAGCTTGAGTCAAAATATCCATCAATTTTATTTTTCTCTTTCTAAGTTCTTAACAGAGAGAAAGAAAAGAAGAACTTTCATACTCCCCCGTCCCATAAAAATGTCCCTTATTGACTTTTTTAAAGTCAATTTTTTTAAACTTTGACTATTATTATATTGAATATTTTAAATAATTAAATTTTATAAAATATATATTTAAAAACTACTCGATTAGAGGTTTTTAAAATATATTTTTTTTCATATTTTTATCAATGATACATTTTAAAAAATTATGGGTCAAAGTTGAAAAAAAAACTAACAAAAAAAGTCAATAAGGGACAAAAATTGTGAGACGGAGGGAGTATTTATTTTCTCATTTTTAAGTTTAATAGAACAGAGGTGTGTTTGTTTGTGGTACTAATATTCAACTGAATTTTTAAGTTTTATTATAATATTTATGTCTCCATTCTAATTTTCCGAAATCTCTTGTTGCTAATGTTAAAGAAGTAGACTATTCTCTTATAGAACGTGAACCAAGGTTGCGTCAACTAATGTGGGATTATGCGGTTAATAAATGAGATGAAGTTCGATGAGCTTATCTAAAAGCAAGTCCATTTCAAATCCATCTTTCTAGTTATCCATATTCACTAGAAAAGCATCCTAGACATTTTCAATTTTCTTGGTTTACTCAATTTTCTTTATGGCTTGAGTATTCTCCAACTAAAAATGTTGCATATGGTTTACCATGCTATATTTTTAACATGAAACCCGATGGACGACTCAGTTGGGATGTATTCATTATTAAAGGATTTCAAAGTTGGAGAAAAGTTAAATCTGACAAGAATTGTGCATTTCTCAATCATATTGAAGATTATCATTGTTCACCCCATAGCAATTCTGTGAGATCTTGTATGGATTTGATGAAACAATCTGAACATATTGATAAAGTAATGAATCGACATAATTCAGAAAAAAATTTGAAAAATAATTTACGAGTCAAGACTTTTATAGATGTCGTCCGGTGGCTTGCTTTTCAAGCTTGTGCTTTTAGAGGTCACGATGAAACACTTGGCTCAAAAAATCGTGAAAATTTTCTTAAGTTGATTCAACTTTTGGCCTCCTACAATGATGGTGTTAAGAATGTTGTGTTGGAAAATGCTCATAATTGTGTTAAGTATATCTCTTCCTCAATTGAAAAAGAGATCTTGCATGTTCATGCTACTAGAGTGTGAAAGAAGATTTGTGAAGATATTGAAGATTCAAAATTTTGTATTATTGTTGATGAAGCTCATGAAGAGTCTAAAAGAGAACAAATCGATGTTGTTTTGAGATTTGTTGACAGAGATAGCTTTATTAAGGAACGTTTCTTTGACCTTGCTAATGTTAAAGACACATGTTCATTAACTCTTAAGAATGAAATATGTGCTATTCTCTATCGTCATACTTTTGATGTTCCAAATATCCGTGGTTAAGGATACGATGGTGCTAGTAATATGCGCGGAGAGTGGAATGGATTACAAGCAATATTCCTCAAAGAATGCATTCTGCTTATTATGTGCATTGTTTAGCTCGTCGTTTACAATTAGCTCTTGTTGTTGCATCTAGAGAGGTACATTCTGTTCACGAGTTCTTTAATAGTTTGAGTTTCTTTATCAATTTTGTTGATGCCTCGTACAAACGTCATGAAGAATTACAAGTTACTCAAGAAGTTAAAATTGCACACATGTTAGCTAAAAATGAGCTTAAGGCTGAAAAAGGAGCAAATCAAATTGGCAGTTTGAAATGAACTGGAGATACTCGTTGGGGTTCTCATTTCAATTCTATATGTAGTTTTATAGTTATGTTTGATTCAACTTGTTCTGTGCTTGAAAATATTAGAAAAGATGGATCCATCTAGGGGATGCTAGTGTTGCATGTAAGTTGATTCAATCATTTGAGTTCATTTTTATTTTGCATTTGATGAAGGAGATCGTGTTTAATACTAATATATTGTGACAAGCTTTACAACAAAAATCTCAAGACATTTTAAGTGATATGTATTTGGTTTCAAGTACGAAGAAGTTGATTCAAGATTTAAGAGAAAACGATTGGAATAATTTTCTTAAAGATGTGTTGGCATTTTGTGAAAATCGTGATTTGATTGTTCCTGATGTAACCCCCTCGTCCCGGTCTGGCCAGATGACCGGTCCGAGTGGGCCACACGGGGAAAACCGAAGCGAAACTCAAAGGGTTCCCCCTCGGTTAGCAACCCTAAAATTTCTTTTCATTTTTAATCTTGTCACATTCGAACCCCAAACCACATTCAAACAACCAAATTTTAATCTTGACTAAAGGCATCTTGATTCCTATGTGTTTTTCTCTTTGAAATGGCTAACAAGTCAAAACAGTGCAGTATTAAGCAAAGGTTTCGAAACCTCCCCAAAAGGTTTCGAAACTTAGACTGGTAGTAAGGTCTGGAACCCAAATTTCTACAAAGGTTTCGAAACCTTCCCCATGGTTTCGAAACCCCCTTCCATGGTTTCGAAACCTCCCTCAAAGGTTTCGAAACTTAGGCCGGCAGTGAGGTCTGGAATCCCAGATTTTGCAAAGGTTTCGAAACCTTCCCTAAAGGTTTCGAAACTTAGGCTGGCAGTAAGGTCTGGGAGCCCAGATTTCTGCAAAGGTTTCGAAACCTTCCCCATGGTTTCGAAACCATAGTGCAGGGGATCACTTACTGCCCAACCTAAAGACTTTCTAGGGAGAAAGAGCAACAAGATCATGCATAGACATGTATAGAAGCTTAAAAAGGACCAAAGCCATGAATTAACACTTACAAGACTCGCACATACTATCATTTAAGCAATCATACATGAGTCGTAGGTAGCAATCAACATGGGTCAAGGCATTCGAACATGACATTCCAACAAAAAGCAAATTCAACATTTAAGGTCAAACATGGAAGCTCAAGAGCCCAAAAGGCACAAATCAACACAAGAGGTTTGCACTCATACACAAGGCAACCTAAGCACCTAAAGCATGCCATCACACACCATCATCCATCATAGTATTACATGCTTTACAATCCAAAACATCAATCCAAAACAACATCAATAGAAAGAGTCATACAAGGCTCATACAACACACCCTATTGCCAATTTGCTTAACTACTACAAAATTAACCATACTTGAGCAGCAACTTGGAAAGCCCTTCTTGCCTTGCCTCGAGCTAACACCACGCTAATGATTTGCATTGTTGAACATAGAGAGCGTAAGCTATAAGCTTAGTGAGGGTGCTCTAAAACGAAAAACATCAACAATGCAGGGTTCAAGCATGTAAATCCTAATCTCGCATACAACCTACAATTGCATATAATTGAGTAGACCTAGCTAGTCCTTCAAGTGGCATATATGGTTTCTCGATCCTACCAAGCTCAATTATCAATATCAACATCATATAGCAACACCATATATCACCAACATATATCATCATCACATATCACAATGCATGAACAAGTTAATTGGCCACTTTAATTACCCCGATTGTGCGGATTTAAACCTCAACAACACTTTACCTCGGTGGGATTTCACTCATCACCGGACCTTGCATGTGCGGGATTCCACTCATCGCCACATGCCCTACGGATGGGATTCCACTCATCATCCCGTAGAAATGTAATAAAAGCTTCCGGTGGAATGTTACATCACCGTACTCCTCCTTGATGACTTAACGCCATCAAGGCCACGTACGTTTTGACTCAATTTGTGTGCACATTATCCTAATGATCGATCATTTACAACCGGTAATTATTTTAGTGCCAATTATCATAACCACATCATATATATATCATCAACCACATTCATGCTCAATCTCATAGATGCATATCAAGATAAACTCACATCCATCAACCACAATCATAATAGCATAGTCAAACAAGCATAAATGCATTCATGGATATCAATGGTTAAATCAACAACTTGAATTAACTATGAGTGGCCTACCAAGCACACTTCACACACACTCCCACTACACATACTCGAACCAAACTTAAAACAAGTTGAAACCACTCACCGCCCTTCCTTAGCAAATCGAAACAATCCTCCTACGAACCCGAATTTGGTCCCAAAGCCTCTTCCGCGCTTCCTCTTGCTTCTAGCCAAACAAAACATATACATTACTTCCCAAATCAATGCTAAACTCAACCATCAACTTACTTTGCAAACACAACCCAAATTCCACAAATTCCCAAATCACATAATCTCCTAAAATCCCAATTTTCGTGCTCCCCTAAAGCCTTGCTGAAAACTCACATTCCAAACACCCAAATGACTTCCAAAACATCCCAAATCACCCTCCTAACATAGGTAGACCATCAGCCCTTCAATTTCAACATTAAACCCACCAAAAACCCAAATTTTACTACCTTAAAATCTACCTCAAGAACATGCTACGAATTTTCACCCAAATTCAACCAATTTGATATATGTTACTCATTATAACATGATTAACTAAAACCCCAACTCAATTTATCAAAAAGAATTGAAAAACCCCTTAAAAACCCAAACTTTAATATAAACCCTAATTTTCAAAAACCCATATTTTTGAAATCTAAAACCATAGATAAGTAGAGGATAGAGAGGAGGTTAAGAAAACATATTTACCTCTTAATTTGGTGTTGAAATCGAATGGCAAAATAAATGGAATAGTAGATAGCCTTTGAGAGGTTTTGAAAATGGTGGTTCCTCTCTTTTTAACATTGGAAAGAACTTGGGAGGAAGATGACAACTTTTGGTTTAAAGTTGTCTAGCTTTTTAAAGACTTTAGGGTCAAATTACCACATAAGTCCTCCCCTTTTTACTAAAGCTCAAATAGGTCATTATTTGAAGTTGAATTGTTTTAATTAAATTTTATTTGACTCGAACTATAACCCGGCTAACTCTTAGGCCCAAAACACGGGTGTTACAACTCTCTCCCACTTAAGGAATTTCATCCCCGAAATTACCTGACTGAAAGAGATACGGAAACTGCTTTTCCATATCCTCCTTCCTCTCCCAAGTGGCCTCGTCCACACCTCTACGTCGCCACCGCACCTTTACTAACTCAATCGATCTACCCCTCAACACTTTACTGTCAGAAGCTAAGATCTCTACTGGTTCTTCTTCATAAGTCAAATCCGGATTCAATTCAATTTCTTCTACGGGCATAACATGTGATGGATCAGACCTATACTTGCGAAGCATCGACACATGGAACACATCATGTATCTTCTCAAGCTCGGATGGCAAACGTAACTGATAAGCAACCGGACCAACCCTCTTCACAATCTCATACGGTCCTATGTACCTCGGACTCAACTTCCCTTTTCGGCCAAATCTCATCACCTTTTTCCACGGAGACACCTTCAAGAATACCTTCTCACCCACTGAGAACTCAACTTCCTTTCTCTTCAAATCGGCATAGGACTTCTGCCTATCCGAAGCAGCCTTCAAACGGACACAAATCAATTTTACCTTGTCGGTTGTCCCCTTGAGCAAATCCGGCATAGGTAACAGTTTCTGTCCTACCTCAGCCCAACATACTGGAGTCCTACACTTCTGGCCATACAAGGCCTCATATGGAGCCATCTGAATGCTCGACTGAAAATTGTTATTGTACGCAAACTCTACTAGAGGCAAATGCTTCTCCCAAGTACCCTGAAAGTCAATGATGCAACAACGCAACATATCCTCTAAGATCTGAATAACCCTCTCTGACTGGCCATCTGACTGAGGATGATAAGAAGTACTGAAGTTTAAACGGGTACCCAAAGTTGTATGCAGACACTCCCAAAATCTAGAAGTAAACCGCGGATCTCTATCTGACACAATGGACTTCGGCACACCATGCAGCCTAACAATCTCACCAATGTACAAATCGGCCAATCTATCTAAAGTGTAAGTAGTGTTGACTGCCAAAGAAGTGAGCACACTTCGTAAAACGATCTACTATCACCCAAACTGAGTTCTTCTTCGTAGGAGTCAAAGGCAAACCCGAAACAAAATCCATAGTGATGTTTTCCCACTTCCATTCCGGAATTCTCAACGGCTGTAACAAACCTGAGAGAACCTGATGTTCCGCCTTCACTCTCTGACACACTAAGCACTTACTCACAAAGTCGGCTACATCTCTCTTCAAGCCAACCCAAAAGTACTCATTCTTCAAATCACGGTACATCTTCGTACTTCCAGGATGCATAGCAAACGGACTACTGTGGGCTTCAGTCAAGATCGTATGTCTCAAGTCACTGTCTTCTGGCACAACTATTCTATCCTTGAAACACAAAACCCCATCAGCACTGAAACTGTAGTCTGAAGATCTACCATCGGCTATATCTTGCACGTGAGGTGCCAAAGATCTATCTAAGAGCTGTTTCTCTCTAATCAACTGACCTAGAGTAGGTCTACCTGAAGCTCGGCTATCAAGCCACCATCTCCGGACAAACTCAATCTAGCAAACATAGCTCTCAAGTCCACGGCCATCTTCCTACTCAATGCATCGGCCACTACATTGGCCTTACCCGGATGGTACTCAATGGTAAGATCATAGTCTTTTAGCAGCTCTAACCACCTACGCTGTCTGAGATTCAAATCTCGCTGAGTCATAATGTACTTCAAACTCTTGTGGTCGGTGTATACTGTGCATTTCTCACCATACAAATAGTGCCTCCAAATCTTCAGAGCAAACACAACTGCAGCTAACTCTATGTCATGGGTCGGATAGTTGCGCTCATGAGTCTTCAACTGTCTTGAGGCATAAGCCACTACCCTCCGGTCTTGCATAAGAACACATCCTAGCCCTACATAAGAAGCATCACTGTAGACTACATAGTCCTTCCCGGACTCAGGCTGAATCAAGATCGGTGTTTGGGTCAAAGCTTCTTTCAATTTCTCAAAGGCTCTCTGTCTTGCATCTGTCCACTCAAACTGAACACTCTTCTGAAGTAACTGTGTCAATGGAGCGGCTAGCTTAGAGAAACCCTCTACAAACCTCCTATAGTATCCGGCTAAGCCTAGGAAGCTACGTACCTCTGTCACAGACTTTGGTTGCTTCCACTCAACAATGGCTTCAATATTCTTCGGATCAACTCTAATCCCATCGGCTGACACTACATGTCCCAAGAAGACTACTTCTCGGATCCAGAATTCACACTTGCTGAGCTTCGCATACAACTGATGATCTAGCAAAGTCTTCAAAACAAGTCTCAAGTGTCGGTCATGGTCTTCTTCAGTTCGCGAGTACACCAAGATGTCATCAATAAACACAACTACGAACTGATCTAGATACTGATGAAAAATCCTATTCATCATGTCCATGAAAGCTGCCGGTGCATTAGTCAACCCAAAAGGCATGACTAAGAACTCATAATGACCGTACCTAGTCCTAAAGGTCGTCTTCGGTACATCAACCTCTCTTACCTTTAGCTGGTAATAACCTGATCTCAAATCAATCTTCGAAAAGACCGATGCTCCTATCAACTGATCAAACAAGTCATCAATTCTAGGCAACGGATATTTATTCTTCACTGTCAACTGATTTAACTGCCTGTAATCTATACACATTCTCATGCTTCCATCTTTCTTCTTCACAAACAAAACTGGTGCACCCCAAGGTGAAGAACTAGGTCGAATAAAACCTCTATCTGTCAATTCTTGCAACTGAGTCTTCAACTCTTTCGGTGCCATACGATACGGAGCAATCGAAACAGGAGCTGAATCAGAATAAGTCTCAATGCTGAACTCTACCTCTCTGTCCGGTGGTAACCCTGGCAATTCTTCCGGAAACACACTAGGAAAATCACATACTGTCCGGATGTCCTGAGGTCTAACCTCACTCATGTTAGGGTTCATCACATACGCTAAGTATGCTTCACACCCCAACTCAACTAACCTCTTAGCCTCTAACACTGAAACCACATTGGACAAGAACTTCACGTTCTCACCCACCACTACAATCTCATAATCATCTGTGAGCTTCAAAGAAATCTGTTTAGTTTCAAAATCTATCCTATCTCTATGATCCGTGAGCCAGTCCATACCCAGAATCACATCAAAACCATAGAAAGGAAGCTCCATCATATCCACTGGAAACACATGCCCCTGAACCATCAACGGACACCTTCGGTACATCTTCCTAACTACTACTGTGTCCCCAAAGGAACTAGTAACACTAACTCCTACCTCTAACATCTCACAAGGCAAATTCAAAGACTGTGCATGCTCACTCAATATGTAGGAATGTGTAGACCCAGAGTCAATCAAAGAAAGCAAACCCAGAGACTGTATCGAGAAGTTACCTGCGATCACATCAGTGTCATGCTGATCCTCGCGCTGAGCATAAACTCTGGCCTGACCTCCACCCTCTGGCTGAACCGCAACTACATGTGCTATGTTCCTCTGACCATTGTTCCTCGGCTGGAAGTTACCTCTACCGCGCCCGCGGCCTCTCTGAAAGTCATTGGCTCTAGCATGAGCCTGAGCTGGTGCCTGTCCCACCTGATGTGGACAGTCACGCCTAATGTGGTCTCTAGCACCACAACTCCAATAAGAATGATAATTCCCCCAACTCTCACCGGTGTGGTTCCTCCCGCAAGTAGCACATGTGGGCAACTTCCCACCAGCTCTCTGACCCTGATGGCCCCTACCGTGGTTACCGCCACCACGCCTATGATCATACTGGTGTCTGTTGTCCCGATGCCTCTTAGCATCACCTCTATCAAAGTTGCTGGACCTCTTACCCGAACTAGATCCACCTGACCGCCTGGTCAAACTCAAACTGTGCTCCAAGTCCTTGGCCCTCGAGACCAAGACATCAAAATTAGTGTAATCTGAAGCTAGAGTATAAGTCTTGATCTCTTCACTCAACCCATATCGGAAGCGGTTACAACGCTCCACCTCAGTAGGTACAAGCTCAGGTGCATACTGACTCAATCTGACAAACCGAATCTCATAATCAGTCACGGACATACTCCTCTGAAGAAATGCCATAAACTCCCTCTTCCTCTCATCGAGGTATCGCGGACCCAAATACTTCTTCCGGAAAGCTGTCTCAAAGAACTCCCAAGTGATCTCGGTCTCATCCATCCCCGAAGTAACGGTGACCCACCAGGTGTAGGCATCACCCTAAAGCAGAGACTCAACACATCCCAACTTGCGCTCACCAGTACATCCCATCTGAGCAAGAATACGGACGGTCTTCTCAAACCACATCTCTGACCTCTCCGGAGTAGCACCTCTAAACTCTTCGGCCCCAAGGCCCCGAAGTCTCTCTAATGGCAATCCGGTGCCCTCACCCTGATGATGAGCTGCCTGACCTCTAGCTACTGCAGCCTGGAATGCCCCGGCTATCGCCTGAACCAACGGAGCTAAGTCAATCCCGGCCGGTCCTTGGCCACCTTGACCTCCTTGTGGTCCCTCGCCTTCGGCCCCGGCCTCACCTCCCACTCCCGGTGGAGGAGGTGGTGGTGGTGGAGGTAGTGGAGGAGCTCCAACTCCAACCACGTGCTCTCCCACTTGAGCTCCAACCCCAACTACCGGCTCAACTCTCGGAGGCCCTGCCCGTGGTTCCGGTCGAACCATCCTAGGCCTCCCACGTGGTCTCATGGTTCAACTAGCAAGGTAAACTACAACAAGAAATAGATAAGGATTACGTTAGTCAAAGCAAGGGTCCAATAGTGCTCAAGTATTCCTCTTTCCAAAAATCTTTTTAAATTAAGTAATAGTAGCAATGGGCACTCACTCTACACCAGACACAACGGTTCATGCATTCAAAACATCATACGATCAATTAAGCATCAAGGATTCATGGCAAATCATGCATCGAACAACACAAGCATTTAACACATTAATCTTACCTCACTTACCTGCCCGAGGTCTCGGTAACCTCAGGCTCTGATACCAACAAATGTAACCCCCTCGTCCCGGTCTGGCCGGATGACCGGTCCGAGTGGGCCACACGGGGAAAACCGAAGTGAAACCCAAAGGGTTCCCCCTCGGTTAACAACCCTAAAATTTCTTTTCATTTTTAATCTTGTCACATTCGAACCCCAAACCACATTCAAACAACCAAATTTTAATCTTGACTAAAGGCATCTTGATTCCTATGTGTTTTTTCTCTTTGAAATGGCTAACAAGTCAAAACAGTGCAGTATTAAGCAAAGGTTTCGAAACTTCCCCAAAAGGTTTTGAAACTTAGACTAGCAGTAAGGTCTGGAACCCAAATTTCTGCAAAGGTTTCGAAACCTTCCCCATGGTTTCGAAACCCCCTTCTATGGTTTCGAAACCTCCCTCAAAGGTTTCAAAACTTAGGCCGGCAGTGAGGTCTGGAATCCCGGATTTTGCAAAGGTTTCGAAACCTTCCCTAAAGGTTTCGAAACTTAGGCTGGCAGTAAGATCTAGGAGCCCAGATTTCTGCAAAGGTTTCGAAACCTTCCCCATGGTTTCGAAACCATAGTGCAGGGGATCACTTACTGCCCAACCTAAAGACTTTCTAGGGAGAAAGAGCAACAAGATCATGCATAGACATGTATAGAAGCTTAAAAAGGACCAAAGGCATGAATTAACACTTACAAGACTCGCACATACTATCATTTAAGCAATCATACATGAGTCGTAGGTAGCAATCAACATGGGTCAAGGCATTCGAACATGACATTCCAACAAAAAGCAAATTCAGCATTTAAGGTCAAACATGGAAGCTCAAGAGCCCAAAAGGCACAAATCAACACAAGAGGTTTGCACTCATACACAAGGCAACCTAAGCACCTAAAGCATGCCATCACACACCATCATCCATCATAGTATTACATGCTTTACAATCCAAAACATCAATCCAAAACAACATCAATAGAAAGAGTCATACAAGGCTCATACAACACACCCTATTGCCACATTGCTTAACTACTACAAAATTAACCATACTTGAGCATCAACTTGGAAAGCCCTTCTTGCATTGCCTCGAGCTAACACCACGCTAATGATCTGCATTGTTGAACATAGAGAGCGTAAGCTATAAGCTTAGTGAGGGTGCTCTAAAACGAAAAACATCAACAATGCAGGGTTCAAGCATGTAAATCCTAATCTCGCATACAACCTACAATTGCATATAATTGAGTAGACCTAGCTAGTCCTTCAAGTGGCATATATGGTTTCTCGATCCTACCAAGCTCAATTATCAATATCAACATCATATAGCAACACCATATATCACCAACATATATCATCATCACATATCACAATGCATGAACAAGTTAATTGGCCACTTTAATTACCTCGATTGTGCGGATTTAAACCTCAACAACACTTTACCTCGGTGGGATTTCACTCATCACCGGACCTTGCATGTGCGGGATTCCACTCATCGCCACATGCCCTACGGATGGGATTCCACTCATCATCCCGTAGAAATGTAATAAAAGCTTCCGGTGGAATGTTACATCACCGTACTCCTCCTTGATGACTTAACGCCATCAAGGCCACGTACGTTTTGACTCAATTTGTGTGCACACTATCCTAATGATCGATCATTTACAACCGGTAATTATTTTAGTGCCAATTATAATAACCACATCATATATATATCATCAACCACATTCATGCTCAATCTCATAGATGCATATCAAGATAAACTCACATCCATCAACCACAATCATAATAGCATAGTCAAACAAGCATAAATGCATTCATGGATATCAATGGTTAAATCAACAACTTGAATTAACTATGAGTGGCCTACCAAGCACACTTCACACACACTCCCACTACACATACTCGAACCAAACTTAAAACAAGTTGAAACCACTCACCGCCCTTCCTTAGCAAATCGAAACAATCCTCCTACGAACCCGGATTTGGTCCCAAAGCCTCTTCCGCGCTTCCTCTTGCTTCTAGCCAAACAAAACATATACATTACTTCCCAAATCAATGCTAAACTCAACCATCAACTTACTTTGCAAACACAACCCAAATTCCACAAATTCCCAAATCACATAATCTCCTAAAATCCCAATTTTCGTGCTCCCCTAAAGCCTTGCTGAAAACTCACATTCCAAACACCCAAATGACTTCCAAAACATCCCAAATCACCCTCCTAACATAGGTAGACCATCAGCCCTTCAATTTCAACATTAAACCCACCAAAAACCCAAATTTTACTACCTTAAAATCTACCTCAAGAACATGCTACGAATTTTCACCCAAATTCAACCAATTTGATATATGTTACTCATTATAACATGATTAACTAAAACCCCAACTCAATTTATCAAAATGAATTGAAAAACCCCTTAAAAACCCAAACTTTAATATAAACCCTAATTTTCAAAACCCCATATTTTTGAAATCTAAAACCATAGATAAGTAGAGGATAGAGAGGAGGTTAAGAAAACATATTTACCTCTTAATTTGGTGTTGAAATCGAATGGTAAAATAAATGGAATAGTAGCTAGCCTTTGAGAGGTTTTGAAAATGGTGGTTCCTCTCTTTTTAACGTTGGAAAGAACTTGGGAGGAAGATGACAACTTTTGGTTTAAAGTTGTCTAGCTTTTTAAAGACTTTAGGGTCAAATTACCACATAAGTCCTCCCCTTTTTACTAAAGCTCAAATAGGTCATTATTTGAAGTTGAATTGTTTTAATTAAATTTTATTTGACTTGAACTATAACCCGGCTAACTCCTAGGCCCAAAACACGGGTGTTACACCTGATCTGACAACACAATATTTTGAAGGTAGATGTCGAAAACATCCACAAAATCAAATCACTATGGAGCATAATTATCATTTTGAAATATTAAATGAAGTGATTGATTTTTAGTTTCAAGAACTAAATACAAGGTTCAATATACAGACAATTGATCTTTTGAAACTTTACTCTGCTTTAGATTCAAATGAAGATTATAAGTATTTTAATGTTGATGATATTTGCACTCTTGCTGGAAAAAAATTATCCTTTTAATTTTATAGAGCAAGATAAATTGAATTTGAAATTTCAATTGAAGCATTTCGAATATGCTATGCACAACGATGTGAAGCTTCAGAATTTATCTTGCTTATCACAGCTATGCCTTGTTTTGACTGAGACAAGAAAATCAAAAGTGTATCATCTTCTTGACAAATTGATTCGACTTGTTTTAATTCTTTCGGTGTTCACATCAACTAATGAACGGTCATTTTCAGCCATGAATATTCTCAAAACAAGACTGCGAAATACGATGAAGGATGAGTTTCTTGCAGATAATTTGGTTGTCAACATTGAAAGAGAGATTGTTGAAACATTTATTTTAGATTCAATTCTTGAAGATTTTGTTTCTTTAAAAGAACTTTGTTCCAATTTTAGGTAAGATTATCTATATCATTTATTTTGTTTACTTATACTTCAGCTTCAGAATTTATCTTGTTTGTCACAACTATGCCTTGTTTTGACTAAGACAAGAAAATCAAAAGTGTGTCATCTTCTTGACATATTGATTCAACTTGTTTTAACTCTTTCGGTGTCCACATTAACTAATGAACGGTCATTTTCAGTCATAAAAATTCTCAAAACAAGACTGCGAAATAAGATGGAGGGTGAGTTTCTTGCAGATAATTTGGTTGTCAATATTGAAAGAGAGATTGCTGTAATATTTACTTCAGATTCAATTCTTAAAGATTTTGTTTCTTTAAAAGAACGTTGTTCCCAATTTTAGGTAAGATTATCTATTTCATTTATTTTGTTTACTTATACTTTTTTTTAACCGACTGATTACTTATACTTAAATATATGACTTGATGAAATTTATGATTGGGTTAACTAATGGGATGGTCACTTATGTTTCCCCCCAGTATAAAGTTGGTCACCGATTCTAAAAAACGACTAGTAAGGTCACTTACGTTTTCGGGGCATAAACTTTTGGTCACTCAATCGTTTGTTGCCGTTAAATGTTAACGGAAGGCTGATTTGAGATAATAAAAAGAAGATAAATTACCTAGACAGTCACTAAATTATTACTTCACTCTTATTTTGACCACCAAAATAAAAATAATTTGTATAGTTACACATTTAATCCTCCATATTTATATTTTTTTATTTCTTCTCTCCTCCACCATCTTCCATATTCTTCTTCAGCTAACTCAATCTTTAATTTTTCTATTATATTAATCCTCAACTCACACCGTATATTATAATTCATCACCGTATATATCCATGTTTCAAATAATGTTTGTAATTCTTAATATGGTTCAGTACAAAATAGTGCTCAATTTACGTGAAACAATGTTTACATAGCATATTCGAAGGGCTTAAATGAAAATAGGTGCCTAAAGTACACCTTTTTTTGAACTTTAGGTGCCTAAATTATTTTTTTTTTGTAAAAATAGGTGCCCAAAGGTTCAACTATTATAATTTTAGGTACTAGACCGTTAAAGGGGTGTTAAAAAATTATCAACCAACCAATGCTTGACATATGGAACTGTTTTTATTTTTTTAAAATCAATCTAATGAAAAAAAACTCAAAATTTTTAATCTTTAATCTGGAAATTTTACAAAACAATCCTCAAATCCCTAAAATTACCCAAAACCAAACCCCATCAAATCGTCACCGCTTCTGCCGCTGATCGTCGCCCTTAACGACACCCCTTTGGTCATCGAAATATGGCAGCCATTTCCCCCAACATGACGTCACCAGAAACGGTAAACGGCGTGCTAGCCGAACGTCGATTTCGCGTTCGACGTTCGGTTGCACGTCGTACGCCATTTCCAGTGTCATTAGGTTGGGGAAAATGACAGCCATGCTTCGGAGACCAAAGGGGTGTAGTCAGGGGCGATGATCAACAGTGAAAGCGGCAATGATTTGGGGGTTTGGGTTTTGGTAATTTTAGAGATTTGAGGACTACTTTGTAAAATTTCCAAAATTTCAAGATTTTTTGAAAGATTAAAAATTCTGAGTTGATGATTACAAACATTATTTGAAACATGGATCTATACGGTGATGGATTATAATATACGATGTGAATTGAAGATTAATATAGTAGAAAAATTAGATATTGAGTTAGATGAAGAAGAAATAAAAAAATTAAATGTGGAGGATTAAATGTGACATTATACAAATTGCTTTTATTTCGGTGGTCAAAATAGAAGTGGAGTAATAATTTAGGGGCTTTCTAGGTAATTTATCTTTTTTTCTTATTTCAGATCAACCTCTCGTCAAAGGTTAACGGCAACAAACGACTGAGTGACCAAAAGTTTACGCCCTGAAAACGTAAGTGACCTTACTGATCGTTTTTCAGAATCGGTGACCAACTCTGTAATGGAGGAAAACATAAGTGATCATCTCAGTAGTTAACCCTTTATAATTTTATTAGTAAGATAATTTACACATATGTTTTATTAGTATAAAACATTACACGTATATTTTTACCATATCATTCTTTGATATAGCCACATGTCTCTTTCTTGACTAGATGATAAAATTTTTGTTTTATTATAAAAAAAAGGATGCTACGATCATGTAATTTTTTTTACTAAGATTGTAGTTGGATTTTTTTTTATAGGAGATAGAAATTTTATTCTAATATGTATTTTAGGTTGCGATGTTTTTTTTAATGTTGAAAGTATAAGTCTTGTTATATTGTATCTCTTTTATTTTATACTTAATTTTTTTAATAAATAAGTATATTTTTGTTGCTTTGAATTTGAGGAAGCTTTAGAATGTTTATTGTTTCAATTAGGCTAATTCCATAGAAGTTAGAGTTTTGTTGATTGTTTGCGACAACTTTGGTGGCCTATCAATTTGAATTTATGACAACTATAGAGAATATTTAATGATTTATTTTAACTAATTGCAGAATTTACAGGGCTGGAGCCCATATTTCGTCGATCATTGAGTTCTTTTTTGTATTCGTTGTTCTCATTTGAATTGTCGATCTAAATTTAATTTCTTGCTTTGCTTTTGTGTATCTTTATTTGAAGGATAATGCTATGATTGCATTTGTTTTGTTCTTTTTGTTGTAACTCAGTTAATGTTGATTTCATGACTCGAGTCTCGTTCTATTTTAAGTATTTTTATATTATTGTAATGATTCGGAGCTTAATGATTTTCTATATTTATTTTTTATATATTTTATTAATGAAAAATTTTATGATTAATGAAAAATCATCTTAATTTAAAAAAATAGTAAATTTTAATTAAAATATATAAAAATTATTTTTTTATTGGAACCTCAAGATTAAATGTCAAGATCCGCCCATGTTGAGAGGGTTGCTCTTATAACAAATTTTAAGATATACGAATTTAAATTAACCGATAAACAAATTACATATAGATATTTATAAAAAATAAATAAACAAATACATGGATTTAGAAATCTACGTATTAAGGGATCCATTAATTGGTTTAGTGGCCAAAGATGCTTATGTTGCCCATTTTATATGGATTCGAATCTCGATACGAGAATATAATATCTCTAATTAATAAAAAAAATCCATATAATAAGGTAGGAAACAAGATCTCATTGCCAAAGGCTTAGGACACATGTCCCTGTTTGTGTTAACGCTATAATAATAGAGATTAAGTATATAATATATGACCTTAAACAAATTTCTAAAGCTGAGAACTGAGTGTGTGTGTGTGTGTGTAAAAATAGCATTGGTTGAGATTTCGGCTGCAACGTGCTTGCATTATTTGGGCACTAGAGGCTTCTTAACTTCTTACCACAGCTAACATGTTGCCTTTTAACTTTCATAAGTCTAAGTAGTTAGGTTAGGAAAAATTATTAAATAAACATGGTTCATCACGTTATTTGTAGTTTCAATTAATAATATTCATCTATCTCATTTTAATTTCTAAATAACTTTTCACTTTTTTACTAACATGTAGGAGAGAGAGGTGAAAATTCACCTTAAAAAATAAGATTGATAGACTTTATTAGTTGAGACCACGGATGACGTGGTAAACCAAATCTATTTAATAATTTTTCGTAGGTTAGGCATAAAGCATCTCCATTTATCGAGAAATTATACTATGGGTCCTTTCCGCCACGTCATTTATGAGACCAATCAATTAAATGCATCTATTTCATTAATTTTTTTCCATCTCATCTTTTTACCAAGTGAATCTTCACTTGGTAAAAATATTTTTAAATTTGATTTACAGTAAATATAAGTGAAAAATCACTTAGTAAAAAGACGAGAAGAAAAAAATTAATAAAATAGATGTTTTTGATTGGTGTGGCATGAAGTGCCATAATATAAATTCTCCTGTTTATCACTTGCAAACAACCTTGTGTAATTAGCCATAGTAATAGTATTCAAAAAACAAGAGCTTTC
Organism: Hibiscus tridactylites; assembly: GCA_958450335.1. Lineage (NCBI taxonomy): Eukaryota > Viridiplantae > Streptophyta > Magnoliopsida > Malvales > Malvaceae > Hibiscus > Hibiscus tridactylites. Next base: position 12,445,566 of record OY288289.1, on the reverse strand, counting down.
CCTCCTAAAGTTTTCCACTCACAGTTTGCCTGGACCTCAGGGCCGGAACAGTGAGGTGTTTTGACTTCCTTTAGTTGGGTTTGGTTTCTCTTGTTTTCTCCTTTTGTTTTAGGATTTCCTTGGTTGTTCTGGTTTCTCGTTCTCTGTTATTGTTTTGCTCCTTTTCTACCTTTCTTTCTGTCCAAGTTCTCTTGTTTTGCCTCGTCTCCTGCCATGCATACGACAGCGGCTTTAAGTATGGGGGTTGTCAACAGTGGTTATCCCAACAACCCTGCTGACCCAAGTTTGGCAAGTCAAGAGTTCATTGATGAACTCGAATTAAATGAAGATGGGGATGTCAACCTGTCTCTGAAAAATCAGGCTCTTGTCGGGAAACTGCTCTCGCCAACTACCATGAAGCTGTTAACTTTAACAGCCATTATCCGCAAAGCCTGGAAGAGTGAAGGAGTAGAATGCCACGATCTAGGGAGGAACTTTTTCCTCTTTATCTTTCCTTCGACAGACGAGAGACTGCGGATTCTCGGGGGAAAACCTTGGGCCATTCAAGATTCGCTCTTGGTCCTGAAAGATTGGCAACCAGAGAAGGCTCTTGAAGAAATTGATTTCTCCCTTGAAGAGTTCTGGGTCCAAGTGCATAACTTGCCCATTGGGTTGATCACTCCTGAGAACGTACGGAGGATAGGGAAGTTATTTCCAGTTTACTATGGTTCTACACTGGATGATGGGAGCATTGAACACAGGTTTGGGGAGGTCAGCGTTAGGGTGGCTGTTAGGGTCGAGGATCCCTTGAAATCGGGGTTCATTTTAAACATGAAAAAAGATCAACCTCTGGAGGTTGCCTTCAAATACGTTGGCTTGCCAAAATTCTGTTTCCGTTGCGGTAGGCTAGGGCACGTTGAAAGAGATTGTCGACACGATACGACTATGTTCAAACTTTCTGGGAGATTCGGGCCGTGGCTCCGAGCTACTTTCATCGGAAAAAACCAGAAACTTGGAGGCTCCATTGCAATAGGAAACGCAGGGGAAGTTAGCTCGAGTCACAACAAACGGCAACTTTTGGAAGAAGATACGACAAAAAGCCCAGGCACTAAAGACAAAGGCTTGATGCATCCTAATCATAGGAAATCCCTAGGAGTATCCGAAATGGCAGAGTCATCATTATGCTTGTCTGCTACACCTGGGCCACCTAAGCGAATTGTCAACGCTAGTTTACCCGGTTTTGGCAGTATACAACCTGGCTCCTCTCTCCCTACTGGGGCAACTAACATAATTGAGGAAAATATCAAAGATTTTCCTGTACTATCGAGCCCAATTTTGGAGATTTCCTCCGCTCCTAAGCAAGGTCTGCTGAATCTCCTTGAGAAGACTAATCAACCTGGTGATGGAGTCTCTCACACGGAAGTGGGCTTTGGACACGGGCCGGACAAATGGACTAGTCCACCTATAGACTCCCAAGGTCTATGGGGTTGTTTCCTTGCTGAAGGTCTGAATAAAATGGAAGTTTCCTGTAATAAGAAGAGGAAACGAGACAATGACGAAGGTGAATACATAAGCAAAATCCACCGTCGGGAACTCTGGAATGAAGTCTCTAAGGCCATTGTGCAAGTTAGTCCTGGAAATTGGTGCATTGCAGAAAGGGGTATAGCCGCCAATGATGAGGTGCTGAAAGCTGCCTTATTCCCGAATTTCATCTTCAACAATTCCACCATAATTCAAAACATTGAAAGAAGGAAGAAAGGAAGAACGTTTGGAACCAAGAGGTTAACGTTAATAAAGAAAGCAGCTCGACGAAAATTCTCAATGGAATGTTCTCGTATAATGGTGGACGAAGTGGGGCTTTTAGAGCTTGGTGAAGACCCTTTCGGTAAAAAGATTACGAAGATGCCCTCAATGTGCATGAATGCTGACTTTATCCTTAACGAGGAAATCATTATCAGTGACGGGGAGGAACAGGGAAACAGTAACAGTGACTTCAATGACGCTTTTGCTGAGTCGGATAACTCCGCTGTGGGTTATCCGATAACCCCATGATTGCTTACAAGGCTGGCACCTTCTTTTGGGGGACATGTAGGTGCCATGCATTCTGTAGGTCCCTGTTTTTTAGGTTTTTCTGTGTTGAAGCCTTAAGTTTGAAGCTGTTGATCTTAGAAACCGCGTTTGTTCTTTGTTGGCCGTTTGGCCTCGGATTGGTGTTTGCAAGCCGAAAGCAGCTGGAGTCCTTTTTTTCTGATCAATGTTCGATGGTTATACACGATGCCGATTGCCTTGACAAGGACCGTCGCCGACGCAACGGAAGCCTGCCTCTGGATAGAGCTCTCAGGCGAAGACATGGTGTTCCGATATTATCCAACGTTGTGGAAAAGCTTTTTGTCTCCAGCTTAAGTCTGGTCTGTTGCTTGAAGTTTACCAGTTATACCATCCCTAGGTTGATGGCTCTGGTTGTTTGCTCCCTGTTTAGGGTTTATGTTTTTAGTTTCTTTTGGTCTGTCTTTTGTTTCTGTTCGATGACCTGCTCTTGTTTGTCTTGCATGGTTTGCTGTGGGGATGTTTCCTCGTTTTGTTTGGACCAGGGTGGGGAACCTCCTGGTTATCGAGTCTAGAGTCTGTTGTTTCTTGTTTATGTGCAATGAAAGTTATCTTTGAACAAAAAAAAAAACAACCTTGTGTAATAAATTGTGAAGGAATATGTACTACGGACTCATCAATTATGGTTATAAGTAGGTAAATAATTTTTAAAAGCCACTATTAGCGATAATTATTTCTATTTTATATAGAAGGAGAGAAATTGTTTGAAAATAAATTTGAGATTGAATGTCAATCCAAGCTAAAAGTGATGTTTTTATTATTATTATTATTACACCACAAGGAGAAGTCAATTTTTTTTTGCATGATGACTTAATAAAAACTTTAGGTTTTGTTGAAATGTTAAGGCGCATATATTGTACTATTTTCAAGAAGGAAATCCAATTTCGAACTTTAGACAATGGTTAAGTTAAAAAAAATTGAGTAAAATACACAGACGGTCATTAAACTTTGGTAAAAAAATAAAATGGTAACCAAACTTTCAAAAATTATAAAATAGTAACTAAACTTTCAAAAATCACAAAATGGCAATTAAACTTTATGTTTTATAACAAAATGGTAACTGGACGTTAAATCCCGTTAAGTGGCTGTTATAAAATTTGGTATAATAACACATTTAGTCCTTCATATTTATACATTCAATTAATTTAGTCCTAATTTGAAATAATTCACTAAATTTAGCCCTCGTTATTCACGCATTCTTTCAATTTGATCCTTAAAGCAAAATTCCAAAGTATGGAAACATGATAAATAATTACAATTAAATTTTTATAGGAACTCGAAAACTCGAATCGAATCGAAAAAATTTCAAAAAAAGTTTAAGTTGTAAAATATGACGCGTCAACTTGAATAACTCGATTTTTTTTACTCGACTCGACCGAACGCTCACCTCTATCTTAAGATATGACGCGTCAACTCGAAATATTCGAATATTTTAAATCAATTTTTTCTTTTAAATCGAATATTTTTTAAAATAGAATATTTTATATTTTTATATTTAAATCACATCAATTATTTAATAACAAATTTAAATATTCGATTTAATTTTAAAATATTCAATTTAAAAGAAAAATGATTTAAAATATTCAAATATTTAATTAAATTTTTATAGGAACTCAAAAACTCGACTCGACTCGACTCGAAGCGAACAAATTTCAAATAAAGTTTGAGTTGTAAAATATGACGTGTCAACTCGAATAAATCAAAAAAAATTTTACTCGACTCGATCGAACGCTCACCTCGAAATTTAATAACTACTTTAAATATTTTTCTTTTAAATATTTGAATATTTATTAACTACTTTAAATATTCGAATATTTTAAATCAATTTTTTCTTGTAAATTGAATATTTTTAAATTAAATCGAATATTTAAAGTAGTTATTAAAAGAAAAAATGATTTAAAATATTTGAATATTTCGAGTTGACGCATCACATCTTAAGATAGATGTGAGCGTTCGATCGAGTCAAGTCAAAAAATTTCGAGTTATTCGAGTAGACGTGTCATATTTTACAACTTAAACTTTATTTAAAATTTTTTCGAGTCGAATCGAGTTTTCGAGTTCCTATAAAAATTTAATTAAATATTCAAATATTTTAATCAATTTTTTTTCTTTTAAATCAAACATTTTTAAATTAAATCGAATATTCAAAGTAGTTATTAAATAATCAATGTGATTTAAATATGAAAATATTAAATATTCTATTTTAAAAAATATTCGATTTAAAAGAAAAGTATCATTTAAAATATTCGAATATTTCGAGTTATTCGAGTTGACGCGTCATATCTTAAGATAGAGGTGAGCGTTCGATCAAGTCGAGTAAAAAATCGAGTTATTTGAGTTGACGCGTCATATTTTACAACTCAAAATTTAATTGAAATTTTTTCGATTTGAGTCGAGTCAAGTTTTCGAGTTCCTATAAAAATTTCATTGTAATTATTTATCATGTTATCATACTTTGGAATTTTGCTTTAAGGACCAAATTGAAAGAATGTGTAAATAACAAGGGCTAAATTTAGTGAATTGTTTCGAATTATGATTAAATTAATTGAATATATAAATATGAAGGACTAAATGTGTTATTATACCAAAATTTATAACAGTCACTTAACGTGATTTAACGTCCAGTTACCATTTTGTTATAATACATAAACTTTAATTGTCATTTTGTGATTTTGAAATTTTGATTACCATTTTGTTTTTTTCTTACCAAAGTTTAGTGATCGTCTCTGTACTTTACCCAAAAAAATTATAGTGGTGTAAAAATAGAATGTAAGGTATGAGGATTTTTATATCACTATAATAAGTATTGTTGACCTCGGGTCAATTATAATATTTCCTATAAAAAATGTATATTAATTCATTAAAAATCTCATACCCCAACAAATTAAGTGAGATTAATTGACTCCAAATTTTATATGTGGCTCCGTCACTGACCTTATAAGCGATATTATTAGGAGAAATAACCGTGAACCTCAAATTAATTTAAACCCTTCTTCACTAATAAATCGTAGATTGTTTAATTACATTTAAACTTACGTTTTTTTGTATGTTATAAAAATAAGTGTGAATAAATCAAAACTCAAGAGATAAATCTTCTAAAATATTAATATATGCGTGATGTGCCGTGTAAAAATAAATATAATATGGATTATTAAATATAAAAAGTTAATTATGAATAAACATGTAGAATAACCATGATAGTATGCCAATACTGTTAGTAAAGGGCCTAAAGGCCCAGATGCGGGAAAATAAGAGCAACAGACCAGGTTACACATAGGACGTGACATCAAATTAACAAATTGGAGCCGCCAAGTGGACCGAGGGGATTCAATGTGATTGACAAACCCAATTTCTTCACACACACAGGAGTGTTGATTTCCGGGTATCCGGTTTTTTTATATCCGAAATATTGAGTACTTTGATTTTTTGGTATTGAATTTTTCAGTTTAGTCTCGGTTTGTAATTATCGGGTACCCGCTAATTGAGTACCCGTAAAATCGGGTATCTGACACTCAGTTTATTTATTTATTTTTAAATTTAATTTAAAAAAAAATCATATATTTTTAGTAAACACATAAAATTTAAAAGTTTATACTACATAATCCAAACACAAAATTAGTGATTTGAAGTTAGTTTTAAGACTGAAATATTTGGAAATATATATATATATATATTAAAATTTATCACCAAAAAAACATTAAAAAAATTTATCTCGTTTTTTCTTTTGAATTTTATATTAATAAATTAATACAAATATTTTTAAAAATTTTAAAACTTAAAAGTACATAATACAAACATAAAAAGAATTTAGAAATTAAGGTAAAAGTATTAAGGAACCTAAAATAAAAATATAACTTAAAACTAAAAATAAATATATTACAAGTATCGGGTCGGGTACCCGGTTACAAAAAAATCGGTCCAGACCCAAACTAACTACACGAAAAAATTCCGGATCGAATAATTTTTTAAAAAATTATCTTATTTTTTAAAATTTAGGTCAACGGATCGAGTCAACCAAATTGAGTATTTTTTAACACTCCTACGAAACATGAAAGGTCTTCACTTTAAGTGGTGGATCTGATGTGGTGAAACTTCATTTTTTTCACTAGCTTAGTGGTCTATCTTTACTTGTCAATATGGCCTCTTGAAGTATTTGTCTAAGTTTTTCGACCGTCAAAACTTTTTCGTTTAGTAAATTTTATGTTTGGCCCGGACGTCCGGTTTCACCTTTCCTTACCGTCGATCGACATCACATGTTTTCTTTGCATTAAAGTTAGGGTTTCAAGATTCTTTCGAGATTTGTGGCTTCCGTTTCTTTACTTTGGATATTTGGTGTTAACTTTTGTTTTAGATCATGATTGAGTCCCTGTGTTATTGTCTTTGTATCGTTTGTTTCGATTGAATGAATAAATATCATGTTTGATATTAAAAAAAACACAAACAAAGAACAAGTAGTGAACAGTTTTCGCCTCCTTGAATGTTCCACTTTTGTAGTGATCCTAAACAAAACTAGAGGATTCAAAAACACACAAATAAATATCGTTTGTAGGGATCAATAATGAATACCGTGAGTTTTGTTTATAATCGTCTTCTACTCAATTTTTTAAAAATATATATTTTTAAAATTAATGAATGATCAAATTCTGATAAATCGAATAGTATTGTTCCGCGGTGTATGTGTCATTTTATCAAACATATATGCCACTCATATTTTATTTTTCACAAAAGCATCAATTATTCATAGAAAAAAACATAGAATAATAATTTAAGTAAAATAAAGGCATAAAGTCAAAAAATGCCCCCCAAACGTTTGATTGAATAGTCACTTTGACTCTTATTATTTTTTTGGAGCAATTCAACCATCAACGTTTCATTTTGGGTCAAAACGGCCCCCATGCGGATGAAAAATGTCAGTCAATTGACGGTAAATAGCTTGAAATGACGTGACAAACTTATATGACAGTGCACACTGACATGACAGTATCATAGAGACAAATGTGTTGACTTGAAAAAACGTTACATCAGTCAAAAGTAATTTTATAAAACTATATAAAATATAAAATATTTTTTTTCTATTGACTTATCATTTTGTCAAATCATTTCAAATTGTTTACCGTCAATTTTCTAACAATTTTCATCAGCAAAGGCGTCATTTTGACCCAAAATAAAATGTTGAGGGTTGAATTGCTCTAAAAAAAATATGGGCTAAAGTGACTATTCAGTCAAACGTGGAGGGTATTTTTTTGACTTTATGTTTAAAATAAATATTCGATGATTCCATCATAGAAAAAGAGAAAACGTAGAAGATTACACATTGGATGTAGACAATATTATTACAAACTTTAAATTTTAAATTCTAAACCTAAATTATATACTCTTAACTTTAAATTAGATTTATAAACTCTAAAACTATGATATTTGTAAAAGAAAAATTATTTTCACAGTAAGTGCAAGGAATATAAATCTTTCGTAAAAGATTATTTGAATTCCTTTTAATCAGTGAATATTGGTTTTTTAAAACCTTATTCATTTTTCCAACGTCATATGAATCGGATTCATAAAAAAACTTAATTTTCGATTTTAATTCAAAAAATCCCTATTTTTCTTTTGAAAACTTTACTTAGCCAAGATCACAAAATCCGTCAAAGATAAAATTTCACAGAAATTCAATTTTTCCCCAAATCCTATATTTGCATGGAATGATTCTACAATAAACACCATGTACCGCTATGTACCACTAATTATGTGTATCGCTATGTATTATTAATTATTTTAATTATTTTTAAAATCATAAGGACCAAAAGCGTTATTATTTCCTTTTTAAATAAAATCTAAAAAAATAATTTTTATATTATTTTTCTGAATTTTTTCTTTTGGGGTAAAGTACACAATTGATAACTGAACTTTAGTAAATTATTTAATTTGATAACCAAACTTTCAATTGCTTCAATGTTACCATTAAAATTTTAGCTTTGCTCCAAATTGGTCACTGACCCGTTAACATCCAGTAAAGGGGTAACATGACAGTTAAAATATTTTGTATAATAACACATTTAGTCATCCACGTTTACACGTTCAAACAATTTTGTCCTAATTTGAACAAAATAATAAATTTAACCCTCATTATATATACATTATTTTAATTTATAACTATTTTAATTAAAAATAATTTAACCCTAAACCTTAAACACTTGAACCCTAAAATAAAAAATCCAAACCATAATTTGGTTTATGTAACATTCAAACAATATGTATTTTATTTAACATTTTGACTATTCGTGTAACATCAAATTCGACCATAATTTTATCCTTAATTTTGTTGATATAATAGATTCAAACTAGAATTTCTAAACTTTGATCTGCATCGACGGAAAAAAATAATTGAAAAATAAACAAATTAAATGAGAAGGTAAAACCACCATAAAGATACTATCAAAATTACAAAAACCGAACCAATCCGAGTAGACATCAAATATGAACCAATTTGGGTGGAAAGTGAACTCGAACCAACTCGGGAGGTCTGGTTATTACCACCCAAAATTGCCGAAGTACATGCAACGAAACAGAAGTTTCATGAGATAAAGAACCCAATGTAAGGTGAGCTCTTGGTTTGATTTTATTTGCTTCTAAACTTTTTTTATAAGAAACCTAGTCTATTTCCTACTCACAAAAAATTTTAAATTGCAAAAAATGAATTATACTGTAAAAATCCACAATCTAATTACAAAATTTAAACTTTAATACACCATATTTAACTCTAGGAACCAAAGCTTCAAGAAATTATATCATAGGCCCGGCTCGCCATGTCATCTATGGTCCCAACCAATAAAAACATTTATTTCATTAATATTTTTTCATGTCATTTTTTTACCGAGTGAATTTTCACTCAGATTTATTGTAAATTAAATTAAAAACACTTTTTACCAATTGTAGATTCACTCGGTAAAAAATGACATGAAAAAAATTAATGAAATGAATATTTTTTATTAGTTGGGACCATGGATAACGTGACGAGCCGGGCTATAATATAATTTCTCCAAAGCTTGACAATAACATGTTATAACCGTGACTAATCAATTGGCATGCATAAAAACGTATGTCTCATCAACCACATGTTATAAACCCTAAAAATTATTTTTTTATCAATTGGATCTATACATAGATCGACAAGAAATAGATTAGATTAACAGTTTCATGCAAGAGATAATAATATGATGCTCCAATGAAAAACATGGAAGTAGTCGCATTATAAATCGATTCAATTGAATCTGTGTTTGTTTTTCCTCGTTTGATTTAATGAAGTCATTGTTCGGTAAAAAAATGAAAATAATGAAAATAATCACACTATAAAAAATGAAATACTTGTGTAAGTTAAAGTTTAACGTTATATATAAGTTCAAAAAATCGCATGGTTCCTTCCCTTCTTAGGCTTTTCAACATGCTCAACTGTTTTTTAATCGATCGGAACTTTCAACTGAACAAATTTTTTATTCTTATAAAAATATTAAACGCTTGAAGTATGAACACCGATATCAAAATATGAATAAAGAGTTTCCCAAAATCTCAAAAACTACCTTTCAGGCTTGTTTCTCTTATTGCCCAATTCTTTTATTCAAAATCCTAAATATTACGGATTAATTAAAAGTTCAAGACTTAACTATGATATCCACTCTTAAAAATTTTAAATTCTTAATCATTTATTTTGTTACTTAAGAAGACATCTGATGTCTTACAAAACTAACAAGCGTCTAAATTATTATAGTTATTATATAAAATGGCTAAGATCTTATCTGATGGATTATAAAATAAATAACACTCAAGATCAAACGACCAATCCAATTTCAACGTATCAATCACCTTGTTTCTTTCATAATACATATACTTAACATATGTAACTCAGCAATGTTGAATCAAGAAAAGAATATGTTACAGAATCGTAAAGTCATCTACCTCTCCGACCTTTGGAATGCAACAATCGTACTACCTCTGGATTATCTACCTCAACTACAAGTAGACCCAATACAAAATTCCAATTATACTACTAGAGATGTAAAAATAAATAATCGGATGTGTTTCAGGTATGTTGTTAATGCTCAAAATATAACTAATGTCAAAATGTTATTTAATTTTATTATAGATAGAATTAATTTGTGCTTTGGAAATGATGATTTTACCCTCACTATTTAGCCTATAAATAGTGAGCAATTTCACTCATTTGATATATCTCAAACAAGTGTTTGCTTTAGAAACACTCTATTTGGTTTTCAAAAACCTATTATGAGTGTTGTTTTTGAGTTGAGAGAAGAGCAATACCGCCAAAGTCCACTCCATCTTTCGGGTGTACGAAATTTGGAGAGTCGTGCTAACCTCATGGGGTGTTCGTCCATTGTAGGGATTACACATATCGGGGCGAATTCGCTTCTAAGGCAGTGGTTAATACCACGACACGGTTTGATTTGATTTAGTTATTTAATTATTTTTCAGTTAGTGCTAACGCCTCGTTTTACAGCAGTCAATTTTTCTAACAATTTAGAAGCGAATTCTTTATTCTACTGCAAAATTAGCGAGTCTTCATAACGAGGCTTTCTAATCCGAGTTCAGGTTTTATTTATCTTATGGCCTAAGAAGGCAATGAACGATTTTTCAACTCGAAACTTGTTTTTACGTGATTTATAAGTTAAGGTATAAAAGATCAATGCCTTAATGCATAATTGGCTGTTTAAAAATAGCTCATAAAACTTGTTTCAAGACAAAATATGTAGATCAAATGTTTTGTCTCACTGCCTCCGAATGTGTAAGGCGTTAATTTGCACATGTGGATGCTTTTTATATTTAATAGATAAGCGTTATATTGAGTAATTGTTTATTTATAAGCATGATATTACAGTTTCATTTGCTATAATTAAGATGATAGTTATTATAGCATTTATATAATACGTTTAAGAAAAAAAAGAGCATTATCCTCATTGATTTTAACGTGCATTTGTGTGTCATGCATGGTAAAGCTTGATGAGAGTGGCGATGCTGTGGATAAGCATGATATTAGAATGAAGGATGTTGGTTTTTTAAAACAACCTTTTATTTAATATCATTTTATATATTAATTTTAAATGATGATTACAGTGATAGCAAGAAGAATTATAAAAATGAACAATGAGATATTTATGAATTATAGATTGATTTAAGAAGTTGAATAATTTTTCAACGGTCTTTAAGAAGATATAAATGCGAGTAAATTTACTACTAAATGACTATAAAGGTAGACAACTACTTGATTTTTTAAGTCCTTTTATGAATAAGTAGTGTAGCTATTTGTGAGAGACCAATCTATAATTGCTCATAATTGTTAATTGTTGTCGTACTAGTAATTTTTTTTGAGAAATTTATAAAAACAACAAGATAGTTGCAATTTTGGAGAAGTATGAAGATGTTGACGTTGAAATAGAAAATTCTCCAAACTAAATAGTTGATAATTTTAGCTTGAGTTTTGCAATCCGCTGAAAATAAAAAATCTAAATTTTAAAGTCTTCATTTGAATTTAGAAGATTCAAAAGAGATGTTGGTTCAGATGAAGTGACTGTCACGATAGATTATGGGGTCATTCTGGTTCAAAATGATGTGAAGATCACATGCATGACGAGAATGAGCAAGTCTACTTGAATATTAAAATTCTACCCACGAGGTCAGACTATTTAGACTTGTTGCTTATTAATTCATGTTGAATGATACATGAATTAAATTAAATAAGTCTTTTTAAGCTAACTTTTAAAACTTAGTGGATATATTATAGACTGAGATAAACCACTAGTAAAAGGACTACGACCAAGGCTAATCTTGTAGTCAGCCCAAAATGTGTATGCTTAATAAGATACTGTCGTGAGTAAAAGTATCAATCATAATTCTTTAAGAGACCTTAATTAAAGAAAGAGAAAATTCATAAATGGCTTATTGGAAAGTATTTTAAAAATGCATGTCTAGGATTGGTTCTATCAAAGACCGTGTATTTAAGCGTGTCTAGTGCACCACATTTCTTTTATGGTAACCTATCTGGTGCATTTTTCTTTAATGTGCTAACTTTTATAAAAATACTATGACAAATAAGATCTCTTTAAACTTAGTGTAGAAGTTAAAAGAGTTGAGATTAATTTGGTTGAGCAAAATTCCACATTTAGTCAAAGTAAATAAAATATGTGATGGCCTCTTTAGGGCTCATATGTTGAATAATATGAATGAGAATATAATTGACATCAGTGCTACTAAAAAGTATGTTGTACAATTAAATCTCTTTGAGTTCTTTTCCTAAGTAGAGGAAAGAAGAGATGATCTATCTTAAGAGTTGTGTTGAAATCTCCTGTAATAAACTTGAGATATTTTTCCTCTTGTTAGGAAAAATTGAAAATCCTCATAAATATTTGCATAATATTCTTAATTTTTTTAATTTAAGAAAAAGTTGAAATTCTCTTTGAATGAGATAAAAGGTATTTCATAATCGTTTGAGATTATGCATGCTAATATTTGTGATTAGTATTTCTCAAAAGCTTGAGAATATAATCTTGTGTAAACAAGATTTGAGTTTGTTAAAACATAGTTTTATGGTTAAAACTCGTATCAAACATTTACTCTAGTATGATTGAATATGTGTTTACACGTTGTCCAAGACACTTATGGTTTTATTTCTATCTTAAAAATGTTAGAAATGTAGGGTGTCTTAAAATTATAATTAAAGTAAGAGAGGAACCTAGTTGATCCGCTTACCAAAGATTAAAGTCGGATGATGGTTCTAGATTCATCGAGGGGGTTGGGTCTAAAGCCCATTGGTTGAGGAATCCATGGTGGATACCCAACTTATTTATCTAAGTTCAATGTGGTCAAACGAAACCATTAAGCCATCCCTATGGCGAACAATGTACATGTCCATGTTGAGTTTTATTACTCTTAATAAATTCATAGCCCAGGCTTTGGGTGGTCTTAGTGAGAAATACTTGATGAATTTACCAACTTCGGTTGAATAACTACTCTTAATAAGTTCATAGCCCAGTTTTGAGTAGGTAATCCTATCGCAAAGGACTGAATGAACTTGTTGCTAGAAATGATGAGTTTTCTTAAACTCTTAATGAATTCAATCCCAAGAGTTTGGGTTGTTCTATTGAGAAGAACTTATTGAATTCACCGATTAAAGAGGTTGAATTTTTATTCTTAATGAATTCTTATCTCAGAGTTTGGGTGATTCATTTTTAAAATGGACTTGAAGAAATTCACCTTATTTATTGTCAAGATGAGCTGTTGTAAAATCTCTTAATTATTTCATAGCCTAAATTCGAGTGGTTTATGTTGAGATAAATCTAATGAAATAACCTATATAAGTGAGAAGGACTAGCCACCTTCTATGAAAAATGTTGAGCTATTTTTCTAGTACACTTACTAAAATTCTGAGGAAAGAGGGTTATATATATACATTTGTATATATACTTTGTGGACATATCGAGGACTTCGGTGGATGAAGGGGTTAGTTGTGTGTTATGAATTCATCATAATCTTAGAAAGTTCAAGATTCATTCACTTATCTAAGAGAAGAATTACTCATCATCACTATGTTCTAGTTTTAGATACGTTCACTAGGACTTAAGCAATTAATCTCGCTATTGCTCTTCTCATGTTTTGACTTTAAATGCTCTCATTTTTACGAAAGATATTCTTTTGCATTAGTAGGGGAATATTGTTAATGCTCAAAATGTAACTGATTTCATAATGTTATTTAATTCTATTATATATGTAGAAGTAATTTGTACTTTAGAAATGACAATTTTGCCCTCACTATTTAGCCTATAAATAGTGGGCAATTTCATTTATTTGATATATCCCAAGCAAATGTTTGCTTTAGAAACACTCTATTTGGTTTTCAAAAACCTATTCTGAGTGTTGTTTTTTTAGTTGAGAGAAGAGCAATACCTCCAAAAGTCCACTCCATCTTTCGGGTGCACGAAATTTGGAGAGTTGTGCTAACCTTAGGGGGTCGTTCGTCCATTGTAGCGATTACACACATCGGCGCGAATTCGCTTCTATGGCAGTGGTTAATACCACAACATGTTTTGGTTTGGTTTAGTTATTTAATTATTTTCTAGTCAGTGCTAGCGCCTCATTTTGTACCAGTCTATTTTTCCAACAAGGTCGGATCCTGTTAGGTCGGATCAAATCAAATACAGATAATTTCAAGTCGATTTGATGTTTTGACTCGATTCCGGTCAGGTGCGGGTCAGTTACAGGCTAAGTTGCATAGACACGAATATATGGACAAAGACAAGAAACGACAATTTTATAAAATTATAGGGTACGAGTACGACGAGGGTACGAAAAATATAAAATAATTTTAATATATATAATAAAAAATATTAAAATTTATAATACAATAAGGACTAAAATTATAATTGTATTAAACAATAATTATAATTTTAGTTGTTTAAATTTACTTCTAATGATTTTAAATTACTTTTTAACACTTAGATTAAAATATTACTAAAATTAAATGACTAAATTGAACGAAAAATTAACTTTACATTCTAAATAAATAGAAAATCAATTACTAAAATAATAAAATTAAAAGATGACATGGCTGAAATAGATATTTATCCATTCCTATTTAAAGCTTGAGTGAATAAGCGTTAAAACAGGTTACAAATACAATACACGTCTAATATCCCACATCTTTAAGATACATAAAGCAAGTAGAGAAAGCAACCTATAAATAGGCACTTATCAGATAGAACAAGAAGCAATCTAGTATTGGCCTTTTGGTTGAGATTAAGTGTTAAGTTTATAGTTTTTAGGTGGAGTATTTAATTTAGTAGTTTTTTAATGATAATTTTTTTGTTTAATTATCCTTGAGCCTTTTAAGTTCATATTAGTTTAAGGTTTTGATGAACTAAAGTGTTTTGATATAATAATTGAAAAATGTTTTGGACAAATTTGAAAAGAATTTGAAACATGTCTTTAACTCCAAACAACTTGAAAATAAGTTTGAGGTATTTAAAAAGATTTTTGGCAAAGTTTGTAATGTTTTAAAGAAGTCAAACTTGGCTTTTCAGCAAGCCCGTACCGATATGAAATGCCCCGTATCGATACCTTTTTTACCCTTGTTTTATTCTGCTAAAACCCGTACTGATACGGGCTTGCCCGTATCGATATGGATAGGGGTCGTTTTGATACGCCTCTTAAGCGTACTGACCCATGCTTTAACAACCCCCAACGGCTATTCCCAACGGTCTTTTAAATTAGAGATCGTACCGATACGCTTGAGAGCGTATCGACACGCATAGGCTGACAAAGAGCCCAACAACTAGTTATGAAGAAGGGTATACCGATACGCCTCCTAGTGTACCGATATGGTAGGCTGTAGAACTGCATTTATGGTGGGAAATAAAGTCTCCAACGGCTCCAATTCAACCATAACAGCTACAAACTCAATTAGGAGTATAAAAGGGATTTTCAAGCATCAAGAGAAGGCTAATGCTTCAATTGTTACAACACTATGATGAAAAATTGTGTCTATAGCTTTAATTGTAAATTCCATGCTTAGACAACACTAGTGAGCTAAACATTGTTAAATTTGCTCAAGTGTTTAGGGTTTGGGTGAGAGCTAAATAGTGCAAACAAACACCTATTAGAGGGATATCAAGTTTGCTTAAGAATTTCTCTTGTAAAGAGGGTTTACTCAAGCTTTGGGTAGAAAGCTATGAGGGTTGTAAATGTTGCCTCCTTAGCCTAGAAAACGGGACAAAATTCATAGTGAATTTGTTTGAAATCATTGGTAGGAAGCTAAGGTAGTGGATGTATGCTTTGGTTAGAAAGCTGAACCACTCTAAATCATTGTACAAAACATCTATCTTTTTGCTTCCACCACCATCGCCCAATATTTCACTTCTCCACCACTTGGAGAGCAATTCGGTTGAAGGAAATCGAGCACCATAAAACCCAACAATTGGCATCAGAGCGAGGCTTAATCGAAGAGGATTAACATCCTATTGAGGTGATCCAGGAAGCTCGATACAACATATCAACCAACCGATCAAATAGCGCAATCCATCAACAAGCCACTATTTTTCGATGGAACACATTATGCCCATTGGAAGACAAGAATGAAGTTTTTCATAAAGTCCAAGAACTAAAAGCTTTGGAACATAGTAGAAGACGGTTCGTTCGTGTCACAACGAAGGAAGGAGGATTGAAGCACAAATGATCGCAAGAAGATGGAGCTCAATTGCAAAGCCTTGCACATCATCTGTTGTGCATTGAGCCCCAACATCTACGAGAAGATGTCTTCTTGTGAAGATGCCAATGAGGTATGAGACAAGCTTGAAGTCATATACGAGGGTACAAACGAAGGAAATGAGACCAAGATCAAGCTCCTCAACCTAGAGTATGAAAACATCAAGATGAAACCGGATGAGGATATTACGAAAATGTTCGATAGATTCTCCACCATCACCAATGGACTCAAAGGTTATGGAGAAGCAATTCTGGAAGAGAAGCTTGTCCGAAAGCTCATCTACTCCTTTCCCGAGTCATGGGACTCAAAAAGGACCGCCATCATCGGAGCCAAGAATCTCAAGAATTTAAAGTTTGATGAGCTCATGGGGTCACTTCTCACTCACCAAATAATGAAGAAAACAAAGATGAGGAGAAGAAGAAGGAAGAGATTAGAGCTTTGGGAGAGAAGAAGCTCAAAGGGCTTGACATCAACACAAATGTCATTGCTCTCAAATCCTCCACATGTCATCATGTAGATTCAAGTGAGGAGGAAAGTGAAGATGAAGAGATGACCTATCTCTTCAAAAAATTTACACGATTCATGAAGAGCGAAATGGAAAAATCTAAGCATGAATCAAAGAAGAAGATGAATGAATCCCACATGTCCAACAAGAAGGGGTCATCTTCAAAGCAAGCATATGTGGCCACATGGAGTGATGAAGACTCCACCGATGATGAGGTAGACTACCTATGCTTGATGGCCCTCAATGAGGGAGAGGTAACTTCTAACTCATCCATTTCAAATTCCTATACTTTTGATGAGTTACAAGAAGTCTATGATGAGTTGTTTTTCGAATTCAAGGCTTCATTTTCAAAAAACAAAAAGTTGATTTCAAAGTTGAAAACGAAAATGATTTGCTTTTGAAAACCAATTTTGAGTTTGAAGCAAAATTGAAAGATTTTGAGCAACAAGTTTCTAGTTTACAATACTTGCTTCAAACAATGGACAAAGATCATCAAAAAGAAGCTGATGATCTTAAGAAAGAAAAGATTTTGATTTCCAAGGAACTAGAAAAGAAAAATGATTTTGGAAAATCAAAATTTTACCAAAGACAATCTAGTGCCCCTAAATTTTATGGAAAATGTTTTAGAAGTGTTTGAGTTCCAAAAGAACTAATCACTTCACATAAAAAAGATGAAATTGAAAAATGGATTCCTAAAGGGACTAAATGTTGTACAACTAACGTTTATGGATCCAAAGCAATTTGGATACCAAAATTTGTATGATTGTCTTGATTAGGTGTGATAGAGGTGTTCAACAAGTCTAATTAATGAGGGGGAGGTCCATGCACACAAGGAAGAACACTTGAAGAAGGAAGGCTTCACATCCGCCCTTGAAGTTCAAGTGTTGGTAAAATCTAGTTGTTTTCTTTTACTTACTTAATTAGATTTATTTTCTTTTAATTCAACTAGATTATCATGTGTTGGACTAACATCTTTTGATGATGCTTTGAGTAAGGGGAGCCATTTTAAAACCAAAATTCTTACTTATGTCAATTTTTTAAACTAGTTAATTGAAATATTTTTTATACAACAAAAAGGGGAGAAATGGTTTGAAAATGTGTTTTTCAAATGAATAAGGGGGAGCTTTAATTACTTTTCAATTTTTAATCTCTTATTCAAAATTTTAAATTTAAAGGGGGAGAATCCCAAACAATTTTTCAAGTTGGTTTTATTATATCAAAAAGGGGGAGATTGATGAACTAAGCGTTTTGATGTAATAATTGAAAAATGTTTTGGACACATTTGAAAAGAATTTGAAACATGTCTTTAACTCCAAACAACTTGAAAATAAGTTTGAGGTATTTAAAAAGGTTTTTGGCAAAGTTTTTAATGTTTTAAAGAAGTCAAACTTGGCTTTTTAGCAAGCCTATACCGATACGGTATACCCCGTATCGATACCTTTTTTACCCAAGTTTGATTCTGCTAAAACCCGTACCAATACAGGCTTGCTCGTATCGATACAGATATAGGTCGTTTCGATATGCCTCTTAAGCGTACCGATCCCTGCTTTAACAACCCTCAGTGGCTATTTCACAATGATCTTTTAAATTGTAGATCGTATCGATACGCATAGGCTGACAAAGAGCCAATGGCTAGTTCTGAAGAAGGGCGTACTAATACGCCTCATCGTGTATCGATACGATAGGCTGCATAACTACATTTATGGTGAGAAATAAAGTCTCCAACGGCTCCAATTCAACCCTAACGGCTAGTAATGGTTACAAACTCAATTAGGAGTATAAAAGGGATCTCCAAGCATCAAGAGAAGGCTAATGCTTCAATTGTTACAACACTATGATGAAAATTTGTGTCTAGAGTTTAATTGTAAATTCCTTGCTTAGACAACACTAGTGAGCTAAACATTGTTAAATTTGCTCAAGTGTTTAGGTTTTGGGTGAGAGTTAAATAGTGCAAACAAACACCTATTAGAGGGATATCAAGTTTGCTTAAGAATTTCTCTTGTAAAGAGGGTTTACTCAAGCTTTGGGTAGAAAGCTTTGAGGGTTGTAAAGGTTGCCTCCCTAGCCTAGAAAAGGGGACGAAATTCATAGTGAATTTGTTTGAAATCCTTGGTAGGAAGCTAAGGTAGTGGATGTAGGCTTTGGTTAGAAAGTCGAACGACTCTAAATCATTGTGCAAAACATCTATCTTTTTTCTTCCACCACCATCACCCAATATTTCACTTCTCCACCACTTGGTGAGCAATTCGGTTGAAGGAAATCGAGCACCATAAAACCCAACACAGTTTTTAAAACCCTGCTCACAACGAAAATGAGGATTTTATTTCTCATTTTAAGTAAATATATTTGGGTACGTCCCCAATAAGTGTTGATCGTACCCGATATATGTTTAATTGTCCCCAGTAAAGTTGGGACGTTCTCGGAACGTTCCCCAGTCGTCCACGTCCCGAAGAAGTATTGGGGACGCGGGACGGCCTTAAGGTGGTGTCTCCGTGCTTCATAGGTTTCGGGTCTAGTTCATTTCGGGTTGGGTTCATTTTAGGTCGGTTTCATTTTAGGCCGAGTCAAAATGGTTCGAGTCTAAATTAGTTAATTGACGGGTTAATTCGGGATAGGGTAGACTTCAGGTTGGGTTCATTTCAGGTCGGTTTAATTTCAGGCTAGGTTCATTTCAAGTCGGGATCACTTCAGGATGGGTAATTTTAAGTCAGTTTCATTTTAGGTCGGGTTTCGAATTCGTATTAAGTTTGAGTTTGGTACAAATAGTCGATAGACTTTGGATAAAGTCATTTTGAGTGAATTATTTAAAGCTTTTCGGCTTTCACGAACACGAATCACATTAAAAATAAATATTATTATTAGGGACTAGAGTGAACAAAAATATCATCATATGATTCATATCTAAATTATTGGAGTAGATTTACAAAAATTAGAAATTAATAAGGGTTAATTTCGGAGAAAAAAAAAATTTTAGGGACTTACATGAACAAAAATATCATCATATTAAAATATTGGATTAAATTACAAAAAATGAATAAGGGTCAATTTGGAATAAAAATAAAGTTTTAGGGACTATAATGAACAAAATTATTAAATTAAAATTAAAAATATTGGACTAAATTACCAAAAAAAATTAATAGGTTTAATTTATTATAAAAATAAAGTTTTAGAAACTATAATGAACAAAAATATCATCATATTAAAAACATTGGACTAGATTAGAAAATTTTAAAATAAATAGTGGTCATTTCAAATCTATAAACCCCAAAACCTCAACCTTAAATAATACAAGCACTAATAATTAAAGTACAAGCTGAATCCCTAAACTAATCTCATAACCCTAACCAAACACTCAACTTGACACATTTACCCCTAAACTTCAAACCTCAACCTCTAAATCTTGCAATCACTAATAATTAAAGTACCAGCCTAATCCGCAAATTCCTTAATCTCTAAACTAATCCTATAACCCAAACACTCAACTTGAAACATATATTATACCCATAAAATCCAAACTTCAACCCTAAATCTTACAATCGCTAATAATTAGAGTACAAACTTAATCCTCTAATCCCAAAATAATCTCATAACCTCAAAGACTCAAGTTGACACATTTACCCATAAACCTCTGTAACCCCCTTGACCTGGCCTGACCACCAGACTGAATCACACGGGATACACGGGGAAAATCGAAGAGAAACTCGTTAAGGCTTCACTCCGATTAGCAACCCTAAAACTTTCTTTTAAATTAATCTTGTCTAAATACCATATTTGATCTTATGTGAGAAGGCAAACAGCGGAAAAAGCAAA
The DNA here is from genome assembly GCA_958450335.1 of Hibiscus tridactylites. NCBI lineage: Eukaryota > Viridiplantae > Streptophyta > Magnoliopsida > Malvales > Malvaceae > Hibiscus > Hibiscus tridactylites. The sequence continues at coordinate 12,424,903 of OY288289.1, read as the reverse complement.
CACGAATATGAACCAAGCAATACAGACATTAAAAGACAACTTTTAGCCATTTTATTTCAGGCCGTATTGATACACATAAGGCCCGTATCGATACACCTTCAACGGTCAAACTTCCCAAGGTCAACTCTAGGAGACCGTATTGATACCATACATGCTGGTATCGATACGCCCGCAAAGGTCAAGTTCCTCAAAGTCAACATCATGATCGTATCAATACACTTAAGGCCCGTACCGATACCCCAATTTCTCGTCAAAATCTCAAATTTCCAAAGAACAAAGCAGGTATCGATGCACCCCCGCGTATCAGTACGATATGCTTAAAATAGGGGACTGTATCGATACTTCCCTTAAGCGTATCGATACGCCCTGCATAGAAAGACACAATTTTGCAGGTTTAAGCATAAGGGGACTAACCCAAACACTATAAGCAAGCATATTAAACTACCCCTAACCACATTCACGACTTAAGACATCCATGAGCATTCATTTTAAACAAGGTACACAATCAAAACGTCAAGATACAACATGGCATAATTCACTAAAGGAAACATTCATGCTTGACATTCATAAAGAGATCAAAAGACAAACTATGACATACTTCAACATTTAAAACATGTTAACAACAATAAAAACCACATAGGAGTTTGGACACCAACTCCCTAACACAAAAGTCAAGCATTCCCATTGCCTAAGTATTATTACATCCATGAAAACCATACTTGAGCTAGAAAATGAACTCCAAGGTTCCTCTTTTGCCCCACTTGCCTCTCGAAGCCACTAACGGTCTGCATTGTTGGAAAAAAGAGCGTAAGCTTAAAAGCTTAGTGAGCGAATCTCAAAAGTGACAACAACAACAGTGCAGTTTGAAAACATATATCTATTTTAAAGACAAAACCATTTAGAAAGGAAATATACTAAACCGAAAGCATAAGAACAAAAATCATGGCATGCACATGCACAACCATTCCCGGTGGGACTACACATCACCGTTTATAACAACTAGCATATTTACGGTAGGACTACACATCACCGTACTCATCTACTAGTCACCTCCGATGGGACTACTGTAAAGTGTCCAAAAGTCCTATATTTCATACACTTTTCAACTCTTATTATGATTGTTTTTATGCACATATTAGGCATAATTAGGTTCAAGCATAGCATTTTACAGTATTTCATTGTTCTGCCTTACTTTTATAGGTTATCATTCATTTGGTGAATATGAGATATTGTTTTAGTGTATTTTTGCTTGTAGGTACTAACAGGTGAGCGAGGGAACCGAGGAGCGGAGGACATTACGCTGAGGAACAAACCCATGACCTGTACTGAAGCAGTTCCAACAAAAGTAAGTTGCTGTCGAGCACCTGTCGAGCAAAAGATGTTGCCAACCTTGCTGCAGCGACATCTGACTATGGAAGTTTGGAGAACCGAAGCGCGATTTGTAGAGCTAAAACTCATGATTCTATCGCCAACGTTCACGTGATTTTCCGACGTCTGTAGTAGTAGCTAGGGATGTTGAAGCAAAATTCCCAAGCTTTCTTGTCGAAGAAGGCAAACGGGAAAGAGGCCATATTCCATGCAAAGAAGTCAGCATTTAAAGCCATATTAAAGAGGGAAAGCTACTTTAGAGGACTTCTACTTTAAGGAGGACTTAACCTAGTCTTATAGTCCATAAATACCCATTGTAACTCCTAGTTCAAATCATCTTAGGTATTCTATAGATTTCTCTTGTGCTCTCCGCTGCCGCAATGTTCTAATTCCACATTGGGTTAGGGTTATGTTGTAACTAGAATGAAACGGTTGTTTTAGGTTTTTGAGTTATTTTTTTAATAAAATATTTCAAGTTTACTTAATCAATTGTTCTCTATCCATTCAATCTTTCCACACCAGTCGTTTGAGAGAATCCATTTGTCGGGCACGAAAGTGCAAGGTTCACGAAAGGGTTAGGTACGATCACAACGGGAGGCGTGACTAACTTGGTTCTACACTAGTCCACAAGTTTCAACGGCTAAAAGGGATCGCTAATCGAGTTGATTGCCTTGGTTACACACTAGTTCTCAAGTCATCAATCTCGAGCATCTTTACCTAGAAATAGGAGAGATCAATGTTGACTATCCTGACGAACTTGAAGTATCTGCCAGACTTGCCGCCAGGACTTCCTTCCACTCCACCTGCCAAGACAGTACACACCCCTGCAGTGGCAGTGACCTGCTGCGGCCGCGTGACAGGGTCGTAGTTTGCCGCCCATCTAGCCGCCGAGGCAGCATATCGTGGCAACAAAGGATAGCTCATACCTAATTTAACGCAGTTTTCACACTTAGTGGCAGCATAACCCTGCCTACCCTATCATCCTGATTCTTTTCTCCTTTACTTGTGTTTTTATTTACTTTTCGATCGCAACCAAACTATTCACTTGTGCTTTACTTTACCTTGTGCATGAACTACAAAAACGAGACAAGCTGTCCAATCCTTGTGGGATTCGACATCTTTTATACTATAACTTGACAAGAGTGTGCACTTGCGCTCTTCCAAAAGGGAACACCTACACACCCTACAACTACACATCACCGTATTCAACAACACATTTCCCATTAACCATCACGTGAGGCTTGACAATAACAACAACATTAAAAATGAGGTAAAAGCAAATCGTATTTCATCAAACAACTCGTATAATCACATACACCAACACTTAACGAAGCAAGGAAAAATTAGTTAAACTTACACTTGGGTTTAGGTTAGCCCCTAAGGCTTCACCCAAACTCCAAGAAAACCCTTTTGAAACATTTCAAAGCTTCAAAACATTACCACTCACCAGCACAACCCGAACAATAGCTGAAACACTGATTTCAAGCCTCCGTAACACCCGGTATCGCGTTCGAAGAACCCGAATCTTTATCCACTGCTTCTAACCAAATCAAAACAAGGAGTTAGCACACTTTTCAACAATCAAACCCACTGAAATCAATCCTATCAAAATCTGACAACAACAAGTTTCCAATTCCTATATGAAACTAGCCAAAACCATCCTCATTTCTACTCTAACCATAAATCAGCCATTACTTCATCAATCTAACATTCAAAACATGTTCAAATGCCCCAGAAACATCAACCCAACACCATCAAAACATTGGAAGTCCTTCCCCACCATTTCAAGCCAAAAACCCAAACACCTCTTATCCAAAAATTACTCATTTTCCAAATTTCGAGATTTCGTGATAAACCAATTATCTTAACATCATTTTACACCCAAAATATGGTTTATAACACACCCAAAACACTGTTTTAACAACATTCGCTTAAACCCTTCAAAAACCCATTTTCTCCCAAATAGAGGAACTTTGAGAAATCTTTCAAAGTTTTGAAAGGAAGTAGTTAGAAAATAAGGGAATGTGAAGAAATGTTAGGAACAAAACACTTACCTTGATGAGTCTTCAAAAATGGTGGAGGTTTGATGGAGGGAAGAAAAATGACGTGAAAATGGTTTTGGGGAAGAAGAAGAGATGTATAGTTTGAAATATAATATTTTATTTTAATTTTAAAACCATTTCCAAAATCTATTTGTTACCCATTTTACTAAAAACCCATTTAAAATTCCTTTTTTTCCTTCAAAAGCTTTAAAATTTGTTTATTTAAATTGTTTTCTCCAAAATTGGCTTAACCCAAACCGGCTTAACCAAACCCGAATATCTCCCGAGCCCTAAAATCGGGCGCTACAACTCTCCCCCATTTAAGGAATTTCGTCCCCAAAATTTACCTGATGGGAAGAGATACGGAAACTATTTCTCCATGTCATTCTTTCTCTCCCAAGTGTCCTCTTCCACACCTCGATGTCTCCACAAAACCTTGACTAACTCGATAGTCTTCTCGTGCAAAACTTTACTATCCGTAGCAAGAATCTCAACTGGCTGTTCATCATATGACAAATCTGGATTCAATTCAATCTCTTCCACTGGCATAACATGAGATGGATCTTATCTATACTTTCGAAGCATCGAAACGTGGAATACATCATGAATCTTTTCTAACTTGGTCGGCAATCTCAATCTATAAGCAATGAGACCAATTCTCTCAACTACATCGTAAGGACCAATGAATCTCGGACTTAACTTACCCTTTTTACCAAATCTTATCACCTTCTTCCAATGTGAGATTTTCAAAAACACTTTGTCACCCACAACATATTATATATCTCTTCTTTTCAAATTGGCATACAATTTCTATCTGTCTGAAGCTGCCTTCAGGCGATCACAAATCAGTTTTACCTTCTCGGTAGTGCCCTTAAGCAAGTCCGACATAGGTACAAGCTTATGTCCAGCTTCGACCCAACAAACATGTGTTCTACATCTCCTACCGTACAAAGCTTCATACGGTGTCAACTAAATACTAGCCTGATAACTATTATTGTATGCAAACTCTACTAATGGTAAATGTTTCTCCCATGAACCCTGAAAGTCGATGATGCAACACCTCAACATATCCTCTAACACTTGAATAACTCTCTCTGACTGGCTATTTGATTATGGGTGATACGAAGTACTGAAGTTCAACCAAGTTCCCAAAGCGCGATGCAAACACTCCCAAAATCTAGTTGTAAATCTCAAATTTCTGTCTGACACAATCGATTTCGGCACACTATGCAATCTCACTATCTCACTGATGTACAGATCGACCAACTTGTCTAAGGTGTAAGTAGTATGAACAAGTATGAAATGGGCACACTTAGTGAATCTGTTAACTATCACCCATACTGAATTCTTCTTCGAAGGAGTCAACGGCAAACCTGACACAAAATCCATAGTAATACGTTCCCACTTCTATTCTGGAATCTTCAACGACTGTAACAAATCTGAAGGAAACTAATGTTCAACTTTAATATGCTGGCAAACCATACATCTACTCACATACTCGGCCACATCTTTCTTTAACCCAATCCAGAAGTACTCATCTTTCAACCTACGATACATATTCATACTACCCGGATGCATAACAAAAGGACTGTTATGAGCTTCTTTCAAGATAGTACGTCTCAACTCGACATCTTCTAGAACAACTACTCTATCTTTGAAACATAAGATCCCATTCTCACCAAAGCAGAAATCTGCGGGTCTACCCTCGGCTATATCTTGCACGTGAGGTGCCTAAGATCCGTCTTGCAATTGTTTCTCCTGAATCAACTAAACTAACAAAGGTTTAACATGTAGTTCGGCTATCAAACCACCATCTTGAGACACACTCAATCTAGCAAACATAGCTCGCAACTCAACTGTCACTTTTCTACTCAAAGCATCGGCCACTACGTTTGCTTTACTCGGATGGTACTCTATTGTGAGGTTATAGTCCTTAAGAAGCTCTAACCACCTACAATGTCTAAGATTCAACTATTTCTAAGTCATCAAATATTTTAAACTCTTGTAGTCGGTGTAGACTGTGCATTTCTCACCATAAAGGTGGTGTCTCCAAATCTTCAAAGCAAAGACTACATCATCTAACTTTATGCCATGAGTGGGGTAATTCTTCTCGTGAACCTTCAACTGTCTCGAGGCATAAGCTACAACTCTTCCTTCTTGCACAAGCACAAAACCTAAACCTATATACGATGATCACTAAGGATTACAAACTCTTTCCCTGGTTCAGGCTGAATCAAAATGGGAGCTTCTGTCAATGCTTTCTTCAACTTTTCAAACGCTTGCTGCCTTGCATCTGACCACTCATTCGGAACATTTTTCTGAAGCAATTTAGTCAAAAGTGCCGCAATCTTCAAGAATCCCTCAACAAACCTTCAATAATACCCCGCCAAGCCTAGGAAACTACGGAGTTCGGTCACCGACTTCGGTTGTTTCCAACTCATTATTGCTTCTATCTTCTTGGGATCCACACTAATCTCATCGACTGAGATTACATGACCTAAAAAGACTACTTCTCTAATCCAAAACTCACATTTACTCAACTTGGCATACAACTGATTTTCAAGCAAGGTCTGTAGTACCAATCGCAAATGCTCATCATGTTCTTCCTCGGTTCTGGAGTACACTAAAATGTCATCTATGAACACTACTACAAATCTATCCAAAACTCGTGAAACACTCTATTCATCATGTCCATAAATGCAGTTGGGGCATAAGTCAAACTGAAAGGCATTACCAAGAACTCGTAGTGTCCATACCATGTACGGAAGGCTATCTTCGGTATATCCACATCCTTCACCTTCAACTGATAATAACCAGATCTCAAATCAATCTTCAAAAATATTGTAGCACCTCTCAACTGATCAAGCAAATCGTCGATCTGCGGCAAGAGATACTTGTTCTTTACTGTTACCTTATTCAACTGCCTATAATCTATGCACATCCTCATACTGCCATCATTTTTCTTCACAAACAAGACCGAAGCACCCCACGAAGAAATATTAGGCCTAATGAAACCTCTATCTGACAGTTCCTGAAGCTGTGTCTTCAACTCTTTCAACTCTTTAGGTGTCATTCTATACGGAGCAATGGATACATGAGCAGAATCTGAATATGTCTCAATAGAAAACTCAACATCCCTATCTAGAGGAAAACCCGACAACTCTTCTGGAAAGACACTCAAAAAGTCACAAATTGTTCTGATGTCTTGCGGTCTAACTTCAATCACATTCGAATTCATCACATAGGCCAAATATGCTTGACAACCCAAATCCATCAATCTCTGAGCTTCTAAAGCATAAACAACATTGGACAAGAACTTAATGTTCTCGCCAACTACTACAACCTCATAATCATCCTCAAGTCTCGAGAAAAGTCTCTTGGTCTCAAAGTCTACCCTTGCCCTATGCTCTACGAGCCAATCCATGCCCAAAAACTCATGAGGAATTATTTTCTCTAAAACTTGTTTTGATATGTCTGCAGAACTGCTAGATGTGTTGCCTGAGAAAAGAAAATTGATGATGGTGGTTATTTATCTGATGATGGACCCGAGGTAATATTGCAGAGTCTATAAAACTAGTTTACTGAATGTTAGATGAAAGTTAATCTGAATCAATGATGTGTGCTCTATTATTTAGTTTTAAAAATAAGAATCTCTTAATGTCTAAGCTTTACATACACAACATTTTAGGGAAGTTGCATCCATTTATTGTACACTAAGTAGTATGGAGCTGACATGAGCAAACTCTTGCAGTTTTCAAGTTGCAAGCGGCAAAAAGAAGCAAAGAAAGTTGGCTATGATGAGTGGAAATCAACTGTTGTATCATCTAACAAGCAGAGCACAAAAGGCAATGAAAGAATTCTCTACACATCAAAAGCAAGGTTATTTCAACGTGAGAAGACGACCGATTCCAATATTCAACTAGTTTGCCACAACACGATTTTTTATTTTCAGCACTGTCACATCTTTAAGTTTACTAAAATTGTGTTATTACATCTTAGTAAACTTTATTGATTTTTTTATTTCTTTGTTGAATTGGGGCGATTGTTGATTTCTTTTGATAGTGCTTAAGATCTTGTTATGACATTTATAAAAATTTGTCTTATATTTTAATATTATCTTAAATTATGTGTAAATTAAGCCCTTAATGTTTTTTTGCACTCAATGTCATCCCCAAACCTCAAAATTTAACCAATCTAACCCTTTGACCGACGGAATCCGTCATTGACCGACGAAATCTGTTAAATTCTTAAACATGAGCCGTTTATATGCCACATCACCTGCCAAATATTAAACATTTATTTATAAACTAATGACGTGGATTAAAAACGCTGACGTGGATTAAAAATTATTAAAAAAACAAAACACTTATTAAATCCTAACCCTAACATTATATCCTTCCAAAACTTGAAATCTAGAAAATGAAATATGCAGGTTTAGGGAACACCCATTTTGATTTTTTTTTCTCTCTTGCATATCGTGAAATTCTCCTGGCTTGATTGTAAGATCTTAATAGGTGAGTATTCAATTTTTTTCCTAATCAGTTATCTCTCTCTCACATCTCGCGTCTATCGCCATTATTGGGAAATACAAGTTTTGAAGATGACGATCTCGGCTAGTTCATCAAACTAAGGAGAAACTGTGTTTTGTGATTGCTGTCTAAAATGTCGTATGTAGACAACATGAAAAAGGAAAAATGCTGGAAGAAGATTCTTCGGTTGTTCAAATTATAAAAATTCTGACTGTAATTTTTTTAGGTAGTGTGATGAAGATATGTTTGATAGAGCAAAATTTCTTATAAACAAATTGAAAAAAAGAAAATGATGAGTTAAGGAAAGTGAGTCGACCTAATGAGGAAGTTCAACAAATAAAGCTGAAATTGGAATTGATGCAGAAATAACTAGTTTTAGATATCGAACATGCTCATACATTTAGGAAGAAATCAACACTGTTTTACACCGGTGTAAATCAGTTCTTTAATTTACTAAACAATCAACACTATCTTACACCGGTGTAAATCAGTTCTTTAATTTACTAAACAATCAACATTGTTTCACCGGTGTAAATCAGTTCTTTAATTTACTAAACAATCAACACTGTTTTATACCGGTGTAAATCAGTTCTTTAATTTACTAAACAATCAACACTATCTTATATCGGTATAAATCAGTTCATAAACAATTACTTTTGTGTTTAACCAATATTGTTCATGTTCCATTAAACAAGATTGTTCACAATCCTTAATCTATTCATAAAAAATGCATATTGAACATCTTTGTTATTTCTTCCTAAATGTATGAGCATGTTCGATAGCTAAAACCAATTATTTCTGCATTAATTCTAATTCCAGCTTCATTTTTTGAACTTCCTCATTAGGTCGACTCACTTTCCTAAACTCATCATTTTTTTTTCATTTTGCTTATAAGAAATTTTGCTCTATCAAGCATATCTTCATCACACCACCTAAAAAATTACAGTCAGAATTTTTATAATATGAACAACTGAAGAATCTTCTTCCAGCATTTTTCCTTTTTCATGTTGTCCACATACGACATTTTAGACCGTAATCACAAAACACAGCTTCTCCTTAGTTTGATGAACTAGCCGAGATCGTCATCTTCAAAACATGTATTTCCCAATAATGGCGATAGACGCGAGATGTGAGAGAGAGATAACTGATTAGGAAAAAAATTGAATACTCACCTATTAAGATCTTACAATCAAGCCAGGAGAATTTCACGATATGCAAGAGAGAAAAAAATCAAAATGGGTGTTCCCTAAACCTGCATATTTCATTTTCTAGATTTCAAGTTTTGGAAGGATATAATGTTAGGGTTAGGATTTAATAAGTGTTTTGTTTTTTTAATAATTTTTAATCCACGTCAGCGTTTTTAATCCACGTCATTAGTTTATAAATAAATGTTTAATATTTGGCAGGTGATGTGGCATATACACGACCCATGTTTAAGAATTTAACAGATTCCATCGGTCAATGACGAATTCCGTCGGTCAAAGGGTTAGATTGGTTAAATTTTGTGGTTTGAGGGTGACATTGAGTGCAAAAAAACATTAAGGGCTTAATTGATTTTTCTAAAAAAGTTCAGGGGCCTTTGGTACCCTTAAGCCTTAATTTAATTAATCATATTAAAAAAATGAATCATTTAATACAATTAATTTAGGGTTATGTTTTGATACACAAGTTGTGTAACAAAAATCACACACCCTTTCTATAAAATTTAAAACTTAAATCTCAAATCGTAGCACCCTAAAACCTAAACCCCAAACTCTAACCATAAACTTTAAATTTTACACCCTACAAACAAAACCTCTAAACCCTAACCCCTAACTTAAAGTTTACACAAGCTTGTGTATCAAAGTATTTTCCATTAATTTAATGGTTATAATTAAAAAAATTATAAAGTGAATTTTTTAATTTAATGATCATTATTAATAAATTGATTTAAATTTTGAATAATTTTTTTAAAAATTCATCCATCACAAGTTATTAATTTAATAAAACTTTTAAATTTTGAATATTTTTTTAATAAAATGAATTTAAGTATATTAATTCTTATTAACTTCAGAAATAATCTATTAACTTCACAATAATTTATATTAAATGATTTAGTACTAAGCATATTGAATTATTTAAAAAAAACTCAAACTTAATAGTGTGGAATGAATATCTAAATACAATCTTTCCTTATATATATATATATATATATATATATATATTAAATTGATTATATATGTATATATAACAAAAAGATGATTTAACACTTTAAATTGATTTAAAAAATTAATAGTTTACATTTATGAACTGTAACACCCGGGTTTAGGGCCCAGGAGTTTATCGGTTTTGATCTAGGATTAGTCTGGGTTAAATTTAGATTTAAAATGATGATTTTATAAAAATTGACATTAATTACAAAAATGTCATTAATGAAATTTCAAGATGAGAATTTGAGTAAAAAAATAAAGAAAGAAAAGAAAAAAAAGTGTCATCTTGTCCAAAAGAAAATTTCATTTTTACCAAAACTACTAGAAGAAGAGTACGATGATGTGTAGTCACATCGGAAAACTACTAGTTGTTGTGAACGGTGATGTGTAGTCCTACCGAGTTTTGGTTATGCATGTGCATACCATGTATTATTTATGTTTGTGTTTTATTACACCTTTTTCCTTAAATGGTTGCTTTAAATTTAAAAATATAGTTTAAAATTGCATTGTTGTTGTGATTTAGAGCTCCGTTCACTAAGATTTTAAGCTTACGCTCTCCTTTTCCAACAATGCAAATCGTTAGAGGCTTCGGGAGGCAAGTGGGTAAGGGAGGAGTTCTTGAAGTTTCTTACTAGCTCAAAGTATGGTTTTGCGTTTGTAATAATGCTTAGACAATATGAATACTAGATTTGTATGTTAAGGAGTTGGTGTTCAAACTCCTATACTTTGACTTTGTTCATGTTACTAGCATGTTTTAAATGTTGGTACTATGTCTTGTTGGTGCTCATTGTGGCCTTGGATGAATTGCTATGCATTTTGACTTGTTAGTATTTTGAAACTAGGGGTTCTTGTGAGCTTTGGACTTGAAATTCATTTTGTTGCTTGAATTTATGTACGATGATGTGATTAGGATATTTTGCCTCTAGATTGTATGTATGATATGTTTCTATGCGGTTTGCGTTGGTTCGGGGCGAGTTTGAGGACGTTTGGAGATGCCAAAACTTATTTTCGGGCCAAACTGTGTGCAGGCATTTCGAAATGCCTAATATGGTTTCAGAACGGTCGATGCTCCAAGGGTATCCATATCGAAATGAGGGTGGTGTCGTTTCGGTACGATTTGCCACTGGAAGCTCTTGTTTCGGAACCATGTAGGGCAGTTTCGATACGATTTACCACCGGAGGCTCCCGTTCCGGAATAGGGTGAGACCGTTTCGGAACGGCTTGGTTTTATCTTTTGAAATGGAGCCCGCGTTTCGAAATGGGCAAGCCAGTTTCGAAACGCATGCAACTAAAATAGATATTCGGTATCTTCGAGAGTTTTCAAACGTTGTACTTTAGTCTCTATAGCTTGTATGCTTCCTAACTGAGTTGTATGTGTCCCTTTTTGTAAATGTTTTGCCTCATGAACATGAAAATTTACAAATGAACTATTAGTACGTTTAGGATATTGTATGCCCTGCTCGGTTTGTATCTGTATTTGCCTTTTCGCTGTTGTTTTCACACTTAGGATTAAATGTGGTATTTAGACAAGATAAATAAACAAAAAATATGGTTTCTAATCGGAGTGAGGCATTAGCCGATTACTTCAGTTTTTCCCGTGTAACTCGTTCAGTTCGGTCTGTTGGCTAGACCGGGACGAGGGGGTTACATCAACACTTTAAATTCATCAAATCATAAACTTCCTCAATTACATGCCAGGTCAATATCAAGTCAGGTCAATATCAGTTCAGGTTAGAAACAAGTCGAGTTCAAAACATGTTGGGTAAAATCGGATCTCGGGTTGATTCGGTCGAGTAATATCGATTATCTGCCAGGTCATTCTCGAGTTTGGGTTCGTTTCAGTCGGGTGCAGGTCGGGTTTCAGGTCCATAATAACAGGTCTAATTCGAGTTCGAGTCGTTCTCGTCGGATGCAGGTCGAGTTTGGTTACTACAATAATAGGTCCAAATCGGGTTCGGGTCAACAACAGTCGATTACAGATCAGTTTCTGGTCATCGTATCCTCAGGTCAAACCAAATTCTGACTCGAGCATGTTTCAGTCGAATTTTTAGGTCGGGTCAGCTTTTTACATCCCTACGTACTACTTCTAAATTTCTAGTCATTTATCGACACATTATATCACACCATCATTTAATTTCCCCCCGATGAAATGACAATATCATTATAGCTCTGTTTGATAAACAACGGTTTAAATAAAAATTAGAAGTTTGATCGGTCAAATTCGCTAATTTAGATGTTTGATGAATAGCGGATTGAGGTGAAACCTTTAATTTTGAAAAATATGCTAATACGAGCTTTTTGAAATTAAAAGTTTTGACATTAGAGTTATAAAAAACCTTTTATCATTAACAATTATAAAAAAATTCAAATAACTTAAATTTAACATTTTTTATTTTAATTCTTTAGCCTCACGTATTTATCTTGTGACATTTGTAAATTAATACTTTTTGTTTTTTTTTCCTTTTTATAACCACACATTTATATTTATATTTAAATTTAATAATTAATCAAATTGTATTAAAAATAATTATATAAATAATAAATTAATATATATATCATTCAAATATGCTTAGTAGTATTATATTAAAAAATTATTTTTATAATCTAATTAATATTAATAGATACAAAATATTGATAACTAATAAATTATTTAAACAAGTATCAAATATAATTATGTCTTTATATATCATTTTGCATGTTTAAATAATCAAACAATTATTAGTTATCAATTAATTTTATCAAACACTTCAATGCAATCAACTATCCACTTATATAATTTGCTATTAGCTATTCGCTAATTACCAAACAAGAACATAATATTTTTCTTAAACGATAACATGATTTAAAAGTATCATATGATGAAAGTATCCAAATTTAGAAATAATTAAAAAAATGTTCATTTCACTTTAGGAAAATTTTATAGCGCTTGTCGAGCAACGACGATCACCATTATTGACGAGCACCGATGAGCAAGGACTCGAATCCTGCGTTGCTTCCCTCGCTCGGCTCGAATCTTCCTCGATGGCTGCTTCTTGCATTACGATTATAACTAGGATTTCTTTCACGAATCCGTTTCGTCAACTTCCGACACCATTAATTGCATTTCCAACAATGTAACAATGGCCAGTCAAGATAACAACAGGAGGATTTTGTTTGGTAGAAACATTGATTACGCGGTCGGGAATGTAACAACTATTGCTTTGAGAAAAAACGAATTTGGAGTGGTCGGGATGGATAGGGTGTATGCATTGGCGCCGTGTTGGGAGAGCCTTACGCCGACAGAGTGTCAGCAGTGCCTAAGATTTTTTTAATTACTGATAGTTTATTTTAATTAATAATATTTCAAATAAATTTAAAATTAAAAATACTTTAATTAAATTTCACTTTTAATTTTTAAAAAAAAATATAATTTCGCATAAAATACTTTAAATTTTTAAAAAAATATAAAATAATCTGGAAGAACTATCCTTCACTTTATCTCTTACATTTTTATTACCGTTCACTTCACCCATCATTTTGGTTGTTTTTCCTCCATTATTTTTATTTTTGGATATAATTTTAATTTTATTTTTTGACTGGAGGGAGTTCACAGTTGACATAGAGGAGAGTAGAGGGGTGAGAGCTGTAGGGTTTTAAACTTTACTCTTTCTTTCTCTGCTTCTTTGTGTCTTCATCTGCAACTTTTTTAATCTTCCACCAATTTCCCAAACCAAACCCTAACCCACCTTATCGCTCTTCTTCTTCCTCAATCCCAGCTCACTCAAAATGACTACTTTGTCCTAGCTGAACACCCACTATTCCATGCCCGAAATTCGCCCCTTTCATCTAAATTCACCGTCATGCCACTGCCCACTTCGTCTGCTTCACTTCAGTAGGTAAAACCGCATTTTTTTTCTTCAATGTTCTCTCCATGCGTTACGATTTCCCCCCTTAATTGGTTATTCTGCTGTTTGTTTTTCTTCTAGTTATGAGTTTGAAATGTAAAAAAAAATGGGTTTTTTCTTGTGGTTTGAAGGTGAGAGAAGGAAGCCATGGAAGGGGACGGGGTTGCGCTGGCGTGTTTGATTTCTGGGATTCTTTTTGCAGTTCTGGGTTTAGCTTCATTTTCCATTCTATGGGCCGTCAGTTGGCGCCCGTGGCGGATATATAGGTATTGCATCTAATGTTTCTGACCTTCAATTTTGCTACTGATATAGTTGTTAACTTCATAACTGCGCTTCAATGCAGCTGTTTTTTTTTGTAAGTGAATTGCTGATAATACATTGTGACTTTGATTCTACACAACTGAGATCTTTGCTGTAATTGCATTTAAATCAAATTGACAATTTGAGTATGATGCTTATTAACCTTTGTTCTGTTGGCTTCACTACTAGTACGGCTTGCACGTGTGGTTTATGATCCGGATTCTTTTAATTGTTTCTGGCAATTTGAGTAACTAGTTATTTCCAATTACAGAAAAAAGTCATTTATATAACTTTTTGTCCGTTACAAGTTGGCCGGTATATGCCATTTCTCTGAATAAACTCCCCCTTCGAGATGCAAAGATACTGAAAAAGTTATGGTGTAAGCCATATATTATGTTTAGTGTTTTACTGGTTCTTCCAGAAACTGTTTCAGCGTATGTTTGTTGTTTCTCTTTGATTCTCTGGGTGGATCAATCCATTAAAAACTTTCTAGTAAAAAAATTTGAATGTAATTGCTACTTTGATTTAGCTTGAATGGGTTTTTTCTTACAGCATGAAATACACGTGCGCTCCATGCCTTTTCTTTGGTTCAAGAAAAAGTGGGGGAGGGGTGAGTGAATGTCTTTTTCCTTTCTAACTTTCGATTATTATTTTTCATTCTCTTTTCAGTTGGATTTTTGCACGAAAATGGCCAAGTATCTTACAAGGACCCCAACTGGGTATGTTATGTGCTCTTTTATCTCTATCGGCATGGGCGGTTGTTTTATCTCCAGTTTTGGTGCTTATCATGTGGGGATGCTGGCTAATCATAATATTAGGCCGAGATATTGTTGGCCTGGCTGTAATAATGGCTGGCATTGCTCTATTATTGGCATTCTATTCCATCATGCTGTGGTGGAGGACTCGATGGCAAAGTTCAAGTATGTGTCTTAATGACCTCTTTCTTTTTGTTTTTCTTACCTCTTGAACTATGTGATATACTTATTTCCTTTTAGAAGGACGGAGAGATTTCTTCCCAGTTATTTTATTTGTGATTTACTGAAATTATTTGAATCCTCGTGGTGGTTCTATATTTGGCAATAGTGATGTAATTTTAATTAATCGGGTAATTTGCATTTTAGATCACTAAACTTAACTTCAACTTTCATTTACATCATAAACCTTTAATTTAATCAAATCACACCATTTAACTTTTATTATTAATAAAGTAACTCACTTATACCAATATTATTGAATAATTATAATGAAAAAAGTGAAATCAACGCTTAATTTTATGGATCATATTTTTCACATATCATCATCAAATAATGTTTAATTGATAATTTTAATATTTTTTCTATAAGAATTTTTCTAAAATTTTTATTTGAATAAATTCAAAGGAAAACTAACTAAATTTATTATAAATCCTAACAAAAATATTTAAATTACCAATTGAAAATTATTTATTGATGATATGTGAAAATATGTTAAATAAAAGTGTCAATTTTAGTTTTTTCCATTTTAATTATTTGATGGTATCAATATAAGTGAATTAATTTGTAAATAATAAAAGTTGAATGATGTAATTTGATTAAATTAAAGTTTTGTGATGTAAATGAAAGTGAATGTTAAGTTCGGTGATCTAAAATGTAAACTACCCTAATTAATCACATTAAGTCCAATTGTTCACCTGTCTTAGCTGAAGGAAAAGAAAGTGCCTACCTTTCTAGGAGCTAACAAGTGGAGATAAAATTCATTAGGAGCTAACAAGTAGATTATACTGCAATTTTTAAGTGTCTGAGGAAGTGTTTCACAATGGTACCTTATCTCTGGCGCATGGTTGTGAGCCTTACTGGGTTTTTGGTGTATTTGTTTGCCCATTACCCATGTGGCCCTGCCTCAGCCTTTTTATTTTATGGTCTTGATCCCTTTTCCATAATTTTGTTTGAGTTGGCTTCTTTGAGGCTGATAAGTATACAGTTCAACTATATCAGCCCAAAGCTTATTTCTTCAAGGATAAAGAGCGTGTTAATGGTATTGAAGGACTGCTATATGATTAAAACCATGAAGTTTTCACCTTATCTTAGTTTTAATTTGAATGGAATAGCTTTACTATATGCATTTTTAGTGTATCTAACAACAAAGATTGTAGCAAGGTTTTTTCATTTATGTTCAGTCCAAGATCTTGTTAGCGGTTGGAGATTTGTCTTAAAATATACGTTCTCCATTTGACACTGACTATGGCGTTTGCTATTTAAGCACCTTTGGACATGTTCTTTATTTTAAACTAGAAACTAGAAAACTACTACAAGTGTTTTGGTGCCTTTTTGGCATATGCTTTGGAGCAGCTACTTATGTTCACTAGGGTGATGAAGCTTAGTCAAATGGGGGTTTTCAACATCAACTTTTAATTTTAGTAAAACCTGAAACTGAACTTCTGTAGGTTAAAAGCTGAAGCTTCAAATTAGGAAAGAACTGCAATTTGATGGCTGTTTTAGTAATATTCTCTAATAGACAAAAAAACTCTTCTTTTAAAAAAAACAGGTTTGTTCCATGAGAACATCGTTTCTCCATTCTTGTTGACTAGTTCCAGTTGCACCAAATGGACATTAACCGAGCAGTGACTTTATAAGTATTTATATCTGGTAGAAGGTGACATAAAAATAACTTCCTAAAGCTCTGGGAAAAAGAAAATTATTGTAGTTTATTAGCAGGGGAAATGGAGGGGGTATTTACCGTAAGCAACATTTAAGGAAAGAGGTGTTGGGATTCTTTGTTGATGTTTAAGGATACTATCGTATTGTTTAAATAGGCACTCTTGATTGTATTTTAGTTATCTTCTTCTATTAGTGATTATTTTATTTTATTTTCCTGTATCTGATACTCGTCTTCTTTCTTCTTTGATAGGGGCTGTTGCTTTTCTACTTCTGCTGGCTGTTGCGCTGCTTTGTGCATATGAACTTTGTGCCGTGTATGTAACGGCTGGTTCCAGTGCGTCTGAGCGATATTCTCCTTCTGGATTCTTCTTTGGTGTATCAGCAATTGCCTTAGCAATCAATATGCTCTTTATCTGTCGCATGGTCTTCAATGGTAATCTTTGCTCTAATGCTATCCTGACCCCTACTGCGTCATTCCATTTCTTTGTTACACATGGAACTAGAGTGTGACGGTATCATCTGCAAGTGCCAGGACATTAATCTTGCTTCTGTACTAGATCAGTTGATGGTTTTATTGTCTATTTTCTGGACTAGACTTGTAAGTGACTGTACTTTGACTTTCCCTTCATCATCTTGTGTAGGAAATGGCTTGGATGTGGATGAGTATGTCCGGCGGGCATATAAATTTGCATACTCTGATAGTATTGAAATGGGCCCCATTTCATGTTTACCAGAACCACCTGATCCAAACGAGTTATATCCCCGGGAGTTTAGTAGGTATAATCATTTCTGTGTGTTTGCGTTGGTACTCAGGTCTGAAATTCAGTAGGTAAAACCGGTTCATTTAATGTGTTTGTATTGATACTTGGGTGACCGTATTTCTCTCCATATTTTTCCTTCTTCAATGTTTATGAGTCATTTTTATTGGCATGTTATGGCACCTGCGCACTCACACAACATGCATGGAAATAGGGCCACTCTTGAATACATCAAATCTTCATAATTGGCATTGTATGAAATATTACCAGATGGTAGGTTTTTATGTATGTGCGCAGAGTAATTAACATCTCTTGTTATATACCGTGCTCTGGAATAGTCTTGAATATCCATTATTCTAAATAATCTTTGTAGATACCTTTGTGTAATAAAATATGTTTTATATAGGTGCCTATATATTTTCAATTTGTTAAGGTTTTTCTCCATTTCTCTTTTATAGGAAGAGATGGTGTAATTGTTCAAGTTCTGACATTTTTTTCTTGGTAGAATAAGTGAATGCCTCATTAGCCTATTTCATATACAGTAATCTTAATACCTTTTTATGCTTCCTTCTCAAACTGTTTATGGGGAAAGCTTTATGTTCTGCAAGTACTTACTTTTGTACCATACCGTGTTCCTTGGATTTTTTCCTTTTCTTTGTAGGGCTTCACATCTTGGACTTCTTTACCTTGGCTCCCTTCTTGTTCTTCTTGTCTACTCTATTCTATATGGTCTGACAGCAAAGGATGCACATTGGCTTGGGGCTATCACTTCTGCTGCAGTTATAATTCTCGGTATGCTAATAATTAGTGTGCTATTCTTATTTTAGCTGTTTACATTGATATCCTGGTACAACATTCATATATCTGTCATGCAAATTCAATTTCTTTTATTTTTTTGTCATGTAGATTGGAACATGGGAGCATGCTTGTATGGGTTTCGGCTTCTTAAAAGTCGTGTCGTTGCCCTTTTTGTTGCTGGAACTTCACGAGTTTTTCTCATTTGCTTTGGAGTACATTATTGGTTTGTTCTAGACTCCCTCGTGATTCTAGTATTTCTGGTTCTGTTACTGTTGAATTGTGATAGTTGATCTCTCTCTTTTTTGGTCCTTTTAAAATTTATTCAGGTACTTGGGGCATTGTATTAGCTATGCAGTTGTAGCTTCTGTCTTATTAGGTGCTGCGGTTTCTCGCCATTTTTCAGCTACAAACCCATTAGCTGCCCGAAGAGATGCCTTGCAGAGCACAGTGATTCGTCTGAGGGAAGGTTTCCGTAGGAAGGAGCAAAATAGTTCTTCTGGATCATCTGATGGTTGTGGCTCAAGTGTCAAACGCAGTAGCAGTGCCGAAGCAGGCCATTTTACCAATGTTATTGAAGATAATAGCCAGAGTATGGTACAATGCTCTGCTGATGCTAATAATTGGAATAATCTTCTTATGTATCCAACTTCCAGCTTTCAAGAGGGGATAAATAGCGATAAGAGTGTAGACAGTGGAAGACCAAGTTTAGCATTGCATAGCAGTTCTCATCGCTCGGTCCAAGAGCATGAAATGGGAACATTAGAGAAAAATATTGACCCCAATGGATTTCTTGTGGTTTGCTCCAGTAGTGGTCTTGATAGCCAAGGTTGTGAGTCTAGTACATCGACTTCGGCAAATCAACAAATGTTAGATTTGAATTTATCTCTTACATTTCAAGAAAGGTTGAGTGATCCTAGGATTACATCAATGTTGAAAAGGAGAGCAAGGCATGGTGATCGAGAACTGACTAGTTTATTGCAAGATAAAGGATTGGATCCTAATTTTGCCATGATGTTGAAAGAGAAGAACTTGGATCCAACTATACTTGCGTTACTGCAGAGGAGTAGCTTGGATGCAGATAGGGATCATCGTGACAATACTGATATCACAATTGTTGATTCCAATAGTGTTGATAATGCTATGCCCAATCAAATTTCTCTGTCAGAAGAGTTGAGACTCCAAGGGCTTGAAAAGTGGCTGAAGTTCTCCAGAATTGTTTTGCATCATATAGCAAGTACTCCGGAGCGTGCATGGGTGCTATTTAGTTTTGTCTTTATCATAGAAACAATCATTGTGGCAATTTTTCGTCCAAAGACAATCAAAATTATAAATGCTACACATCAGCAAGTGAGTGGGCCTTCCTTTCTCTGGGATGTTGCTTATTTTATTTGATGTCACTTGGTAGTGCCCTGATTGATGTGCATGTTTTTAGCAATTCAATAATTGTAAATATACGTTGCTTTAGAGTTATCATTGTCGTATATTTAGTAATGTCTGTGTATCTCTTGCAGTTTGAATTTGGCTTTGCTGTGCTGCTTTTATCTCCTGTTGTCTGTTCAATCATGGCTTTTATTCGTTCACTTCAAGGAGAAGAAATGCCTTTTACACCAAAACCTCGCAGGGTATACTGCTCTTCTCAAGTTTATACTGGATGTTCCTACATGAAACTATGATGGTTTTAGATTGAATTTGATAGCTAATATGAGTTTTTCCTTGATTTTGCTTGTCTCTATTATTTTCTAAGGTGATTTCCTTTGAGAAGTTATTGTGATTTTTCTAACTTTTTAATGTGGTCTTTTGCAATTAACTGGCTCCAAAATGCAGGTTATGATTGTAGTTTTTTTCATAATAAATTGGCTTATTTGTTTAGCATTAAGACATTCTCTTCTAATGGCGCTGCAGGTTTGAACTTTTGGCTCTACTAGTGTTCCAAATATACCGTTAGTGTTTTCCTAAAATATAGTAGTGTATGTTTCCTCCCATGCATTCATGGAGGAACATTTCAGTAGTTTCAAGAGGTGACAATCCCTCAGTGTATTTTCTGGTACTTCTCTTTCCCCGAGTTGTCAATATCGGTAATGGAAGTACTGGACATTTCTAGAAAAGGCTTATATGAAAATATTGGTCCAATGGGCCTTCTACTTTCCACATCCGATGATTTCATTTGACCATGCATTCTCTTTGAGTCTAAGCATTCCCGTACCCCTGAAATCTCTCATTACTTATAGTTGACAGCCTATTTATCTTTTTCAAGGAGAATTATAAGTGTTCATAATTACACATCTTAAGGTGAACAAAAGTAGATGGTTTCGTGGGATAGCCATATATTTGGAGTGTTATCATGTTACAGAGATGCACTTTTATATTTTATTTATGCATCCTTCATTCATTTTCTTGTGTGGGCATAAACGAAAGTTTTCATGTGTCACTAATAAATGAGTCTTATGCTGCTGCTGTCTTCAATTTAATCTTCTCCCCCTTATCTTTTAATAAGTCTCTTTCTTAGCAAGAACTAATAATAAATTTTACTTCTATTTTTTCCTTTGGCTTAAGTGGTTTGTGGCCATTAATTTTGTATTGGCATCCAATGTTTGATTACCGTTTCTGGTATTAACTGATGTTGCTTCCATTATTTTACATGAATCCTTTCTTCCTTTTAGTTATAATGATTTTCTTGTGTGCTTTGCTCCCCCCCTCCCACCTTTTTCTTTAATTTTTCAGTATGGCTTTGTTGCTTGGCTGCTCAGCACTTCTGTAGGACTGCTGCTTTCTTTCCTGAGGTACGGTCTATTTTACGCATGGATGAATTATTTCCGGCAATTGCAATTTTTCCTTGATTCAACTGTTTTCATTTTTTGGTTAATGGCGATTTCTGTGGCATAAAATGTGTGTAGTGATGATAATTTGATATCTTATTCAAGATTTTTAGTTTCAGCTGAATGCATGTATTATGGTTCCGAGTATTCAGTTGTGATGTGCTAGAATTGTCATGTAATGTATGATTCTTTTTTTCAATCATATAAAATTTATTTATTTTATTTTCCTCTGCTTCAGTATCCTCTTCCATCTCCAATTCATTTGTCTACGTAAGGGCTGCTATAGTTTCACTGAGTAATTTAAAACTGCTGGGTTGTTTAATTTTTTATTTCTTTAGGATCATCCAAATGTGGGGTTCCTTCTTATATCTTTTTTGTCTTTTTTAATTATGTTGTGTTTGCTTATGTGTTAAAATGAAATACTAAGTTGTTACATGTCTGTAATTGAAGAACTTTGTGCTGGTTCATTCTGTCATTTGGTACATTAGCCAACTCCCAGTTTTGTATTTTAGTTCATTGTGACATGGAGTTAAAAATGCATACTATTGGGCTCCATTCGTTTGATACTTTTTTCTACTCAAACATGCTTGTTAAGAATGTTCCATTTGTTGTTATCATCCCTTTTTCACTATTGCTTACTAACAATTTCTTTTATACTACGCTGCAATTATTATTGTAGTGTCAGGTACTAATATCTGTTTTCTTTCTGCAGCAAATCATCAGTGCTTCTTGGATTGTCCTTGACAGTGCCTCTCATGGTAGCTTGTCTCTCTGTTGCAATTCCTATATGGATCCGCAATGGCTACCAATTTTGGGTTCCACAAGTTCAGAGTACAAGCTTTGCTGGAAACCTCCGACCTTCTGGGACAAAGGAGGTTTGTTCTTCCCTTTCTCTTTGGTTCCTTCTGGCAACATTTAGTTCTTAATTCAGAGTCATCAATTATCTTTCAACTTGCCTTCAGAATTTTTTATTTTATGGATATAGCTCTGTTATTTTTTTCAAGTTTTTTTAGCTTTTGGCATATTCAGTCTAAGGTTTTCTGCTTGTAATTCTTTTGGTGCTATTGTTATGGAAATATAAAAAAGCTATAAAGTTTAATGGGATAGCAGTAGTGCAGAAACACAAACAATGAAAGAAAACCAAAACAGTTGCTGAACACCAGAATAAAGGCTAAAATTGATGCAAAATTGAAGGTGTGTTCCAACTTCAATTTTGCATCAATTTCAGCATTTGTTATGTTGGCCAGCAACTGTTTTAGTTTTCTTGAAATCCTCCTTTATCCTGTGGCGTACAGAAGCTTAATCCTGCTTACAATTCAAATTCATTAAGTGATTGCATGCTAATTATATGATCACTTAAATAAAATATAATTGTTGAACATATAACTAATTTACTATCAGAAATGGATGCATAACAATATACTTGGTATAGTTTTGAGTTGGAACAAGAACACCATATTATGGCTTATTATTACGTACACTTTGCGCTGTATTTCCTTAGATTTTATTCTTTATTCTTGACTAGTTTTTAAGATTTGCTGCAATAATCTTTCTGACTAAATTAATCAGTCTCTATTTGTATTTTTATGCCAATGTATGGCCAAGGAGGTTTACTTTTTAAGCTTCTGTAGTTATTTTCGTATAGGCTGTACTCATGTGAAGTGACATTCTATGTAGTTTCCTTTTTTTGCTATTTTTTTGTCTTTTGTCAGAAGTGATTGTGTACTCCTTTAGTATTCTAGTTACACATGTTTTTGCTCTCCGGCAGTAATTTGTAGAATTGTATTTCCTTTTTCTGTTCTAACATTCATTGCTGTCCTTGTCAGGCGGTTGTTCTTACTCTTTGCATAACAGTATTTGTTGGTTCTGTACTGGCATTGGGTGCAATAGTGTCTTTTACGCCTCTAGAGGATTTAAGATACAAGGGGTGGACTGGTGAACCGAATAACTTCACTTCTCCTTATGCATCATCTGCTTACATTGGCTGGGCGATGGCATCTGCAGTTGCTTTAGCAGTTACTGGTGTGCTTCCCATCATTTCATGGTTTGCAACGTACCGGTTCTCTCTCTTTTCTGCTATATGTGTCAGTATATTCTCAGGTACATTTTCTTTATTTTCATACTCTTCACCTTTGGTTCATCATTTGAAGTTGTTTTGTTTGTGTTCCATTAAGAACCATTTCATCCATTTCCTAGAGGTTATGTCATTTGATCTTACTTTCTGCTGCTGTTATTTTGTTAGCTGTACTCGTCGCATTTAGTGGTGCCTCCTATCTGAAAATTGTGAAGTCTAGGGATGACCAGGTTCCTACAGTTGGTGATTTTCTTGCTGCTTTTCTTCCATTGGTGTGCATTCCAGCACTGTTATCTCTTTGCACTGGATTACTTAAATGGTTTGTAATCTTCCTGAATTTAGCAAATAATGAAAGCTTAAGCCTCAATCTGATGTATCGTTGACATAATTTTGTTTTTAACTTATTGTTAACCATTATTTTTCACTATGCAATTCATGCTACCATGCAGGAAAGATGATGGTTGGAAACTTTCTCGAGGTGTATATGTATTTGTTACTATTGGTCTTCTCCTTTTGCTTGCTGCAATTTCTGCTGTTATTGTTGTAATTAAGCCATGGACGGTAAGCGAGGCTTATTTTGATATCCTTGATTTGGCTTTCTCTTTTATAACTATTTCCCTATCTTATCTGTTGTCTGTCTTGGGTCCAAACAGATCGGGGCAGCATTTCTGTTGGTACTTCTCTTGATTGTTCTTGCTATTGGTGTTATCCACCACTGGGCATCAAACAATTTCTATTTAACCAGGAACCAAATGTTCTTGGTTTGCCTCCTTGCTTTTCTTTTGGGTTTGGCAGCATTTTTTGTTGGTTGGTTTCAAGGTGAACATAACCTCCATCCTACCTATTTTACTTTTTGGTGCTTTATCTGTAAAACTGTAGCTCTGATGCATAACTTTACAACTTATACTGTTTGCATCATTCCATTTCACCTTTACTTTTCAGATAAACCGTTTATTGGAGCATCTGTTGGTTATTTTTCATTTCTGTTTCTGCTTGCTGGGAGAGCTCTAACGGTGAGTTATATATGATCATCTTGATAAAAAATTTGTGTTATGTTCTTGCTACTTCATTTTGTTTATGAAGATACCCCTCTTCTTTAGGTTCTTCTTTCACCTCCAATTGTTGTTTATTCTCCAAGAGTGCTTCCTGTATATGTTTATGATGCTCATGCAGATTGCGGAAAGAATGTCAGGTTTGTTAAGATAGACTTTACTCTTTGTCTGATGGATTTCCAATTTATCTTATCTAAATGTTTAGTCATACATTGACATGAAAATTTGGCAATCTGTTGTGTATAGTGCCGCATTTCTTGTCCTGTATGGGATTGCACTTGCAACTGAAGGCTGGGGCGTTGTAGCTAGCTTGAAAATCTATCCACCATATGCTGGTGCTGCTGTATCTGCTGTAACCCTTGTTGTAGCCTTCGGTTTTGCTGTGTCTCGTCCATGCTTAACTCTTAAGGTACGAGTCCTGTTTGATATGTCAACGTGCTTGTCACTGCAACTTGGAGCTACATTTTTTGGCATGTTGCTGGAAAGAAATGTCAATTTTTCTCTTTAAATCGACTTGCATGCAGCCTTTTAACTTTATGTTATTTGTTATTCCTACCAGATGATGGAAGATGCAGTTCATTTTCTCAGCAAAGATACTGTTGTCCAAGCAATTGCTAGATCTTCTACTAAGGTGTGTGAGTATGTTTCTACAAATAGGTTTCACGTCTTGAAGAGATGTTTCCTTCTTTTTGATATCTTGTAAAATTTTATGTTTTGCAATTCTAGGAAGTTGAATATGATTTTCCTTGAATTTGTAGCCATTTTCTAAATGATTGTTAATGTTTCATTTTGTGATTTCATTTTCTTGTTTGTTTATTATCATTCATTTCACTCTTTCATTGGCAGTAGATGCATAAGACTTCCTTAATATTTTTTCCTTGATTTTTTTGCTTTAAGGAATTATTTATTTTTAATGTTCTTTAGTACTGATTTTGTTCCATTCACTCACCATTTGTTGCCTATTTCCTTTTAATGTCAGAATAGTCTTCTCCGGAAAATCTTCTTTGTGATTTTTTTATTTTCTTTTCTCATTATTGAGTTATTGTTATGTTTGCAAGCAGACAAGGAATGCTTTGTCTGGAACCTATTCTGCTCCACAGAGGTCTGCTAGCTCAGCAGCTCTTTTGGTGGGAGACCCTGCTGCTACACTTGATAAGGGCGGGAATTTTGTGCTTCCTAGAGACGATGTCATGAAATTAAGAGATCGCCTGAGAAATGAGGAACTAGTCACTGGGTCATTCTTCCATAGAATGGCATATCGTAGGGGGTTTAGACATGAACCAACCAATGATGTGGATTACAGAAGAGAAATGTGTGCGCATGCCCGAATTTTAGCTTTGGAAGAGGCTATTGATACTGAATGGGTCTACATGTGGGATAAATTCGGTGGTTATTTACTACTCTTGCTTGGTTTAACTGCTCAGGCAGAACGAGTACAGGTTTGTCATTGCCTTATGTGCTTTTCATGTTTGATGGCACTCAGTTTAAGATTCTAATGATAGTTTCGTAACCATGTGGCAGGATGAGGTGCGCTTGAACCTTTTTCTTGACAGTATAGGGTTCTCAGATTTAAGTGCCAAGAAAATCAAGAAATGGATGCCGGAAGACCGTAGACGGTTTGAAATCATCCAGGAGAGGTAGCAACAGTTTGACATTTTTCATATGTGATTTTTACTCTACACCATTATTCAACATTTCTGCTCTGTTTTTTTACCCTCTTGTTTTGAATTTCTAGCTATATAAGAGAGAAAGAGATGGAAGAAGAAATATTAATGCAGAGGCGAGAAGAGGAGGGGAGAGGTAAAGAGAGAAGAAAAGCCCTTCTGGAGAAGGAAGAACGCAAATGGAAGGAGATTGAAGCTTCCCTGATTTCTTCCATTCCTAATGCTGGCAACCGGGAAGCAGCAGCCATGGCAGCTGCAGTGCGTGCAGTAGGAGGTGATTCTGTTCTGGAGGATTCTTTTGCACGTGAGAGAGTTTCAAGCATTGCTCATAGGATTCGCACAGCTCAGTTAGCTCGTAGAGCAGTTCAGGTTGAGTTTATATATATATAACTTATTTCCCTTTTGCACATAAGCATGGTTTGCTCCTCGATAGTTCATAATGAATAATTTCCTATTAGGGAATATTAGTTGACAAATGATTGTTCTTAATATCTGCTAATTCCTAGTTCAGAAGAAAAAATATTTATGTTGTTAATTCTTAAACGAGTTAGTTTGTTTTGAAGCATAGGAGTTTAGCACGTGTGATTGCATATAGCTATGTTTGTTATGCTCTAGTAATTGTCTACTACCCTTAAATAAAGAACAATAAGTTCAAGTATTAAATCTTTTCTCTTAGAATTATTTTCTGATGTTCTTCTCATGTATTCCATCATGATTAAGGTAGTCAGGTAAATTTGATCTTGTTGAAATTTTCCCCTCTATTGTTTTTTTCATTTTTCAATTTTGTTTGCATGATTCCTATAAGCCATGCATGCTATTTTAAGAAAATATTATACTCATAAAACCAAATAGAAAGTCAATAATCATTTATAAATTGTGAATCTATTTAACTTTGCTATATTAAGAAGTCTAATTGTCAGACATCTCATGTTCGGTTTGTCTTGAATTCCTTTTGTTTTCTTTTTCTTGAAAAAGAATAGTTGAAAAAGTACTAATACATACACTGTTTGAGGTAATGCTGATGGTTAATATTACTGAATATTTAAGATTTTATGTTTTTATTGTGCAAGTTAGGTTCCATCTTTCTGCCTTGAGATCTATAGTTCATGTGTGTATGCGCCTACTGTAACTTGTGATTTTTATTCTTTGAAAGACATAATTACAAGATTATAACAAGGTGCCTACTGTACTTGTCCTCACTTTGGGTTATTCTTATTTTTGTAATGTATCAATAGTAATTGTACCATTAAGTTCTTTGCTTTTGGATAAAATTATTTCTTATTTTGTAAAAATATAAATGTTTTTGACAGACGGGGATTTCTGGTGCTGTTTGCATCCTTGATGATGAGCCAACAACAAGTGGCAGACACTGCGGCCAAATTGATCCAAGCATGTGTCAAAGTCAAAAGGTCAGCTTTTCAATTGCTGTGATGATCCAACCAGAGTCTGGTCCAGTTTGTCTATTAGGGACTGAATTCCAGAAAAAGGTCTGCTGGGAAATTCTGGTGGCGGGTTCAGAACAAGGTATTGAGGCTGGACAAGTTGGACTTAGATTGATTACCAAAGGTGACAGACAGACAACTGTTGCAAAAGAGTGGAGCATCAGTGCAACAAGTATTGCTGATGGAAGGTTTGACATTTTTCGTTTAACAGAAATATTTTGTTATCAGTTTTTCTCCACAAGTTTTCTTTTATGGTCTTTATTTATATAAGTTTATTGTTCATTATGTATGATGTATTAGATTTCTTTTATGAAGTCACATTTGTCTGTAAGAGGTGTGTGGAGCTGGGAAAATATTTTGCTGTTTCCCTGTACTTCCGTCTACTGCCCTAGTATTTCTCCTTTGACATCCAAGTTTACAAGGATTGTGATTATTTTGCAGGTGGCATATTGTGACGATGACTATTGATGCTGATATAGGGGAGGCAACTTGCTATTTAGATGGTGGTTTTGATGGCTATCAAACTGGTTTACCATTGTCTTTGGGTAATGGAATTTGGGAACAAGGAACTGAGGTCTGGGTTGGTGTTAGGCCTCCTATTGATGTGGATGCATTTGGAAGGTCAGATAGTGAAGGAGTAGAGTCTAAGATGCATTTAATGGATGTTTTCCTATGGGGAAGATGCTTAAATGAAGATGAGGTTGCTTCTCTTCATGCTTCTATTTGCTCAACAGAGTTTAACTTGATTGATTTCCCCGAGGACAATTGGCATTGGGCAGATTCACCCCCAAGGGTATAGTTCTATTATGGTTCTAGAGAATGTGATACAATTCTGTATCTGAGCAAAATATATATTCTTATCATCTTATATCTGTTTTTTGTTGCTTCAGGTTGATGAGTGGGATAGTGACCCTGCAGATGTTGACCTATATGATAGAGATGATGTAGATTGGGATGGTCAATATTCAAGTGGTAGAAAAAGGAGGTCAGGACGTGAAGGTGTTGTTGTTCATGTGGATTCTTTTGCCCGAAGGTATAGGAAACCTAGGATTGAAACACAAGACGAGATTAATCAGCGGATGCTCTCTGTTGAGATGGCTGTCAAAGAAGCCCTCTCTGCCCGAGGTGAAATGCATTTTACCGACAATGAGTTCCCTCCAAATGATCAGTCACTCTTTATGGATCCAAAAAATCCTCCTTTAAAGTTGCAGGTATTTCCCCAACTAATCCATTGCTGTTTCTTATGGTTATTTCATTATTAGTACCTTATCTTTGCTTTCTGACCTAGGTTGTTTCGGAATGGATGAGACCCGATGAAATTGTTAAAGGTCATTCAGATTCTCGTCCATGCTTGTTTTCTGGGGCTGCAAATCCTTCTGATGTTTGTCAGGTTTATCCTCTTATGAGCTTAATTTTCCATACTGTTTTCTTCTGTCCCATTATTTTCTGCTGATCTGTTGAAGTGTTATATTAGTGGTTCAGCTCTTTGTAATTTGTCTTTGCCTGCCAATTTAATAGGGTCGATTGGGCGATTGTTGGTTTTTGAGTGCCGTTGCTGTTTTGACGGAGGTTTCACGAATATCAGAAGTGATAATTACTCCGGAGTACAATGAGGAGGGAATCTACACTGTTCGCTTCTGTATTCAGGTAATGTTCTTGCGGGTCATATTGAATTTGTGCACACTTGCAATGCACGTGTAGTTGAAAATTGGAGGAAAACTATTGGGATTTATCTTTCAAATAATTAAAGTACTTTAGCTTAAGGGAATATGATTTTATAGCAATGAGCTTTTACCTTAAAGCAAAAGTTAATATGCTAAGCAAAAAGCACAATACCAAACCTTAATGTAATTGTAAAACACCAAAGATAACCCTAGATCTGTGAAGTATTACTATTTAACCCTGTAAACACAAGCGTAACAAAATAAATTCTTAAGTAAGCTGATCCCTCGGTCTGCTTATTTTCACTCTGTATGTAGAAAGAAATATATTTACCTGACATTGAACCGGATTAACCTCTTAATCCGATCTTGTACACTATTGGATTTTTGCTTCCGGATTCTTTAATTTTTAGTCACTGCTGATATTTACTG
The DNA here is from genome assembly GCA_958450335.1 of Hibiscus tridactylites. NCBI lineage: Eukaryota > Viridiplantae > Streptophyta > Magnoliopsida > Malvales > Malvaceae > Hibiscus > Hibiscus tridactylites. Next base: position 12,395,258 of record OY288289.1, on the reverse strand, counting down.
TATAATATTTATGTTGCTTGTCAACATATAATTAGCATATTAATCCTTCGGCATACTCTGGTTATGAACACACTACAGGGTGAGTGGGTCCCAGTTGTCGTTGATGATTGGATTCCATGTGAATCACCTGGCAAACCAGCATTTGCTACAAGCAGGAAGGGTAATGAACTATGGGTTTCTATATTGGAGAAGGCATATGCAAAATTGCATGGTTCTTATGAGGCACTAGAAGGTGGGCTTGTTCAGGATGCACTTGTTGATCTTACTGGAGGTGCTGGCGAGGAGATTGACATGAGAAGTCCCCAGGCCCAGATAGATCTTGCTAGTGGTAGACTATGGTCTCAGTTGTTGCGGTTTAAACAAGAAGGATTTCTTCTTGGTGCTGGAAGTCCATCAGGCTCTGATGTGCATGTTTCTTCCAGTGGTATTGTGCAAGGACATGCATACTCATTACTGCAGGTATACTGGAATGCAACCTCTTAATTTGCCCTGCATAGCAAAGTAACTGTTGAAGGAGGTTATGATTTGTATTATTTTATCCAGGTAAGAGAGGTGGATGGACACAGGCTTGTTCAAATTCGAAACCCTTGGGCTAATGAAGTTGAATGGAACGGTCCCTGGTCTGATTCATCTTCAGAATGGACGGATAGGATGAGGCACAAGCTGAAGCATGTTCCTCAGGTTGGTGCCTTTTGCTTTGGCATGAATAATTGGATAAATGCATTTATCTAGACCGTCGGGGATTCATTTTTGTGACTTATCTGATTCCTGTTGAACAGTCAAAAGATGGTATATTCTGGATGTCATGGCAAGACTTTCAAATTCACTTCAGATCAATTTATGTATGCCGGGTCTACCCTCCTGAGATGCGTTATTCTGTCCATGGACAATGGCGTGGTTACAGTGCTGGTGGCTGTCAGGATTATAATTCGTGGCATCAAAATCCCCAGTTCCGATTGAGGGCAACTGGTCCAGATGCTTCTTATCCAATTCATGTGTTCATAACCTTAACTCAGGTATGCAATATAACGGATCTTCATCAAGTTTACTACATTTTCCTTACTTTCATGAAAATTCTGACCTTCAGTGGCATTTACTGCTCAGGGCGTCAGCTTCTCAAGAACTGCGGCTGGTTTTAGGAACTATCAATCTAGTCATGACTCACAGATGTTCTATATTGGAATGAGGATACTCAAAACCCGCGGTCGTCGTGCTGCTTACAATATTTACCTACATGAATCAGTTGGTGGCACAGATTATGTTAATTCTCGAGAAATATCATGCGAAATGGTTTTAGAGCCTGAACCAAAGGGTTACACAATAGTGCCTACAACCATACATCCCGGGGAAGAGGCGACATTTGTTCTTTCTGTATTCACAAAAGCGTCGGTAATCTTGGAACCATTGTAGTTATCATTGGTGGTGGCTTCTCCAGTCTGCTTGTCTTTTGGGCTGAGGGCATGCTGGTAAAACATTTTGGTGCTTGGGTTGTCGGTGAAGCTGTGTGCACCTGTGGGGCAGGTCTCGTTGGACCAAATCATGGGAAAGACAGTAGGTAATTCAACAGACTTATTTTCGGATTTCTCGGGGAACTGTTGTCTGTTTTTTTGATGTGAAAAGAACCAAAACTGATATTGAAGTGTCACAGGGGCTCTCAGCTGCAAGAATGGCCAGTGAGTTAGCAGTGGATGAGTTTTGGGTTTTGACAACTGAAAGCATAATGTTCATTCATTCTCGATCTGGAAGATGTGATTCTGTTACGAACCCGATTGCTTTTTATCCGGAGGAAGGAGTACCGAAAGCATAATGGTTGGATTGTTTTCCTGCTGGAGTCATGGCAGATTGATTATTAAGTGTACATTTGTAGGTAGTATTAAATGAGTATAGGTCCGGTCCATTCATGTAAATAAACTAAGTCAAAAGAATTAGTAATTAGGGAAGTAGAAGAGCATAGCGGCTGTGGATAGGGTGCTTTGACTGTTTCAGCTGCAGTTTTGAAGCCCTTTTGTTATTTATCTATAATCCTTTCTTCTATTTTCATGTGCCATCTCTTGTCTAATCTATGCCTCAAAATTTTGGAGCAAATATCGAAACGTCACTGCAATCCTATAACAGGTGTGAAGAGAGTTCAGTGAAAGTTGGACAATCTCAAATCTAAACAGCCAACCGCAAATGCTACACTCGGTGCTACCGATGGTCGGCGGATGAGATTAAATCTTCCATTATTTTCCCTCTCTTATCATTTAATGAATTAATCTTTATAAACCTTAAAACGAATACAGAAGTTCTTTGATTGTACCAAAAGATAAATTGGGTGCTACATTACGTATGAGTAATAGAATATGTGCTTTTGAGGTATAAAAACTGCAATTAATTAATTCCAAATTTGATCCCACCTACAAAAACAAACACAAGGAACAAACCCTAATTTTGCCCCCCTTTTCCCTTTTCTACAAGAAAGAAAAGAAAAGAAGATTATGAAAAATAAAAGCTATAACATCATTAATCCTCTCTCCATTTCGATCCCTTCATTCTTCTGTAAACTTATGAAATCAATCTCTTTCAGAATCACTTTCCATACTTCCCATGGCCTTCAATCCTCTTGGCTTCTGCATTCAAAGAAATGAAACTATAATCAAAACCCAGAAAACATGTTTGTGAAAATGCCACAACTAAACAATTCATATTCCATACCTTCTTTGAAGTTTTCTTCTCCCTCACTTGGTACCTCTCTTGGCAGAGGTCTGATAGCCATGTCCCTGGGCTCACCAGCTACACAAGACAAGACCAGACCCCCCATGAATTAGAAAACAAAAATAAAGATAGAAATCTCCGCAAAACAAGAATTTGATTGAACTCACGAGAATGCTTCTTTGGATCAACTTAGCCCTTTTCTTAGGCCTTTGAGGAAGCTTACACCCCTTCATAGCCATGAAATCCTGTTCTTTTTCTTTGTTAGATAATGTGGTGAACAATCTGGGCCACACAACCCTTTTATCTTCCTTAACTTGTTGATCCACCAAAGCCTTTGTGTTATTGTTATTATCATCCAACACCAAGGAACCCGATCCCCTTGTTGCATAGTACCTATCTTCCTTCTCCGGTGATGCCAATGCCGATCTTGGCTTATTCGTCCCCATATCCGAATTCCTGTCCAGAGACCCAAATCCCAGATCTATCGTTAAACTCAAAACTCATTTACTACTTCTGGCCTGGGTAATCAATAAACAAACAAAACAAAGTGAAGAAGAAATTGTTACATTTTGTGACGATTGGCAACAAGCGAGGACCCCATTTTCTTGTTGGGCAAAGGTAAGGACTGTGGAGTCGTGGAGCTGCTGCCGCCTCCGCCGGCGCTGGTGGTGTCGCCGAAGTGGCGGTGGTGTTTTTTGAGTTTGTTGAAACATCTTATCCTCTTTCGGTTCCCCCACTGCAACATGAAATCTTTCTCGCCTTGCATTTCCATTGAATTGTTTCCCCAGTTCCGTCAAGATCTGCCGACGAATGGGTTGTGCAGAAGCACTCGTGAGTTTTTAACGCACAAGATTTCTCATTTTTGGGCACCAAAACTCTCGAAAAAACTCTCAAGTCCAATACGCCGCTTTTACGTTTTATGCTTTCTTCTCACCCACCCGCTCGCTTCTTTCTTCTTTTTACGCCCTATTTTTTTTTTATTTTTTTTATTTTCTATATAAACTTTTTTCTATTATTGGTTATTGCTAGTAAGGGAATTACAGCTTAAGTTGGTCAAAATATATATATATATATATTTACGGATGGACCGAGAGGGAAGTCGTAACTCTAAAAATTTTAAATTCTCATATAATTTATGTATTTTTCACTGATGTTTTAAGTTTGCATCCTTTAAATTTTAAAAAAATTGCACCTCTAGATTTTTAGCATAATTGTCTAACAGTTTGCACTTCTGATATAAAATCATGTATACATTAATCTAAGAATGAGATAATGGTGGTTGAGGATGGTTCACTTCACCCAATAGATCATGAAAGAGAGTAAGAGGGTGAATTGGGAGGGGAGTGCAATGTGTATAGTTTGTCTTTGATTTCAATTCTTTTTTTTCCTTTTTGTCTATTCTTATTAGAGTTATTATAATAATTTTTAAAGTGTCACGTGTTATTCGAAGATTAATTTTAATAGTGCATCACGTTAGTTGTGTTTTTTTAAGGGTTTCATACATGTCGTGTTTTTATCTACGTTGTGATACAATTGTCAAAGTTTTGTAAAAGAAGGATGAAAATCGAAAGTTAAAAAAAAAGACCAACAATGTAAAAAAAGGATGAGAATAATAGAACCGAAAATGTGAAACATGTAAAACAAAAAAATAAAGAAAATTAAAAATTTGTAAAAGTTAATAATAAAAATGGTTTAAGTTAAAAATAAATACAAAATAGTACATGGAGAACATGCAAAATAAAAGAGTATAGAAAATAGAAAAAAATAAAATTAAAAATCATTATTAACATGGGTTGTTTATACTGTGGATGAATAAAAATTTAATACATGAGGAACATTCAAAATAATAAAATAGAGAAAGATAAAAATAAAAAAATTAATACAGGGGAAACATGCAAAACAATAAAGTAGAGAAATTGAAAATAAATAAAATTTAAATTATTTATAACATGAATTATTATTTTTATATTTATTGGAACATTATTTTTATTTTCATTTTGACTTTGATTAGTGCAATCTTAAAATACTTTGATCAATTTCTTGTCATGTATGTAAAAATGTGTCCTATCCAACTAAATTTTTAAAAAACACAACTGACAGAATGCGTCTTTGTCTTACGTGACACAAATAAGTGTTATTTTTATAAAAACAAATCGATATAATTTGATAAATAATTTTAAAAATGATATAATATAAGTAAAATTGTCTTTGTTGACGTTGCGTGGTGACCGGTGAGGTTCAGCAAGATTGAATAAACAATTTCAACAATTAAAAGTAATTTATAAACTTTGAATGAAATAAAATTACCAAAAAAAGTTTATTCAAACATGCTACTAATGTGATATTCACAAAATATAATATTAATAGAAATTTATTTTTATTATTGATAGATCCTCTGCTATGAAAATCGATAAGTTTTTAATTTCGTAGAATGTAATATTTCCTTAAAGAAGCTTATTTTGAAGATATAATATTAAAAATAGTATTATTTTCTTTACACAGATCATGTTTTTATTTTTGCAATATTTATTTAATTTAAGTCTAAATTCTAAAATATAAATTTCTAAACCATAAAATTCATAAGTAGAAGATATTGTGAAAAGATATGTTTGAAATAAAAATAATGGAAAATAAAAACGTTAAAAATATATAAAAAAAAAAGTAAAAATTAGTTTGAAAATCGTTAAAGTTAATTGTAAATGCCGGTTAGAAGATCATAATATTTTTTTAATGTGAGGATTTAATTAGGGGGGAAAAAATCAAAAACTGATTTGATTTTTTCCCCAAAAGATTCAAGGGCATCGACAATCATCGAGCTATTGTTTTATAATGAAAAATGTGGGATCAGGTGAGAAGGAATTTGAAGAAAATTTGAAAAATGATATTTTTAAAGTGAAATTTCAAAACGCAATTTGAGTTCTTCAAAATTATTTTTTTATAAATTTTATTTTTATAGAAAGAAATAAATCTATAGATATTTGCTCAGTGTTAGAGGTGGAACCGTGAGGCATATGTGAAGAAATGAAATGTGTGTACAACTTGAGATAAAAAAATTCGACCCGAAAATATGTACTCTAAATTCGAACTCCACCTAACCTCTTCGTTTAAAAAACTCAACCCAAAATTTATATATTTAAACCTGAACCTAAACCGACCTGGTCTATTAAAATATATAATTATGGACCTAATTGTAAAAAAATTCAATTTTAATGATCTAATTGTAAAAAATTTAATTTTAATGACCTAATTGTAAAAAATATATATAAAGAGTGAGCATTATTGCGAATATCCTTAAAAATATATAAAAAAAATTATACCATTAATCCTGGGTCAGATCGAGTCGAATATTTTTTACCCTAAACCGGAATCACCGGATTGTCGAAACTGAATTGGTCGCTGGGACTGGATTGCCGTCTCTTCCGCACTCCACCGGATTTTACTCGGATGAACTCTTGAAAACAGTGATGCCAAAGTTAAACCTCCCTCAACAAATTAGAAATTTAGAACCAACAAAAAAGAATTTTAGCTTATTGTATCTTCCCACAAACAATCTACTCACTACATTCATCCATGTCAGCAACAAATGAATATACATATACATATACATGTGCATGTTGGAACAAAAAGGTTATCATAGGGGAGCACCAAATTCTGTAACAGTCTCAACATTCAATTGATCTGGCACCTCGGTGGAGACGGTGATGACTGTTTTTTCCGGCGGAAGTGGATGAGGAGAAAGCTGAAGAGGGTCCAAGGAATCGACGATGTCTCGCATGAGAGGCCTCGCTTTGGGGTTGCGGTTGAGGCAGTGATAAGCTAGCATGGCAGCTTTGTGGAAGGCTCTGATGGGAAAATCTCCTTGTAATCTGGGGTCTACTATGTCGTCCAACTTCTTCTTCTCTTTGAGCAGAGGAAGTGCCCAGTCCGTGAGGTTTTGTTCGCGTGCCGGCCGTGATTTGTCGAGCGATTTCCTTCCGCTGAGAAGCTCGAGAAGGACAACACCGAAACTGTACACATCGCTACGAGGACTCAAATGCCCTGCACAAACAACAAATCTTTGATCACTCCACCTATGATTCAATTAATACGTAAAGAGTAAGAAGAAGATATATACCGGTCATGATGTACTCAGGAGCTGCATAGCCATATGTGCCCATTATGCGAGTTGAGACGTGTGATTTGTCTCCCTCGGGTCCATCTTTGGCTAGCCCAAAATCAGAGAGCTTGGCGTTGTAATCCTGTTTTTTATGCAAAAACAAAACCATTAAAATTTTGCGTCCGTTTCTGACAACAACAATGTGACGAGAGGAGTGTATAATTATAACCAACCAGGTCGAGTAGAATATTAGAAGTCTTGAAATCGCGGTAGATGACGGGCTTGTCGGCTTCATGGAGGAAGGCGAGTCCTTTGGCAGCACCCAATGCAATCTTCATTCTAGTTGACCACGGAAGAGGAAGTAATACTCCTGTCACAATGGATTCTTTATTTTCGATTACTTCACGTTTGAAATAACCAGAACAATATGCAAGAATAAACTGAAAAAAAGCGGAAAAAACAATCGCCTTTAATATAAAATTCTGCTTCCATCTTTGACTCTAGGCATGCTATGTGTGATGAACATTAAAATAAAATTTAATATCGCACGAGAATCTTAATTTATCACAAACAATACCACCATCCTTATTTTCTAAAGATTAATCAATAAAATTTGAAGGAAAAAAAAAAGTTGTTATCAAATTGGGAGAATTACTTTAAAATCTTCTAAATATTGATTACTTATTTTGTAAAAATATACGTATAATGTATAATTCTGAATATTATTTATATGAATGTTGGATACATCCATTCTTAATCCATCCCATCCGATATCTATTGATTTTTGCTAATTATTTATGCTATCTGTTTCACGACATTTGTCAACTATTTTTCAAAATATCATATTAGAAAAGCCAATAAATAACAACACTTATGTTTTCATTCTTTTTTACTCTTTATCATATTTCAATTTACAAATTATTATGACTTGACATTTTAGGTGCAATTTTATCATTTTTTAATTTTATATGACTTGACATGTTAAATAATTAACTTTCGAAAACTATGAGTATGATCAATAAGTTACCAAAATAATATGATAGAGTGACATATTTTGAATTTTTTAAGGTAAATAATAAATAAATGATTCATTGTTAGAAAATTAAATATTAAGCATAAAAAATAAAATATCTTCCACAATTTTCTAAATATAAAATATAAGACACTTTAGAGTTTTTATAAGTAAAACAAATGATGACACAACATTTGGTATATATAAGATAATATCACGAGTGAATATTTAATACATTGACGGTATATAATTTTATACACTATTAATAAAATAAATGATGACACAACATTAAAAATAATATAATTTTAAATTTTAATAATCTATCATCATCTAATTATATATCATAATTAGATAAAATATTTAAGTACTCATACTCGTTAATTAAGTTCAAATAAAGAATAATTCCTTGATAAAAATTGGAAAATAATAATGAGTAATTATTCTATACAATAGTAACAATACAATGGTGGTGTGAACTAAAAGTTTTTATAAGTGTCTTAGTTTTATGGTTTAGCGATTTAGTTTATGGTGTAAGATTCATAAGTTTATGTTTAAAGGTTTAGAATTTATGTATAATGGTTAGAATTTAGAGTTTAAATTTAGAATTTAAGATTTATAGATTAAAACATAAATCTCTCGTCATATTACCCTAACCTCTCAACCTTAAATTCTAAACTCTTAAACCTAAACTCTAAACAATAAACTGGATTCTTAAACTCTAAAATTAAAGCACTTGTAAAAACTTACACTACTTGTGTATTGAATACAAATTCATAATAAAAATAATATTTATATTTGATAAATTGACTGTATATAAATTTTATGCACCGTCAATAAATTAGATGATGACATAAGAATATTGAATTTTAAAAAATTATAATATGTCATAATTTAATTTATTGATATACATGTAATTATATACTGTCAATGTATCAAATATAAACTCCGGTTGTATGACCATGAAATATAACAAACTTACTTGAAAATAGATTGTTTTCCACGCTACCACGGGCCATGTACTCGTATATAAGGACCCGATGATCATCTTCGCAGCAGTATCCAATTAATTTCACCAAATTCGGATGCGAAAGTTGCCCAAGAAATATCACCTCCGCCTAACACTCAACAAAAATCTCATCGGATAACATTTTCCCGGAAAATAAGCTCGGAAAGGGAAAGGCAAAGGAAAGGAAAATTACCAGCCATTCCCGGTGACCTTGATAACTATTATCACCGTCGTGAACTTTTACAGCAACGGGAAGAGGCTGAATCTGAAGACCTTCCCTCAAGTCCTCCGTAACGAAGCCTTTATAAACGTTCCCGAAACCCCCTCCACCCAATAGCCGGTCTTGCCTGAAATTCTCGGTGATGAGCTTCAACTCTTCGAATGTGAACGCTATCAATGGATTCGCCGCCGAATCGCTGCCGCGGAGGTCTTCTACTTCTTCCGGATTCGACGGCAGCTTACTGTCTTCCCTCTTCACTTTGGGTTGCTCTTTCGATGAATCTGAAAAACAAACAAACGTTTCTAAAACAAAAATACAAGAAAACAGAGTATACAGCCACAGTTTGAATTCATGTTTCAAACCTGATTTGGGATTTGACGATACTCTGTATACGGAAGCCTCCCACTTACACAAGCAATTCCCCATACCCAGAAATAACAAAAACTAAAAACCCAGATCCAAAAAAGACTAGATTATCGTGAAAAAACACAGAGAGAAGGAGTGCTAGTGCTTGGCCATGGCAATGGTGGAGATGGGACCACGAAGATGAAAAGAAAGGAGAGAAGAGGAGTGTTGTCCGGTTGGTTTTGGTATTTGGATTGAAAGATATTGAAAAAGGGTGATGGGGTTGGGGTTAGTGCGCATTTTGATAAAAATGGTGATCCCACCAATCATTCACCATGCCCATTGCCACACTCAATCCTTCGTCGGTTGCTCTTTTAGTTTTACGCATTCAGGCCCTTTTCTTCATGTTCCCACGCTCAACTACTTGGCAATAGTGGAAACATCACACCATTATCTTATATAAATACCAAAAAAAAAACCCACCATAAATAATACATAAACATACCAATGAAGTCTTCACAAAGTTACTAATATCGAGATTTTTAAGATCTTGAATATTCATGTTCTAGTTTTATTTTATAAAAAACTTTGATATATAGGCGGTGCAAATTTTATTTTACACAAACCTTTTAATTTTAAAGATTAAGAGTTTAAGTTATAACTTTAAGTCGGAAATTAAGGTTAGTGTTTAGAATCTAGAGTATATGGTTTAAAGTTTAAGAGTTTGTTTTTTAGGGTTGAATGTTAGGAATTTAGAATTTGAGTTTTATAGTGGAAATATACATACTTGTGTAAAATAATAAAGTTTAACTTTTTTATATAAATTATGATAGACTTTATTTAAAGCTTTTTTTTTATTGAAAAGAGAACAAGAATAATATCATATGCCTCATTAAAAAAACCTCCCTAAGCCTAGATGGAGGAAAAAGAGTGCATATGATATTATTTACAAACGAGAAATCAAAAAGAAACAAGCGGTACCAAAACCAATCACGACCATAAAAGTCACACACTAAAACAACACCTCAAGCATTTAGCCTCCATCAAAGGGAAACTCCGCGTCAACAGCATCCTTCAACACAGTCGACATCAACCATTGCGGGGTCTCATCCAAAATCCAGCACTCTAACGGAGCTCCGCGCAAAGCGACCGCAAGGCCATCCGCAACTGCGTTAGCACTGCGAGCAACGTGCATAAAAGCAACCTCCCATCCCCTCGTAAGCATCTCTTGAACAACCACAAAGAGACCATGCCTGGTCGTCGACGGCGCAAACTCCTTAATTCCAGTGATAACCTCCTTACAATCAGATTCAACCAAGATTCGACGATAACCTAACCTCCAAGCATGTCGTAGCCCATTGACCACAGCCCAAAGTTCCGCATTGAACGACGAGCACTTCCCAATATTCCGTGCAAACCCAAAAAGCCACTTGCCCTCACTGTCACGAATGACGCCCCCTACTGCAGCATCCTCCGTCACCAGATTCACAGCACCATCTACATTCAACTTCACCCACCCATACGGCGGCAACATCCATTTAGCAGGCCTCCTAACTGAACCAGCGACAATGGGTACAACGTTTGGCACTCTTAAATTAGCATCATTAACTAGAGAAAGGTACTTACAGCAAGCTATCGCCAACCCCTCTTTTTCAATAAACTCGGCATCAAAAAGAAGTTTGTTACGCCGGTCCCACAACTTCCAGCAAACAATCGCAAAGAGAGCCGGCCAGTGGGAACTATCAACAGCAAACCGTTCCCCTCGCAAATTCATTGAAAACCAATCCATCATTGAGAGTTGATTAAAATTAACCATACGCTCAGGTTTAATCAGATTTACCCAAACTCCTTGAGCTCTCGGACAATCACGCAAAACATGTAAAACATCCTCAGCTCCCGTGTGACAAAGACTACATACATCGCTGGTAGTTAAATGTCTCCTACGCCTCTCCACATTAGTAAGCAAATTACTACGTAACGCCAACCAAACAAAGGATCGAATACGTTGTGGAATTGGAAGCTTCCACAGCACGGACCAAACACTTTCCCGGTTTAAATTACTCTCGCCACTCAACATTGAATACGCCGACTTGACTGAGAACATCAATGTGGAAGTTCCTCGCCATCCCACACGATCAGATCCCAAACTAGCCATCGGAGGAAGAACCGCCAAGATCCGCAACACCAAATCCTCAGGAAGATATTGTCGAAGACGCTCCTCATCCCAACACCCACTGTCATCAGTCAAAGCCACAACCGGGCACGGATCAGGAGGAGGATCCAAAGACACCATATCGATCAAAGGGCCACACGATCCCAGCCAATTATCATACCAAAAATCCACCAAACAACCGTCCCGGATACTCCAAGTAACACCATTACGAATCTCCTCCCAAACATGAGCTATCCCCGACCACAAGCGGGAGCAATTACGGACAAAGATCTCATCGGGAATGACACCCTCCCACTTATATTTAGCCTTTAGAACCCTCACCCATAAATGTTGCGACTCCACTATCATCCTGAAACCCAACTTCATAAGAAAGGCGAGATTGAAATTCTCAATATCCCGAAACCCCGCACCACCACAACGCATCGGCGTTTTCATTACCTCCCATTTCACAAGACTTATACCACGATGCTCAGGAGTACTACCCCAAACAAAGCTACGAATACACTTTTCAATTTCTAAGCAAATACCCTTAGGAAGCCAGGTAGCCTGCATGGCATATATCGGAACCGTCTGTAACACAGATTTTGCAAGGGTAATTCTTCCTGCCAAAGACAAAGAGCGCGTCGGCCAGCTAGATAGATGATTGCGAACCTTCTCCAACAAATACCCATAGGTAGCCTTCGTAACACGATGATGCAACAAAGGAATGCCGAGATACTTACCTAAATCCTGCACTTCCAAATAGCCAAACCCATCCACAATAGCACGTTTGGCCGTCGGGCAAGTGTTACGCGAGAAGAAAATCTTAGTCTTGGCAGCACTAACTTTGTGCCCAGAAGCATTGCAAAAATTTTCCAGAACTCTACGGATAATAGCCATTTGCTGGATGGAGGCTTCTGCAAAAAGAACCACATCGTCTGCGAAAAAAAGATGAGACAATCCCGGACCATTCCTACACAAACGCACTTGCGCCCACTCACCTTGTTCTATACACATATCAATTGCCTGAGATAATCGTTCCATGCAGAGAACAAAAATATAAGGAGAGAGCGGGTCACCTTGTCGGATACCCCTAGTCGGTTTGAAAGAAGGCGTTAATTCTCCGTTCCACAGAATTTGAGTAGACACCGTAGTGATACAGTCCATGATCAAACGTCGTAGACCAGAAGGCATACCAATGTCACACAACGTATCCGCGATGAAATCCCACTCAAGTCTATCATAGGCTTTCTCAAGATCAATCATAATAGCCATAAGCCCTTTACTCCCAGATTTCCTTCGCATAGAATGGATCGCTTCCTGAGCAATGATCACATTGTCCATAATACAACGACCGGGAACAAAACTAACCTGCGTAGGCGACACCCAGTGAGGCAAAAATGGTTTTAATCTGTTAACAATCACCTTGGAAAGCACCTTGTATACAACAGGGCATAGGCTTATAGGTCTAAACTGATTAACAGATACAGGCGATGGACCCTTCGGAATCAAAACCACTACAGTGCGATTAAGGCTTTCCGGCGTTCGATCACCACGAAAGCATCCTTGAACAAAATCAACAACACTTTGTCCCACAACTTCCCAATTCCTTTGGAAAAACATGGCATGGAGACCATCCACACCCGGAGCCTTGAGCGGGCTCATCGCAAAAAGGGCGCCACGAACCTCATCCACAGAGACATTTACCCACAAGCTACGCAACTCCCACTGCTCAAGCCTCACAAACCGGTTTCGGACACTCCAATCATCCAAAGCAACAAAAGAAGACGTGAACAAAGATTGGAAATATTGAACAACCCCATCCCGAATCCTTCCAGCGTCATCGCACCATTCCCCATCCGCTAGTTGCAACATAGTAATCAAGTTACGACGCTTCCTAGCCTTTGTCACACGGTGATAGTACTTAGTGTTACGATCGCCATTATTAATCCAATCACACCGCGATCGTTGAAACCACAGACTCTCCTCTTGTTGGAGCACCACATCAAGCTCGTTTTTGAGCTCACTTTCGAGATCCTGTAAGCTAGAAACTGCTGAGAAATCATTGATCCGCTCAACACCCTTAATATGTGCTAAAAGCTTAGCCTTTTTTCTATGGATAATCCCAAAAGTCTCAAAATTCCAATCCCGCGCAAGCTCCTGAAATTTATGCATTTTATCCACCACCGAAACCCCATGACTCCAAGCCTCCTCCACCACACTACTAAAACTCGGATCAGCTTGCCATGCCGCGAGGTATTTAAATGTGCTAGCCTTGGATTGCTAAATCCCAGCGTCCGCCATTAAGAGAAGAGGTCGATGATCCGACCCAAGGCGAGGAAGATGATGAACTACGGAACGTGGCCATTTATCACACCAAGCATCGTTCCCCACACACCTATCAAGACGTTGAAAAAGGGAACCCCATTTCCATGTAAAACGAGGCCCCTGATAACCCAGATCCGAAAGATTAGCCTTGTCCATAAAATCAGCGAACTGTCTACAGCTTCCACCCCTTCTACTCGAGCCCCCCAACCTTTCCGAGGAAGAGATGATCGCATTAAAGTCACCCCCAAGCACCCAGGGAATATCCTCATCCGGGACTAGAGAAAGTAACTGCTCCCATAAACCTTTTTAATGTAAGACATATTTGTTTTTATCATTTATAAAACCTTTTTAATCATGTATGTTAAGATATATACAAGGGCAGAGCCACCCTTTAAATTGGGGTGTCTCATGACACCCCAAAATTTTTGGAAAACCTATTTTTTCTATATAATTTGTATATAAAAAATTAAAAATATGGACAAATGACACCCCTTTATGAATAAAATGACACCCCTTTATAAATAATTAATCATCTTTAAATATCGTTGAAAAATGACACCCCTTAAATATATTTCTAGCTCCGCCCCTGGATATATATCTTAGGAAAAAGTTTTAAATATGTTAGAAGTTTTTGTATTATTTAAAAATTTAAAATTTGATCTCTATACTTAGTTTTGTGACATTAAGTCTTTGCACTGATTTTCTTTGAAAATCTTAGTCCCTCCACTATTTTTTTTTACTTTTATTGTTAATTTTTGACCTAACACTAACAGCTTAAAAAAGGCAAAATAACTTTTTTATTACTTTAGTTTATAATATTTTAATCCATTTGACCATTTAAAATTGTCATTTCTAAATATTAAGGGTCAAATCGATAAAAATTATAAATGTAGAGATTAAAAATTAATTTTTACCTTTTTTATTGTTGTCATGTCAGAAGTTAAATATAAAATTTAACCTAATTTAGGAAAAATCGAGGTTTTAAAATAAAAAACAGTACACGAATTCAATATCGCAAAATTAAAATATAAAAATTAAGACATCCATTAATTACTTTAGTGGTTAAGAATGTTCATGTTGTCTCATTTTATATGAGTTCTAATCTCAATATTTGTGATAGAAATATAATTACGTCTCTAATTAATAAATAATAGGGTAAAGTATGTCAGGTACCACCGAACAATAGGGTATGACATGTTTTTACCATCAACCTTTCAATTGGTCCAAACTTATCACCAAATTTTATTTTTCGACTCGTTTATACCACCCTGCCATTAAATCGTTAACTCCGTGATGACATGGACGCTGCACCAAAACGAGATTGTTTTGCTAGAGAAAAATATGTGAAATTGTGCACTCAATGTGATTCAAACCTAACAGACCTTAAGCACCAAAGACAACCTCCTAACCACCAAGTCAACCTAATATTTTTGAATTATTTTTAGCACAAATAATATATATTCCAAACTGTAGTTTGTCATACAAATATATTATTTCTAATATAAAAATATTGAAATATTGATATACATATATTAATACATAAATAATAAATTAAATGAAAATATATAAATATTTTTATATTATTAATAATATTAAATATATAAATAGATAAATATATTATTATAAAAACTAAAAGACTAATTTTTAAAACAAAATTTGTTTAAAAAATATAAAATTCGACAAAACTTAATCTCTAAACTCATAAACCCTAACCCTAAACTATAAACTTTAAACCTTAAAATTTTATTCATAAACAAATAATATTAAAATATATAAACAAATAATATATTATTATAAAAACTAAAAAATTGATTTAAAAAATATAAATTTTTTAAAATTTACGAAAAGACACAAAAATTCACCAAAATCTTAAACCCTAAACTCCAAAGATTTAAGATTTGGGTGAATTTTTGGGTCTTTTCGTAAATTTTGAAAATTTTATATTTTTTAAATCATTTTTTTAGTTTTTATAATAATATATTATTTGTTTATATATTTTAATATTATCTGTTTATGAATAAAATTTTAGGGTTTAAAATTTATAGTTTAAGGTTAGGGTTTATGGATTAAGATTTTGTCGAATTTTAAATTTTGTCATTGTGTATACAAGAAAATCCCGCTGGAAGACACACCCACTAAAATTATGTGTGCGTCACAGGTCAATCCGAATTTTTAGGGCAAAGACTTAAAAACCAAAAAGACAATATATATATATATATATATCGAAAACTAAATGAGAAGCTATATTTTAAGGTTTGAATAGTACGGAAGCCCGGCAAATATATAAAATGAAAGGCCTACCGCACAACAACTATCGTTACTTTATATCAACCGACTCTCCTCCATCAACTAAACTTTGCAAGTTGCAACCACCTTACCAACAATTTCCCTTTTTTTTATTCTTTCTTTTATTACCTCTTTTGTTTATTAATTCAAACTTTATATCAACCCCATCTATTTTAGTAGAGCGATATATTAAATCCCTTAGGCCTTAAATAATATCAAGATTTTAAATTTTTACAATATTTTATTTAAAATAATTAATTAATAAATTTTAATATATGTAAATATACAAAAATTAATCATTACTCCATATTCTAAATCTAGTATCTTCCCTCAAGCTAAGGGTCCATTTTGTAGAGTTTCTCTATTGTTTAAATTTTTATTTTTATCAACAATCAGTTGATTTAGTGGGATGAGACATTAGTTCCTTTAAGTAAAGTTAGGAATTTAAATCTTAACATTGTGAATGGAGCAATTGGGTTGAGAGAATCGCCTCATAATAAGTCTCTACAGTACACATTCTAAAATAATCGTTAATAGATTAGATATTGGTCGTTAAACCAAATTTTTTTTAGTAATTTCTAAAATAAGGTACATTTAAACTTATATACATGACAAGTAACAACGATATTTTTGTTGGATATGAATAAATTTCATTGAATTTTATATCAAACGGTCGATTTTGGATAATTAAATTTAGAGGGGGATGCATCATGCATGGAGGGTGAGCCGAGAAGAAAATGAAAGCGTACCTTGTTTTCTCGACATTAAAGATTTTCCAACCAAAACAAAACTGTGGGTCGAATCCATTTTAAATCAAGCTGAGACAAAGTGTCTTTGTTTATTATATTTACTTGGATCTAATTCGACTTAATATATGAACTTACTATTTAATTCAAGTTCGATTCATACAAAGTTAGAAATTTGAACTTGATCCAACACGTTAATATTTAATATCTTATTATTAAATTTTTGTCATATACATAATGTAAATAAAAGAATGATTAATATCCTATACACCGGTTGAAATTGAAAGTTTCCACAAGCGCCTTAATTTTAGGGTAAATGAAATTAGTTTAGGGTACAAGATTTAGGGTTTTAGGTACATGAGGTTAGAATTTAGGGATAATTGTTTTAATTTAAGGGTTAGGGTTATAATTTAGGGTTTATAGGTTAAAACCTAAATCCTCACCACATTACCCTAAAACTAAATCCTAACCTATAAACCCTAAATTATAACCCTAAACCTTAAATTAAAACAAGTATCCCTAAATTCTAACCCCTACACCTAAAACCTTAAACCTTATACCCTAAACTAACTCCAGATACCCTAAAACTAAGGCGCTTGTGGAAACTTTCAGTTTCCACCGCCTGTGTATAGAATATTTATCCATAAAAGAAAGAGTAATTATTTTATGCATAAGCGCTTGTGGAAATTTTGTTTATACAGACGATTTGGTTTTAGCGTTTAAGGATTTTGTATAGAATCTAATATTAGGGGTTTCAGTGTACGAGTTTTAAATTTAAAGGGTATGGTTATAATTTAGAATTTATGGTTAAAATTTAAACTATAGGGTTAAAATCTAAATACCTAATTATATTACCCTAAATTCTAACAACGAAGCTTAAATCATAAACCACTGCACTCAAAGCCCTATAGCCTAAACCTTAAATTGAGTCCTTAAACCCTAAAACTAAAATGTTTGTGAAAACTTTTCGTTTCCACCGCTAGTATATGAGATATTTTGCCTAAAAAATATTTTATATAATAATTATTATTCAATATACTAACGCTAGAAACTAAAAGTTTCTGCAAGTGCCTTAGTTTTAGGGTTTAGGCTTATATGTTTAAAATTTAAGAATAATTATTAGAATTCATGGTTTAGGGTTATAACTTAAAGTATATAGGTTAAAACTTAAATTCTCATCATATTACCCTAAAAACCCTAAATTCTAACCCTGAACCTTAAATTTTAAATCCCTACACCCTAAAATAATTCTTTGAACCCTAAAAATAAGGCACTTGTAAAAACTTTTAATTTTTATCATTAGTGTATTGAACTGGGCCTTGCTCAACTCATTTAAATCTTGAGTCAAACTCAAGTTCGACCCAAGTCAATTCAAATCGAGCGTTGACTGAGTCGAGTTTGAACTGCTCGTGAACTGCTTAACTCAATTAGCACCCTATATTTAACATTAAACCCTTAAATTATAAATCATAATCTAAACCCTAGATTTGGAATCATAAAACATAAACCCCTAAATTCTAATATATAAAATAAACTAAAGCCCTAAAATAAATATGCTTGTGTAAACTATAAACATAATGCATTAAATATTTTTTTCAATTACTATTTAAAGAAAATGATATTTTGATCATTTCCAACTAAACTGACAAAACGATTAACTCGTGACACTAACTCAATCAAAAATTAATAATAAATATCGATTATTTAGGCTACTTTATTTACTCATCATTTAGCTGAGATTGAGTGTGACATAGGGAGAAAAGTAGAAGCAGAAATTAGTGCAGGCGTGCTCGTGGACCGTGGCAGCATTGAACCCACTAATGGAGCCTTCTCCTTCAATATTGTTGGTTCAATATATATTATTAAATAAAAACTGGGTTTTTAATACCAAAAGCCAAAAGAGCAGGAAACCTGTCCCTTTCTTTCACTTTCTGCATCTAAGATTATTATACTGCCGGCTTCTGCTGCATAATATTGCACTAAACATGGAAAATGCAGTGGAGAGGTAATTATAATTATGCAAAGCAATAAGCATAGGTTGATTAGAAGGTATCAATAGCCATATAATTATACAAAAACAATTAAAAACATATACAACTGATTGAAATATAATACAACTTTGGGTGATTAAGGATGGCATCATCTTTGCCTAATCAGTTTCTTAATGAAAACTTTCCCACTTGGGTCCGCCTGACAAAACGGATTAAGCAAATTAAACAAGTGAATGCATCATTTGCAGAACAACTGGTTATTCACGAAATGTCGAAACAAAGAGCGCTTTCCTTGCTCACTTTGTTAACTATGCCAACTCTCCACATAGAGCATAAACCAGATAAATGTACATGGGTATAAGACATATCTAGGAATGTGAACTTGTAAGCAAGAAAGTGAACTCTTGTTGTAAACCTATTTTAGACTTCTTTTAGCAGTAAATGATACTGCTTTTTTCTAGTGGACCAACTTCATAATCGTCAAAGAGACGTGTTATTTCAAATGAATATGCATGATAAATCTAACCATTTTCTCCCTCGTTTTGACTTTCCTTTGCTTGTGAAATCCTGACGAGCAGAACCGTTAGATGTTGTTGAATCTATCAACCAACTCCATCAGAATCCAGGTATGCGTTTCAACCAGGATGACCAACTCTAGTACTCTACCATAGCCAGTTTTTCATTTTCAGAGTACCTGATTCATGCAAAAAGCTAGGGTTCATATCTATCCAGCCAAGAAAAGTACATTTAGTAAATAAGAAATATTTATTTTTTGTTTGAGGGGTTGTATTTAGTTTAGAGGTTGAACTACATGTACGTGAGAACATGGATCAAGACAGTGAAAATAGTAACTACTCCGGTTTTTGTTCAATAGCCAACACCATTCAATCCTTGCATGCATTTTAACCAAGATTGAAAATAAGGCCATAAATTAGGCTGAAAGATTTGAATGACTTGCTAACACCTAATCTTTCATATTTTTATCTACACAAGCTAAAAAGAAGATTGAAAAAGTGAACATTTTTATCTACGTGAGCTATGCTACTATTAAATTCCCCAAGGAATTATAAACCTATTCTAAAGGAATTATATACCTATCTGTGTTGCCACTGAAAACAATGGCTACTTTACTTGAATCAAATTATGATGTTGCATGAGAAAAAAAGATGTATAGCAGTAAAAAAGCTCTAAGTGTTCATGAAGAGGAAGGCCAAATGATGCAAGTATATACCAGAAGATTAGACTTGCTTCGTAAGTTTAGGCTTTTGATCATATGAACTTCTGATTACACAATACGATTGGAACACAATTTACGCAATATGTTAGCGAACAATCTACGATCACAATGATTCAATGAGTGCTTAATGTTTTTGCTTTTGTTTGTGAATTACCAGCTAGATGAAATTATCCTTATAGATCAGTGCTAGGTTAGGTTGATTCCTTCATCTTTGAAGCTTTGCCCTCTTCATGTATAGGGGTATAACTGAAGCACGTACAATGTATAATGGATGAGCTATAGTTTAGTTGGATTAGAAGAAAAGAATGGATTATAAAGAAACCTTAATTATTCTACTAAAAAAGAAGCATTTGGTGCAAGCCTAAGGATACCTTACTAAAGCAGGATATAACCTACAGAAATTCTCGTTTCTGAGCATCACCAAGTTAAGCCATTATTCACGGTTTCGTAGAAAAACAGTGGCTGAGGTGATGTAGAAAGACCAAAACATTTATGGTAGTCTCATAATTACATTGATTTCAATGATGTAATAGCAATGAGGTTTAGGTATAGTTTCAGGGTACTGGTAGCATTAGTAGGAGAGCAGAATTTTTTTCTAAGCTAATTCCGAAATGAAACACAAACCTTCAGAATATGAGATAAATTGCAAAGGTGTTACTCTAGAGAATGATGAAAGGGCACATGCATTGCCCTCTATGGTATTCATGGTATATGATGGAGCTTTATGAAGGTAGTCTTTACTTTTAATTTTAACCTAAGATCATCTATGTATATAGGTGCAACACTAGACAAGTTGGAAAATCAAGGGTGGGGAGAGGAGAGTATAGGGGTAGTTCATTTCATCTTTTTCAACTAACTTGGAAGGGAAAATATAATCATGGATTCAAAGAGGTATGTCAGTGTTGTTGCAGCCTTGAAAGCCTTTGACGACACGCACTAAAACCATTGATCCTTTGGCTAGCCACCAATTTTTCAAAATTATGACAGACTCTACAACACTATTTAACCCCCAAACCAACAATATGATTCTTCAATGGGAGACAATGGCTACTTATCATCTTCAATCCTTCTGGGGCCTATCCCTTGTAATTTCACTTTCTTTCGTTCACACAACGTCCACATCTCATGTAATTAAAGTGCTTCTTCCTTTTCTTTTCTTTCACTTAAACAACAATCTCAATATCTGATTAATCTCATGTTGTTTATTTGAAAACTGGGTCGTGTTGTTTTAACCATGCAGGTTTACATAGTTTATTTAGGGACCAACCAATTTCATGACCCCATCCTTACTTCCAAGTTTCATATTCAAGTGCTCTCTGATGTGTTTTCCAGGTTTTTTTACCATGTCTTGTATGATAAGCATGTTTTTTGACTCTACAATTTCCTCTCTAACGTAAATTTCTTTCAGTGAAGAAGATGCCAAGCAGTCCATCCTCTATAGCTACAGCAATAGTTTCTCAGGCTTTTCCGCAAAGCTCAATTCATCTCAAGCAACCACCTTAGCTAGTTAGCTACCTTTTCTAAACTATATATATAAAGCTTGCTAGTTCCTGAAGTAAATTTCTAAGTAAGAAATGTTTTGATAGAAGAAAATATTGCATGCAGGGATGGACAAAGTTGTATCAGTCTTCCGGAGCAAGACACTAAAGTTGCACACAACAAGAAGCTGGGATTTTCTTGGCCTTACTCTGGATGAAACCCGAGTTATTCCCGTGCAGTTCACCTACGGTCACGACGTAGTTGTTGGGATCTTTGATACAGGTATTCAATCAGCATATGTAAATTCCTTTGTGTATATATATCAAGTTCAAAGAAACTCTTTCCCTGCAGTAGTTAGTAGCTTAATTCTTTATGCAAATTAAACAAAGGTTATAGTTGTATAAAGGAAAGAGAAATAGAGACGGTTGGATCCTATCTTACATGCCTATAATGTCTTTTCTATCTTTAAGGAATATGGCCAGAAAGTGAAAGTTTCCAGGAAAAACCTGTCATGGAAGCAATTCCATCATCTTGGAAAGGAGTATGCGTTGAAGGAGAAGAGTTTGAACCTGCAATAGTGTGTAACCGCAAATTAATTGGTGCACGTTACTATCTGAAAGGTTTTGAAGAAGAGTATGGGCCTCTGAACATGAGTGGTAACCCTGAATATAGATCAGCGAGAGACTTTCTTGGTCATGGAACGCACACCGCTTCCACAGCAGCTGGGTCTATAGTAAACGGTGCAAGCTTCTTTGGCATTGGCCAAGGCACTGCTAGAGGTGGAGCACCTCGAGCTAGGGTTGCAGTATACAAAATATGCTGGGGCTTGAATCTTGTAGGGACCTGCACTGAAGCTGATATTTTAGCAGCTTTCGACGATGCTTTGCATGACAGGGTTCATGTAATCTCGGCCTCCTTTGGTGCAACGCCTCCTTTGTCCCCATTCTTCGCATCAAGTGCGGATATCGGCTCATTCCATGCAATGCAACTTGGTATTACCGTAGTATTCTCTGCAGGAAATGATGGTCCAGAGCCATCTCTAGTCCAAAATGTTGCACCATGGTCCCTTTGTGTAGCTGCTTCAACTATTGATCGAAGTTTTCCAACTGAAATAGTCCTCAACAGTAACTTCTCCATGATGGTAACATACGTGATCTTTTGCCAAAACTTATAATTCCTAAATGAAACTGGTTTTTATTAGAATACACAGAGATTTAGCACAAGCCAATAACAATGTTCAATGCTTAACAAAATAGAAACGGTTGAAAAAATGCCAAAATCAAACATAGAGACAAAGTTCCCAAAGATAATCCATAATCCTGCCATGATGTGTTTGAGAGCAAAACCAAATACAAAAAACACTTGTCAATCCCATTCACCAGATAGCAAGAACATAAGATCAAACCAGACA
Source organism: Hibiscus tridactylites (assembly GCA_958450335.1). NCBI lineage: Eukaryota > Viridiplantae > Streptophyta > Magnoliopsida > Malvales > Malvaceae > Hibiscus > Hibiscus tridactylites. The sequence continues at coordinate 12,372,255 of OY288289.1, read as the reverse complement.
TTCAATAGGAGAACCGAGATTCGATCATCATCTAAAGCATTGCATAAGTTGGTGCAATGAACATTAAACACCAACTTGTTCCAACCGTTCCAATTATCTACTGCATGCATATTGTATTACTTGTACTGATTTATTCTTAATTCCTAGGGACAAAGCATAATCAGCAAAGAAATCAAAGGAAAACTGGTGAATGCAGTCAGTTATTTTGTTGATGGGTGAGTGATATGTACTAATGTTGTATGCAACAGTACAAAGAGCTAATCATTTGACAAAATTATTTGTGTCTAAGTTCTCTTACATCGTATTACGACGTGTTGTATTTTATATTCAGTGTGTGCAGCTTGGGGAACTGGAAACAAAGACTAGCTACTGGGAGAGTAGTCCTATGCTTTTACACTCCAGGCCTAGTGTACGAAATAGCACAAGCAGCGGTCAAGAGAGCAAACGGATCGGGTTTGATATTTGCAGAACCCTTTACCAAGCCGATCGCAGATGTCGATGATAATATCCCTACAGTGCACGTTGACATCAGTCAGGGGACTATGATCGGAAACTATCTAGCGGAATCCCGCAAGTAAAAAATTCATCTGACTCGACCAAAAAAACAGATATTACATGCATCCTTATTCTCCCTTTTTTAACATATATATTGTAAATATGTCTTCAAATGATTTCCTGTCACGATCAAACAGAAAGGGTTCTAACATGAAAGCTGTGTTGAATTTAGGCTACCTGTAATTCGGATATCACCGAGTAAAACAATCATCGGAAAGTCACCTGCACCAGCCATTGTGTACTTTTCTTCTAGAGGGCCAAGCACAATATCACCCGACATTCTCAAGGTAAGTATGGCACAAACATTCTAATAGATTTGATTGCAATTTGTAATGCTGTGGCTTTTATGTAACTGCAGCCAGACATCACTGCTCCAGGAATCAATATATTAGCAGCATGGCCTCCACAAACTCCTCCGACTTTGCAGCCGAGCGACGACCGCTCGGTGCGGTGGAATTTTCAGTCGGGAACATCGATGTCATGTCCTCATGTTTCGGGAGTCGTCGCACTTCTCAAATCTGTCCATCCAGAGTGGTCACCAGCTGCCATTAGATCTGCTATCATGACCACAGGTACAAAAATAAACAAGGTCAATGGCATGAATAAAGCATTGATGTAAATAGCAATGACAAAATTGACAATGTTTTTGTTTTGCTATTTTACCAGCTTATACGAGAGACACGACCGAAGACACCATTCTTGCCGGTGGATCAACGGCCGGTTCGACCCCTTTCGAGATGGGTGCAGGCCACATAAATCCATTAAAAGCAGTTGATCCAGGACTTATTTACGACATGAAAACCAGTGATTACATCCTCTTCCTCTGCAACATCGGATACACCGAACAACAAATAAAAAGAATCGTTCTCCCCTGTCCCGGTGTCGACACCAGCTGCCGGAACGTGCACGAAACAAACGCAAACATTAACTATCCATCCATTAGCATCCCAAATCTCCAATACCCCATCACCATCAAAAGGACGGTAACAATCGTGGGATGGCGGAGGACGGCGGTTTACTTCGCCGTGGCCAATGAGCCCGACGGAGTGGAAGTGGTGATATGGCCTCGGGTGTTGATTTTTTCCCATTCGAAGCGAGAAATGTCTTATTACATCACGTTGAAGCCACTGAAGAAGTCGGAAGGAAGATACGATTTTGGTGAAATAGTTTGGTCGGACGGTTTCCATTTTGTTCGAAGTCCAATCGTCGTCCTCGTCAACAACTCCGGTGATGATTTCACAGTCCGTTCTGCCATTTAAGACCTTATTTCCGAGCTTCAGTCCCCCTCCCCCCCATTAAAATCACTTAGCCGATTAATAAAGGTGAAGCCTTTGAAGAAGTCTTCTTCTTTAAACATGGGGGCTCTGTTTTTTCAGTAATAAAAATGAATAATTCTATGGGTATTGCTTTGCTTTTCCTCTGGTTCGGATCAAACCCATGGTATTTGTGGATGTTTGCTTTGTCCCACTGATTTAACGTTGGTGTTTGTTGACAGACCAGACAGCCGCCATGTCTGAGACCGAGGAGCCGAGGGAGACAATAGATCTTTTAGCGGTTCAAAATCTGTATTGAGAACTGAGAAAAGCTCTCTTTTTTCTATAAAGTTTCGCGTATGTGTTGTGAGATTAATTACACATTTCATCCCTCTATTTTATGAAAATGACTAATCATTTTGTTTTTAATTTGTTAGAACTCGATCTTCTTAGTTTATGAAAAATAAAAAAAAATAGTCTAATTGTTAATAAATGTATGAACTTTTTTTTGACCAAATATAAATGTATGAACTTGAATTGCTAATTTTTATTAATTTGTAACATGTAAATTATTATTATTAGTTTCCAAAAAAAATGGTTGAATTGTAGATTTACACGCCAACGACCTGATTGTTTGGTTGATACATTTTTCTTCCTTATTTTCCATGTCACTTTAGTTAAAAGATAAGTTATGCTGCTTATTATTATTAATAAACACGCGCATTATAAATAAAATTATTTGAATTTAAATTTTAAATTAAAAACCATATTATCTTTTTCATTGAGATCATTTCTTAAGGTCTGATCTGATCTTACCTAATTTTAGTTTATTTATTTTACAAAGGGAGATATGAAATTAATTTAAATGAGAAATGCATTTATTTATTGGTAGAGAATAAAGTATTAGAAATTCAACCTTGTGTAGTAAGCAAAAATAAAACAAATTCTACTAAGATAGCTTAATAAAAATGTAATTGTAGGAAATCTTATTAATTATTCGTCGTTCAAATAATAAAATCTTACATTACAATCAAATGAACCAAATATAATAATACAACATACCTTGAAATATGCTAAGTAATATTATATTTCTAAAATCTTAATTTCAAACGTAATATTTATATTTCATGAACCAAACATCCATTGATGTTTAACAGTGTCATCTAATTGATACACATTCTTAATTTTTGTAAAGTACGAAGATTGATAGATTAAAGTATAAGGACTACATCATAATTTTTGTAAAGTGAAAGATGAAAATCACAATTAGACCTAGTTGTTGACCTTGGCTTTTGCACTCTGGAAATTCCGGTTGTCCCTTTTTTTCATGGGTCAAAATAACAATAACCTCGTAATCCTGCAAAAGCCCCATGACTCGTGTCAATTGTCCTATTCAAAAAAAGACTCGTGTACAGCAAATTGTCAAATCAAAATCAAATTGTATTTGCCATAAAAATTTAATAAAAATAGAGAAAAGTACACATATGTCATCAAACTATGAAAAGATAACATTTTGAACAACTAATGTTTTAAAAGCTATAAAACTGTCACTAAATTTAATAAATTATTATAAAATAAACATCAAATTTATCAAACTATTATAAAAATATTAAATTAATTTAATTGTTTTACTATTTTATAACATCCCGCGATTATTTCATAATAATTCGAGCAGTTTATAATTTTTAAAATTAATAGTCAAAATGATATTTTTTTATAATTCAGCGACTATTAATGTACTTTACCCATAAAAATAAATAAGATAAACTACATAAATAACCTTTCAACTAGAGACTGTTTTTTGTTGAGTCTCCGACCATAAAAAGTTATAAAATATTCTTTTGACATAAAAAAATAACAAGTTGGTTAAGTGTCTTAAAAGAATTAGCGACTGTTGACGTGTTAATCAAGAAAAATGGCAAAATATCTTATTTAGTCATTCATATTGATACATTCAATCAATTTAATTATAATTTAATAAAATTTGTCTTGGCAAGGCATTGGTGCGTAGGACTGAAGTTGTTGGAGCGCACGGGGACGAGCGTCGAAAAATGTGGGTTGATCGAACGAGCGAGTAGAGTAAGACATGAAGGTCGTTGGACTGAATGAAAGCCGAACAGAGTGTCATTGGAGCAGGGATACAGTGTCAGAGTGAAGAGTTAAGTTGATAGAATGAGTAAAAAACGAGAACTAAATTTATTAAAAAATTTAAATTTTTTTGAATAAATTAAATATAAGAAATAAATGGGTTATTATTTATTTTTTTTGTTAACCATCGGTATGTCACATCATCCGCCATCAATTTCTTACGGTACAATACCTACTTGTTACATTTATTACGCCGTTGATTCTTTAGTAATTTTTCATAGTTGATGACTCAACCAAATATATTTTATAGTTCAGGGACTATTTATGTAGTTTACTCAAATATATATCAAATCCACCCACGATTTTGCTTGTGAAAGGAACATGTTCCTGCTTTCCGTTAACAAGTGATTCCCGTCTTGCTCGTGAAGCCACACCAAAACCAAACCAACAAAGGCCATTTTTCTTATTCTTTAATTTATTAATTTCATTTTTTTATTCAATTTTTTCCACTAAATAAATACTAAAACAGAGTCGTCTTCTCTCCTACTACGCTTTCTCTCTTCTGGGTCTCATCTAAATTTTCAACCTTTACTCCGTTGATCATAAAAAAAAAAGATCCTTTTTTACAGAGCTAAAAGAAGAAGAAAAAATGGAAACGAATAACAATCATGGAGGGGTTTCTTTTGAAACGGAGAAGAAACCCAAGACGAAGATCGTTTGCACGCTGGGTCCTGCATCGAGGTCGGTCCCCATGGTGGAGAAGCTGCTGAGGGCCGGCATGAACGTCGCTCGTTTCAACTTCTCCCATGGATCTCACGAATACCACCAGGAAACCCTCGATAATCTCAGGGCCGCCATGCTCAACACCGGTATTCTCTGCGCCGTCATGCTCGACACCAAGGCTCGTCTTCCCTTTAAACCCTTTTCTTTTAATCTAAAGTCAAAACCTTTACTTGCACTTAACTCTGCTTCTTTTCTTGGATAAATGGATCCGACTTCTTGTTCCCGTCATCTGTATGATCATAGATCTACGTTTAAATATGTATGCTTCAATGGTTTGCTTAGCAACAATCAAAGTGTTTGATGATATGCTTCAATGGTATATTTATGCTGCACATTTATTAGCCACCGTTACTATTCTTAAGATCTTTTTTTGTCCGAATTTGAAACTTACATGGAAATCTTTGTTTTGTCTAAAGATAGAGTATAGGAAGAGTTCTTTGTATTATCACAACCAATGTCCATGAAGCTGATCAATTGTAGCTGCTTTGTATGTAAACTTTCAGGGTCCTGAGATCCGAACCGGTTTTTTGAAGGATGGGAAAGTTCAGCTCAAACAGGGTCAAGAAATCACCATTACAACCGACTACACGATAAAGGGTGATGAGAAACTGATAAGTATGAGTTACAAAAAGTTGGCTGAGGATGTCAAACCAGGGATGGTCATACTTTGTGCAGACGGTACAATCTCGTTTACTGTCTTGTCTTGTGACAAAGAAAAGGGTCTGGTTTACTGTCGATGTGAGAATTCTGCAATGCTTGGTGAGAGGAAGAATGTTAATCTTCCCGGGGTTGTCGTTGACCTCCCGACCTTGACTGAAAAGGACAAGGAAGATATCTTGCAATGGGGAGTTCCGAACCAAATCGACATGATTGCTCTTTCTTTCGTTCGAAAAGGATCAGATCTCATTGAGGTCCGCAAGCTGCTTGGGAAGCATGCTAAGAATATTCTTCTCATGTCGAAGGTATGTTTGAAGTATTTCAGATATGACTTGTAGCTGGGTGTTTTTGAAGAAGAAAATCATATAATAGTGTGATCCAATGATGATAATTTCTTAGGGAGGAAGATTTGTCTAATGCATGCCTATCTAATGTAGGCAGGGTTAATATTTTATGAAGCCGTCGTGATAGTCTTTTCCCCCCTTTGAAATGATATTGCAGGTCGAAAATCAAGAAGGGGTAGCAAATTTTGATGACATCCTTGCAAATTCAGATGCATTTATGGTGGCACGAGGCGACCTCGGAATGGAGATTCCAATTGAAAAGATATTTCTAGCACAGAAAGTGATGGTTTACAAGTGTAACATCCAAGGAAAACCTGTTGTCACTGCAACACAAATGCTTGAATCCATGATAAAGTCTCCCCGGCCAACCAGGGCTGAGGCCACTGATGTTGCCAATGCAGTTCTTGATGGCACAGACTGTGTGATGTTAAGTGGTGAAACTGCAGCTGGAGCTTACCCGGAACTTTCCGTTCGGACCATGGCCAAAATATGCGTAGAAGCAGAAAGCACTCTTGACTATGGAGATGTCTTCAAAAGGATTATGGAACACTCACTGGTGCCAATGAGTCCGTTAGAAAGCCTGGCTTCTTCAGCTGTTAGAACCGCAAATTCAGCAAAAGCAGCTCTTATATTGGTCCTAACCAGGGGAGGAAGTACCGCAAAGCTGGTGGCCAAGTACAGGCCCGGAATTCCCATTTTATCCGTGGTCGTCCCCGAGGTCATGACCGATTCATTCGATTGGTCATGCAGTGATGAAAGTCCAGCAAGGCACAGCCTAGTCTATCGCGGTTTGATCCCGGTTTTATATGCTGGATCTGCCAGAGCTTCTCATGAAGAGACAACCGAGGAAGCTTTGGAGTTTGCCGTGCAGCATGCCAAGGCAAAGGGACTCTGCCGTAAAGGGGATTCAATCGTTGCTCTGCATCGTATCGGAACTGCATCCGTGATCAAGATCTTGACCGCAAAGTGAGTGAGTCCCGGTTAAACATTAAAACTGAACGTTTTTTTTTTCTCTACGAAACTATGATTCTTATGGACAGGTGATCTGGTTTTGATCCTTCAAACTACCTTTTCTGTGTTTTCTGTTGTAGTTGAAAGTATATGGATCCGAACTTCTGACCTTGTTTAATTGATTAGTGTTCCATTCCACTGGACCAACTTGTTATTGGTATTTGATCTTATTTGATAGTACATTTATTATATTGATCCCTTTAATAGTAAGGGGTTAATTCGAATCGATCAATATATTAAAGGGGCTTGTGAGATACTTGTACCTTTGCTGTTTGATGCTGCGGAGGTTGTTTTACTTTTAAAACAAGGGTAAAATGTACGTATTCCATATAAATGGTTTACTTTTTAAAAATATATAATTTAAAGCTTTTCTCTAAGTTGTTGGTTTAAAATTCAGTAGTAGTAAAATTTTCTTCCTAAGTAGAAATTGTTTAAAAAATATATAATTTAATCACTTAATTTAAAAGTGTTACAAACAAATTATTATATTATTAAAATTAAAACGGATATATAATGTGATATTATATAATAATAATTTTAACTCTTAAATTTATACACTCGATCAATTTAATTATAATTTAAAATTTAACCCATTTTGTTGAGATATGGTCAAATTAAATGTGTCCATACAACCAAAATAACAATCAAATAATAGTATTATACTATAGAAATAAGTTCCTTAAAAAACCATCAGTTAGATAATTGCAAGAAAAAAGTAATACAATGTTTTTTTTTTGAGAAAAATAAGTAATTTAAAAGAAGAATGAATATTAAATTAATATATATTTTAAATATGTATGGTTGAATTTATTAAAAATAAAATAATTAAAAAAATTGTTTATATTCAAACTAATAAGCAATGATTTTAGAGGTATATTTTACCCTTAAAACGAGATGAGAATGAATGTTAAGTTTTCTTTTCTTTTTTTGTGTACAAGGAATCAAGGTGAGCCTTCGGTCGAGTCGAGTAAACAAAATTGAATTATTTAACTTGACGCGTTATATTTTATAATTCAAATTCTATTTAAAAAAATCGAGTCAAGTTTTTAAGTTCCTATACAAATTTAATTGTAATTATTTATCGTATTATAGTACGGTTTAATTCTAATTTAAACAACTTTTTCTAATTATATAATATATGCATCTATATATTTATATTTTCATATGTTGCATATATTTTTTTATACTAGTAAATATATATATATATATATATATCATGAAAATTTGAGGAATTTGACTTGAACTTAAAAATAAATCGATTAGTTACTAAAAAGTTTGAATAATTCCAATTTTCATTTTACAAATCAAACTGTATTTGAAAATTTTTCAAATCGAATCAATAAATTTAATTTTTTTGAGTCGAGTTTTACTCGCCTAGAAGAAGGAACGGTAAGAGTTGAATGGTTGATGGGCAAATTGTAATACGCACCAAGAAAACGCGAGGGAATTTTCTGGAAAGTCGAACGGATATTTGTCAATTGTACGGCTCATCATCCAAACAGCTTAAGGGCTGTATGATGCTGAATTCAAACATTGAAATTCATTTAACATTAGTCTAATTATTCATTAATACAAATTAATTAAAATTCTACATATTCCAGTCAAATTATTTAAAAAACTACTGTCTAAATATTAAATACAAACCAGTAGTTTTAAATATAAAATTATATTACTCCACGTGTAACCATTTGTTAATAAATAAATCTTTTATGTAAGAACCTGTCATAAAATCTAAGATATAAAACATTTACAATTAATTTTTTAATAATAATACTTCATAAACAAAATATTAACCATAACATTAGAAAAATATCAATCAAAGGTTAACCTTTCCCTTTCCCATTCCATCAAGCTCCATTCATACTTACAACATAGTTGAATCATTCTACCAACCCAACCATACCATTCGACTCGATCGGATAATCGAACAAGATATCCGTTCAGCTCTCCATTAGTTCTCGGGAGCCTCTTTCTCTTATGCCGGCCGGAAAACCGCGATTGGATTGCTAGAAATGTAAGGTTTTGTCTAAATGGCAGCAGAAACACTCAAATGTATAGAGAAACAAGATTGCATAATATTCCAGATTTCAGAACTCTGTGATAGCAAGAATCTACAAGAATACAGAAATTCAAAGGAAAAAAATAAAATAAAACCACATTGTTTGCAAGATTGAAGTAACTATTGTACATAGTAGGCAAGGCAGAATAGAATATCGAAGCATCAATCGCAGTCATATTGAACAACAAACAGGATGTTAATACCATATAAACTCAGTTCTCATCTGTTTGAGAAGTATTTCCAGACGTTGAGGACGACGAATTCCCTCTGCTGGACTGAGATCCCGATGTGAACAAACCGTTGAATGGCCATGGAAATGAGAACCTTCTCCCGCTTCTCCCGTCCCCTGCGCTTTCTTCTTCCCCACTAACATGTCCGTGAACATTGCTTTCATTTTCTCTTTCTCTTCGGTTGCTACTACTCCTTGGCCTATCAGAATCAAGTTTGGATTCATCGGCAGGAATTTGATATCTGCAAACTGGACATGAACTGTGAAGCTCCAGCCAGGGCAATATACACCCACTATGAAACTTATGCTTACATGGCATTTCCTTCGCTTCACTACCAGCCTCGAAATCATCTAAGCACACAGAACATTGCAAATTCTCCTTGATTTTGACAGTCGGCATGGCCTTGATTGCCTCTTTTTGTGCTGGAGGTGTTCCGTATCTGTTGGGGTCGTTTTCCGCCAAATGCTGCAACAATAAATCTAAGCCAGGACCACTGAAATAATCGCCTATAGACCCTATGTGATTGGAGTTTTGGTTTTGACCACCCTGGACGATGATAGTTTGATTGAAAGGATTGATCAAAATAACACGCTCTCGTTCCCTATCCCTTTCCCTTTCTCTATCGCGATTCCTATCCCTATCCCTATCATTCTCAGTTTCAGATGCCATTCCATCTCTAATACCTTGAAGCAACTGCAAAATCGTCGCAGAGCTTCTTCTTCTACTCCTAATGATGGATTCAAGTTCTCGGTCCAAGTCCATATCACCTCCACGGCGAGCTTCACCATCAGAATTCTCACCATCCTCTTCGCCAAACTCAAAACGTCTAAGTCTTCTGCGACGACGGGGATTACCCATCATACCTAACAAGATGGGTGCCCACAGAGAGAGCGCACGATCGGATTGGAAGTCAGAATCCATGTCTTGAGCACCGTCTCTTGAACCATTGCTCATTTCTTCGATAAACCCACCTCGACAAAAGGGGCATTTAATCTCGACTTCCATGACCGGAGTAACCACTTGAGAACACTGATGACACCAGTACCTAGCTTCCATTGCTTCCTCCATTATCTTCCACGCCTTCCCTCAGCACAAATTCCCTTTTCCTCTTTTAACTCTCAATTTAGGGTTCTATCACAAGCAAGAGCAACAAATAAGCATCATCAAAACCAGTTATAGACATAGTCAACTAAAAGATCAAACCTTTTAAATTTGGAATGATTTAGCAGATCTACATAAACAATTCTCTAAACAAAATTCCCAGCATATGATTCAACAAAAAGAAAAGAATCCCAAACTAAAAAAAAATCCAGAATTCAAAGTCTTCGCAAAGAACACTAGATTTCAACAGTAAACAATTTCTCAAAAAATACTACTTTTAGCAAAATCAAACAACAGAGCAGAAGGATCTGTGATTCTGGAAGCAACAGATTTCAAATTCCAAACCCAAATCAGTGCAATAATTGAAATAAGCAAAAAAAAAAAAGCAAGAGATTCAGATACAGAAACATACAAAATATGCGTTTTTACTCTTTCCCCCCTTACCTTTAATTGCAGCAAGAACAACAAAGAAATTAAAAGTGGAAGAGGCAAGAACAAGCAGAATGGTATATGTTGATTGTTTCCAAAGAAGAAATTAATTAATTAAATGGCTATAGTTGTACTTTTCCCTTTAATATTTTATTTTTATTGAAATAAGATGATAATCCAAACGCGTTCTCTCTGTATCTCTCTCCTCTATTATTTATTTATTTATTCCACACAATATTGTAATTTATATTAGTATTACTAATTAATTAGTCTTTTTACCCGATTACCCTTTACTTCATCTGAAAAAACTCCTGACTGGATTTCTTACCTAGTTATAATAAATTTTGACTTAAATCAAAAATCAACTCTTAAATTATATTTTTTTGTTTTTAGCTATTAAATTATTTTTGGTAAAAATAACCCTTTAAATTATATTTTTTGTCATTTTATGTCCGATAGTTATATATGTCAAAAGAAAAATATTTATGTTGATACATCACAAAGATTTTTTGACCAATAAATAATTTAGGGACTAAAAGAAAAAAAATGACATAATTTAAGTATTTATTTTAACCAAAAAATAATTTAGAGACTTAAAAGACCCAAAACAATAATTTAAGGGCTTATTTTTTACCAAAAAATAATTTAAAGGCTAAAATCAAATAAAAATACAGTTTAAGGGCTGATTTTTCATTTAAGCCTAAATTTTTTATTAAGTTGGTTTCACATGTCAAATCAATTTGAATAAAAAACATTGAAGGAATATAAAATTTAAATATTTTAAGTTTTAATACAAATATCTATTCATGAGAAATTTTAAATAAAACAAATAAATTTGTCAACAATTTATAAAGTAAAATTGTTAAAAATTCTTAATTAATATCATCTATTTTTTTAGATCGTGTGTTCAATCTTTAAAACAGACGATTAAAGTTTTTTAATATTTATTTTTCTTTTGATTAGTGCTGACAATGCTGATAATGAGATTAAAAAAACAACCCCTTCAAACATGCTGATGCTAAATTGCTAATGGTTTCGGAAACAAAACTGCAAATCTTAAAGGGAAAGTCTGGTCAGGTTCATATAACTATATAAGTGTATAACGATGGGTTTTTTATAGTTGTTAGCCTCCAATGTGCTGAGAATGGTTTTATTTGACCTGTTTTTTCAAATTTAATTTTGATGCATTAATATTTTAAATAAAATTATTTACAATCATTTTTTAAAAATTAATTTATAGAGTCTTTGGTTTATTGCATGATATTATTTTCTTGCAATATTTAACATGATAATGTTAAAATTACTCGGTTCACGAGGATAATTGGGTAAAATACACATTCATATAATTTTATAATCATCCAACCAAACACAATAGTCTTTAATTCGTGGCAAATAAATCAAACAAAGTAACTTAACATTTCTAATAATGAGTTAGATAATACTACATTCTTGAAATCTTATTCCAAAAATAATATTACATTTCGTAAACCAAACGCTCCCTAAGAATAAATTTATTATTCCTCTCTTAAATAAAATTGTTAAAAATAAATAAATAAATAAATAAAGGTATGGTATGAATTACGAAAATGTATGATTATCTACTTATTATTGAGTAGGTTACATTAACTTATTTGGTTTGTTTAGTCAAAAATGTAAAATTTATTTATTTAGTTAATAGATTGTAGTAAGATATATTTCATTAAATTATATTTTGTTATAATCTTAACAAATTTATCTTTTAACATTAATTTTAAAAATTGTATGAAAATTTATAAAACTTTTAATACTTTATATTTAACATTATTAATATTAAATAATATTTTAAAAACAATCACATACAATTATATAGTTGATACATTTATATTACTATTATATATATGTCTAATTCGTGACTAAATCTTTTATTTTGTATAAAAGTTTAAGTTGACAAAGTTATAAATATAAGATATAACATTTTTCAACAACCTAATTTAATATTTCTTTTAAATTATTTTGGTTAAAAGAATATTGGTTTGTTTTCAAACTGATAATTAAGAAAGATAATGTCAAGAACTTTCAACAAACAAACCAAATAAACATAAGTATTTAAACAAGGGTAATTGTTATATACACAAGCGCTTGTGGAAACATTTTTACACAAGCGCCTTAGTTTTAGGGGTTAGGGACTTCGTTTAGGGTTTAAAATTTAGGGGTATAAGTGTAGTAGTTTTGAATTTAGAGATTGTTGATAGAATTTTGGGTTTAGGGTTAAAATTTAGGGTTTATAGGTAAAAACCTAAATCCCCACCCATATTACCCTAAAACTAAACCCTAACCCTAAACCCTAAACCCTAAATTCTAACCATAATTCTTAAATTCTAAACATGAGCCCTAAATTCTAAACCTTTACACTAAACCCCCTAAACTCTAAACCCTAAACACTAACTCTAAACCCTATAATTGAGGCGCTTGTGGAAATAAAAACTTTCCACCGCCAGCAGCTCAGACATCAATGGTGCAACAACTAAACCCTATACACTGGCGGTGGAAAGTTTTTATTTCCACAAGCGCCTCAATTATAGGGTTTAGAGTTAGTGTTTAGGGTTTAGAGTTTAGGGGTTTTAGTGTAAAGGTTTAGAATTTAGGGCTTATGTTTAGAATTTAGGAATTAAGGTTAGAATTTAGGGTTTAGGGTTAGGGTTTAGTTTTAGGGTAATATGGGTGGGGATTTAGGTTTTTACCTATAAACCCTAAATTTTAACCCTAAACCCAAAATTCTATCAACAATCTCTAAATTCAAAACTACTACACTTATACCCCTAAATTTTAAACCCTAAACGAAGTCCCTAACCCCTAAAACTAAGGCGCTTGTGTAAAAAATTTTCCACAAGCGCTTGTGTATAGAACAATTACCCTTAAACAAATAAACCAAAGAATATATCAATTATTGTATGAAATTTAGCTTCGTCAATTTCAAAATATTTTAGCAATTCTTTTCTACAATGTCTTAATTTGGATGATTTTTTTTCTAATCGAATCGGACTCCGACTAACTTATCATTATAGCTACTCTTGGTTTAAACGATTAAATCAATAAAATTAATTATTACTATTTTGATATAAACCCACAATTTTTGTGACGCTTCGAAAGTAACAATCTAACTGAACTAAAATTTAGTCAATAAAATTAGGGGTAATCTTTACCAGTGGTCCCTTTCGTTTAGGGTGTGTTCTATTTTGGTCACTAAAACTCAAAAAAGATTATTCTGGTCACTTACGTTTAGAATCGTTTCTATTTTAGTCCCTTGATCGTTAGTCTCCGTTACTTAAAAAAGATTAGTTTCTAATTTAATCCCAAACTTTCAAATTTTCATTTTTACCATCTTCCCAAAAATTATAAAACTGAAACTCCAAAAAAAAAAATAATTTACAGTATATATATATATGACTTTTAAGTCAAAATTTTTCATACCTTTTCATTTCTTTAATTTTTTTGGCTTTCCCGCCAATACTCTTCTCTGCTCACTAATATTCTTCACTTCTTTTTTTATTTTTTCATTTTATTTTTTTCTTGATTTTTTATTAGTTTTATAGTTGTATACAACGAATGTTCTTCATTTTATTGTATATTTTTAATTGTAGTCTTCAAAATTAGAGTTTTATAATCTTGTTTAGATTAAAAAAAATCTTGTATAGATTCGGGTTTGATAATCTAATATAGATTCGAGTTTTTTTTAATTGCAATCTATTTTATAGATTTTTTTAACGATGTTAGAATTTTCTTATTAGAATGTCATTGAATTATTTCCTACTTGCGAAGAATGGAACTCCTCACTCAAGCATTGATCAGTGAGCACTGAATTAATTAAAAACACAAGTTATCAACTCACGATGACAATAAATAATTCAACAAGCAATAATCTTAAGAGCATTTGAATGTTAAAACTACCTACTTGGCCAACCAGAAGCAGATTTTGGAATGAGTGTGATAGCATTTGAGGCAGCTTCTAACCTACAGCATGGTTACCCTTCATTTGTTAATAAGAATAGAATTAAAATAAAATGCAAAAGTTGGAAACCCAGCATTATTTGCATGCTTTTTCAGATAAGCAAAGGAGGAAAGAATAAAGAGAGCACTTAGACATCTCTTCAGCTGCTTTCATAATTTTTGATGTACTCGTTTCCACCACTTGACCTCCAAAAATCATCTCATCCAGGATAGTGTGCACCTACAAAGAGTTATAGAAGATTTGAACAAAATAAAGATATTAATCATAGATAAAAAAGCATATGCCTCATTTTGGTACTTATTTCTATGCTCAACACTAAAAAAATTAATTTACTATGCCTTCCTTTAGTTCAGTTCCATTGCCAGCAGCTCAGACATCAATGGTATCATTTCCAAATGGCAGCACACGTGATTAAACCAATGGCTCTAGTTGTTGCACCAGAACCAAGCTTACAAAGCTCCCCGGCAAAAGAAGAAGGTGAGGTTCCAGAATCGAAATTGGATCCCGATACAAGGAGGAGGCTTCTGATATTGCAACATGGACAAGATACTAGAGATACTAGAGGTTCAATCTAGGGTTTTAATTAATTTTTAGGGGTTTTAGTTTTATAATTTTTGGGGAAGATGGTGTGACAAATAAAATTTTGAAAGTTTGGGGGTTAAATTAGAAACTAATCTTTTTAAGTAACGGAGACTAACGGCCAAGGGACCAAAAATAGAAATGATTCTAAACGTAAGTGACCATAATAATCTTTTTTGAATTTTGGTGACCAAAATAGAACGCACCCTAAACGAAAGGGACCGCTGGTGAAGATTACCCTAAAATTAAAGAGTCTATTATGTGCCACGAAAATCGCTGAACACTATTAAATTAATTAATAAAAATAAAAAATCTCTAAAAATATATAATTATAAATTAATTAATTAATGGTGTTCACCATTCAGCAGTGTTCGGAATTTTCCATAAAATTAATTAATTTTAGAAAAAACTACACCGGTGGTCCTCAAACTATTACCGTTTTCCTATTTTGGTCCCTAAACTATTTTTTCGACAAAATCGTCCTTTCTGTTACATAATTCTCATGTTTTGGTCCCCCGACGTTAAATAGCTAACAATTTTGCTGACGTGGCAATTTTTAAATATTTTTTAATCATTTCTCTCTCCTCTTAAAAATATGCCACGTCAGCAAAACCGTTAGCTATTTAACGTCGGAGACTAAAACATGAGAACTATGTAACAAAAGGGACGATTTTGCCGATAAACATAGTTTGGGGACCAAAATAGGAAAATAGTAATAGTTTGGGGACCACCAGTGTAGTTTTCCCTTAATTTTAATCGGTTTTTCTTCCTTTCCATTTGCTGGTTTTGTTATGTAGCAGCAGCAACAAGTTGGAGCCTACTCATCAGTCATCACAGGCTTATAGTTTTTTTTTTGGTAAAAAAAAGGTCATGGTAGGGAACTCTGGCGGCAGCGGCGGAGCAGAAAGAGGAGGAGGAGGAGGAGGAGGAGGAGGCGGAGAGAGAGGAGGAAATGATGTGGAGCTGCTTTGCAAAACACTCCAGGTAGAATACAAGCTGTTCTACTTCGATCTCAAGGAGAACCCACGCGGTCGCTATCTGAAAATCTCGGAGAAGACATCGGCTACAAGGTCAACCATCATCGTTCCTTCCTCCGGCATCTCCTGGTTCCTCTACCTTTTCAATTACTACGCCAATTCCGACGACACCGACCTCTTCAGCAAGGAACTGCAGCTCGACAGTAAGGTCTTTTACTTTGACATTGGCGAGAACCGGAGGGGTCGTTTCTTGAAGGTACGCCTCTTACTGTTACTATTTACCTTCACTCTACAACTTCCATTTCTCTTTTTCGTACGGAATTCACTGTTTCGTGTATGTGATGTCGAGTTTTAGTAGAATTGGTTTAGGGAATCGGATCTGTTCTTGAATTGGATGATGTCAGTAAATAACTAAGCCTTAACTTCGAATGTTAAGCCCTTTTCTTATTGGTCTTCAACCAGAAACCATAAGCATTGGCCATTGCATCTATCAAGAACCACAACCTTCTTATAATTTATAGTGGTGAATGATATCTCGTCTTTCGTCATCGAAGGTTGTCGCTGATTATGGCATTTTTCTGAAGTAACTGAACAGCAATTGTGTTGTTCCTTAATTTCAATTCCCCTGTTCTTCTTAGCTTGATAAGGGGTTGGATGAACAAGAACTCTTTTACAATAATTGGTCTTGGATAATGACAAGACCGTGAATTAGGAAATTTGACTTGATTGGAGTGACTTGCTTAAAGCGGATTTTTATAGGATATTGGCACCCAACATTCAAATGCGCATATATAATATGCAGAGAGCAGACTCTAGAAACGTTTTTCGTGTTTGAACCGGATCCAACTGCATTTGATTCATTAATTAGTCCTGTTATGGAAAACCTTTTACCTCAGATGCATTAATGTTAATGTTCCTTGAGGCATTGAATATTCTAAATGCTTTTTGCATGAGATCTGCCATGTTTCTTGTTAGTGAAGCTTCTTTTTCATACCTTCAGTTTAAAGGTTTGTTGCTGCTCCAAAGGGTTCCTTTATGAGAATGATATTAGCTCCTCCAATTCAATATCTTTCTCTGAAATGTCATGTTTGATTCTGTCAGTCATCTACCATCAATTGTGCTTTTACTTCCAAGCAACCAAATGCTTCCTTAAGGCTCCTAATATCTATTTTCGAGCACTATAATTGTGGTCTATATTCCCTTCATTATAAATGTGGCTGTTCCTTGGATCAACTTCTTTTCCGTTCCTTCAAGTAAATAGAATGTTGAACTGAGGGTTTTCCTTCCATAAAAATATTATTAGCTCCTCCAGTTATACTCATCTGCACAGTCTGATCTTTTGTGCTTGGTTCTCTCACCCTTTCCTTCTAGCATTAACAGCTTTATTTCAGAGCATCACAATGACGTGTTGAAGGTTCGGATATCTAGTCTCTCTCTCTGGCTTTGGTTTTAATTCCATTGCAGTATTCTGGCTGCTTCAGAGAGGGGGTGAAAAAAAAGAAGCTTCACTTGGTTGAACCTTGCTAATCAACTTGTAGATTCTGTTTATTGCTCAAATTTCAGATTGTCTCCCAAGTTTTATTCCTTCCAAAACTCTGCTAGTCTTATCCTAATTAGAGGTGGCAATTGGATGGGTCAGGTTAGGTTTGGATTTAAGCAATTTTGGTTTTCGATTCTAGTTCTTTTCAGGTTTTAAGTTGGTAAAGTTCTGGTTGTTGCCTTTGAGTAAATTCTTTTTCGGGTTCTGAAGGCCTTTGTTTGCCAACTTCTACCCCATTTGCAGTAGATGGTAATTGGTTTTGAATCTGGGATAGTTTGTTTTGAGGCACATTGTGTTTGTTGTTGTTGACCTCTGTACTATATGTGAATTGCTCAGGTATACTTTTAGCTGACCTGAGTCATTGTGGGTCAATTTATCTAACTTCTTGACCTATGAGCATTAGTAAAGCACCTCTTATAAACAACTTAATTAGGGTAGAAAACCATTGATACTCACATTTTTTCTTACTATGTGCAAGATACCTCAAAAGCAGAACTATCTTCAGATTTGTCTAATTGCCATATCAAATGATTACTCTAAATTTCTGTCTGAATTTCTGTCTGTCTCTTCAAATTTGGTTTTCATCTAACTTGCCATGGTGTGGACTTGCCTCTGCAAGGGACAGGAGTTTACAAAATAAATGAGAAAAAAGATGAAGAAAATATCAAATATGCACTTACAGTTTGTCCAGAGAAATTTTTGTTACTTTTATAACCTTTTATTTTGGTCAGCAAGTTGGATTTGCAAATTGGGGGGGGAGGGGGGACTAGAGGTAATTAGGACTGTATTTAGTAAATTTCCAGGTTGGGTATTAGTAAAATCATCCAAGTTGAGTTCAGCTTAAGTTTTCTGTGATACGTTGCTGATTGGTATATTTTATTTATTCTTTCCGTAAATGTAAAGAAATAGAGAAAACAAATTTTATATGCTTTGGGAAATCAAGACCGAGTCTAAGAGCCATGTGTGAGTATCGAATATGGATGTGTCTGATACAAAGACTGTTAAACTTTTTTAAGTTATATCTTATGTTTATAGGGTTGATTTGCACAATGATAGATGTTGGACATGTCTGAAACATAGATTATTAAAGGAGAATGAAGAACAGGAGGCTTCTCATTTCAGAATTTGAACATTTTAGTTGGTAGTAAATAACCACCAAATATCTTGAAAGAGAGAAAAAGTTTAACTACAGAGCAATCAGATCATTCAGATGAATTCTTGTGGAAATTTTGTAAAATCTGGCAGTTATTGTATTTTTCTATTGAATAATGCTAGAAATAGACATGCATTTAAACAGATACACGCATTAACACAGACATACATGCATGCTTGTGAGTACAAACATAATGAAAGCGGTTTGATTATTTAGAGCTATGATTTATCAGAATGACGCATAAGTCCTATTTGTGACCTCGTAGTACCTTTGATTATTTATTTATTTGCAAGTAATGTTGTATCTTGTTTTTATTCTTTTCATTAACTTTGACTTGTTTGGAAGATGGAAAAAGTCAAAAGTTATGAGTTCGACATCTTTTTTTAAAATAAAAATATTGCTCGAATGAAATCATCTATGAAGGTGTCTGAAGCATCTGTCAGCAGAAACCGCAGTACCATTATTGTTCCAGCAGGAAGTACCAGGGATGAAGGGTGGGCAGCCTTCAGGAACATATTGGCAGATATCAATGAGGCATCAAGGCTTTTCACATTGCCGAATCAGGTATCTTTATGTTACATTCTTATGCTCCTCCCTTCCCAGTTCTCTGCTGTTACACATCAATTCCATATTCTGTTTCATTTAATCTTTCAATCTGGTTGTTTTTTGTGTTTATATGGATTTTCTAAAACAGAAAAGTTCTGAACCTTCAGAACACATTGTTGGGCTTTCAGATGATGTCGGGGCCGGATTCATCTCTGGACACAACCAGCCTACCTCAAATTCTGATTTGAATGTAGATAGATCAGTTGAATTGCCAGCACAAGAGGAAATTAGTAACATGGGGCTTTCAAAGGTGATCCGAGCTGATCAGAAGAGGTTTTTCTTTGATCTTGGGAGCAACAACAGAGGACATTTCTTGAGGATATCTGAAGTATTCTCCATTCGACTTTCTTTCTTTTCCTTTCATGTTAAACACACACACATATATAAATGGTTCAACATTGCAGGTTGCAGGTTCTGACCGGTCTTCCATCATCCTCCCACTGTCAGGATTAAAGCAGTTCCATGAAATAGTGGGTCATTTTGTGGAGATAACAAAGGATCGCATCGAAGGAATGGTCGGTGCAAATGTTCGAACAGTGGATCCACCTCAAAGGTGAAGGAATGCGTGCCGGTGAAATTGGTAAAATAAATAATCCTGATTCTATCAAGTTTGGTTTAAAGCCTCTGTTAGTTGCTTTGATAAGAGATGCAATTGTGCTCTGCTCTGTTATTTCCATCCCCACCTGCTCTCTTTCAAGGCTTGAAAACAATCAGATTTTTTATCTGTTTGATTAACAGAGAAATATTGAAGATAAGTTGTGAAGTTTAGTTTCATAGGAAATCATGGGAGATAAGGCTTGGATAAATTGTAATTTGACCCTCTCAATAATGCTTACTTATTTCACGTGTGTTTTAGTTAGAATCAAACACTGGTTGAATGCCTTAATATTTGATAGCGTAAATTACGCAAATTATCAGTGAACTTTACTCTCAAACCTAATTTGGTCATTGAAGTTTCAAAACGTTCAATTTACTCGTTGAAATTTATACATTGAATGTTTTTTTGTCATTTTTCCGTTAATTTTTTGACGACGTCCATTTACTAATGAATGAAAGAATTTCTACAAGATCCAAACGGTGGAAAGATTCACCGGCACGAGAAAAATAATATATTAAAAATAGGTTTCATCCGACGGCGAAGGAGGGAGATCGACGAAAGAAAAATTAAAAGGTTTGTCTAATTGGTGGACTTCAAGACACTTTATGATGAAATGGAGGTTGGATTCAGACTCAGGGGACGAGACGAAATGACTGGTGAAATTTAGTACCGAACGACAACGACGACAGTGCACAGTGGAGTGACAAAAAACGTAATGAGTAAATTGAACGTTTTGAAACTTAAGTGACCAAAATAAGTTTGATAGTAAAGTTCAATGATAATTTATGTAATTTACCTTATTTATTAATTAATCAATGCTTATTTATTCAACATATTTAGCTACCACGTCAACAACATTGACTACCATATAATCATCGTAACAATCAATGATTGTTTTTGTCGATCAAAAGATTAAATTAATGCAATTTACGAATTTAAAGACCTATAATTAGATGTTTTTTTTGGATGGACTAAATCTATTATTTAGTGTGAATTCATGGTCTAAAATACTTCTTAAACCATAAATATTTTACCCTTAATAGTAGTTTATTAATAAAATGATGAATTTTTAATTTAAATCTAAAATATATATTTAATATTCTCAACTGTGTTAAGATTAAGTTATGTGATGTAAAATTCATTTAGTTTTATATTAATTCATGACCATTAGATGAATATAATGGATAGATGAGATTAAAAGTTGAAAATAAGAAGTTTTTTAAAGAAAAAAAATAAGAATATTTAATCTAATCCATCCATTATATTCGTCTAATGGCCATGAATTAGTATAAAACTAAATAAGTTTTCTATCCTTAACTACTAATATTTGACGTATTAATTAATTATTTTTTTTATAAATAATTAATCTAAATTCAAATATTATAGAAGATCATTACTAAATACTAACTCCCAGGCCAATGTGATCACTCATTAATTACTTATATCATGTTAAGTTATGAAGTAGGTTTCACTTGTTTCCAACAAGTACTGCTATTATTATTACTACTATCATTTAATGAAATCCCACCTTGCTAGATGTTGACAAGTCATACCTAAAAAAAATAATTTATCTTTTACATAATTTTTCAAAACTCTTAAATAGAAAATAATTATGTATTTAAATGAATATAGATTCACAATTTTATAATATTTCAACAGTAACAATATAAATTGAAGTAAGATTAATAATAATAATAATAAATATTATTATTATTATTAATTATTATTATTATTATTATTATTTGTCTATTTGTCCCATCGACTAGGATATAACTATAAATGCATTAAAGATTTCTTCTCAAATATTTAATATTACTGTATTCTGAAGAGTTTGAATTCGAAAATTTTAAATCTGCAATTATATTAAACCGAATTAAGATTTAGTGATAAAATTATTTTTTTTTGTTGTCTTTCCGGTTGGTCAGGGCTTTACCTTTGATTAATCCAGACCGACCCGCGTCGTAAATTTAATAATAAAATTAGTTAATTTTAAGGATAACTACATATTTAGTACCCTACTTATTCTCGCATTTTTATTTTAGTACCCCGTCTATTTTTTGACAAAATTATACCTAACATTACGTTTTTATTCTGTTTTGGTAAACAAACAGAAATGATGATGTAGCTTATTTTTAATTATGATAATCATAGTTTTAATCCCTAAAATTTATACATTTCTATCAATTTGATCCAAACTCTATTAATTTAATAATTATTTTAAATATTTGGGTTAAAACTGTAAATAACCCATTTTATTTCTTCTTCCCCAAATCCCTGCCCTAAAATTCTTAAGCTATGGCTGAAACTACTTCAATATTATCTCCAAAACACCTCCAATCCCAAAATCCCATGATGATAGACCCTTCATCATCCATTTCGACGCCACCGTCGTTGACGGCGACAACAAATACTAAACCCAATGTCGATGCTGACAACGCCACTCCGACAACAACCCCAACAACAACAAATTCCTTAATTCTTCCTCAAAACAATAACCATTCTCCTTTGATTGATCCTTCACTGCAAAATTCATAGCAATAACAATAGAAAATCTCGCAAATTTCGTCGTCGCCTCTTCCAAATCTTACCCAGCAACAACATCATCAATAGCAACAAATTTTACAGCAAAAATGCAAAATTGTTTTGCTATGAATATTTTTTAGCTTTGAAAGCGAGGAAGTAGTTTAAGATTATGTAATTGCAACTTTGGGTTGTAGTTTTACTATGAATTGCATGAATGGTTGATGTTAAATTATTGGTTCATTTGTTTTGGTATGGATTTGTTTGCTAAGCTTAAGGATTTTGGGTTAGGGTT